>CALSCE010009297.1:16880241-16911400 GCA_943593645.1 Bovichtus variegatus | reverse complement strand
GCATCGACTCTGCCACATTCTGCAGAGCCATTAGTGTAATGAAAGAAAGAATAAGTCAGACCCAGTTATGCTGACTATACATTAGGAGACGTTTACACACACTCACATTTATCAACAATCGGTTGCAAGTCATTTTTCTTCAGTCTGAGAGGTGAGCACAGCAGAAATACACTCACACACTGGACTCCTTCGGAAAAGTTCCATCTCTGACCTAAACTTCTTGTTGAAGAATGACCCAGGCGCTCGTTCCCAGCAGCACCTCTCAGCACTTTTCAGTCTATTAAAGACACAAGTGGCTTTCACAAACATCTGTGACTTCATCCTGCACCAGCAGCTCTACGTAGACCACACAGTCCTGTCATTGACAGCCAGGCTTCTTACGCTACGAGCATTAATAGCAGGGTTCGGGGTAGCTTGGTGTCAAAGCTGTCAATCAAACTCTGGTCCGGACCGAACAAACTGGACCTAGAACACCCGACGTGGTCGTCTGCGGTGTGAAAGTCACGCAGACCAACTGCAGGACTGTGTGATACTGAAACTATTATTAAATCTAGTCATAACTGTCACACTGTCAAGGAAATCTTGCATAATTCTATCGGTCATATGAAGACTAACTATGATAACTATGATCTAATTGCCGCCTCGTGTATTTTCACACACAGTGTGTCCTACGTGCTGTGTTCTGGCAGTTCCTCATTGAAGTTTGCTCTTTGTGAGGCCAGAGAAGATATATGAAGTGTAGCATGACCTGCTGTTAGTCGGCAGAATTCGACCCCACATGGGTCCATGTAGCGGGACCGTCTGACGAACTAGTTCCCCGTCAGTCCGTGTGACTTCGTGTTCAGTGCGTTTTGGTTCATTTGTAACAAAGTACAAAGCAGCCCAGAGCTGAAAGGCAGCCATCGATCATGTTTCTGTTGAGCTACAGGTGTGAAAGCACTAACTGTGTCTGCCTGCTGTTTGGTGCTGAGCAGGTAGTGAACAGGGGGATTAATCAGAGCTTTTTCACCAGAAAAAAGATGGGAGTTATGAGCCATGAAACCCAAATAACGACTTAAAGAGTCTGAAAAGTCTGAGCTGCCGAGTTACTGACCGATTTCTGTGGGTTCAGAACTACAGCAGCACAATAGAGCTGTGCTACAGAAACAGCACTAATCAATTATTTGATTGTAGAGTTTCTCCCCAAATCATGCAAAAGCACCACTTTAGATCTTGTGTTTACCAGAGGTGTGCGACTCAACACCACATATTAGTTGACTAATAGCCAAAGAACTGGCATCTCTACAATTCACTGTATAACATATTTATCAGTGGACCTTTTTAAAGGAGCGTTCAAGGGCCGCCATGTAAACCCTGTTCAAGGCTTTATGCTCCATGATTGCTGATTTCTTTTCATTTAAGAAAAGCTGGCATGTTGGAAAGAATCCACCTCGGATGATTAACTCAACTTGGAGTTACAGTATCTCTTCCTGTGACTCTGAACCTTTCACTGAGAGGCAGTTTATCACATAAAAGAGAAGTGTTATATCAACTGCGGCTCCTGGAGGCCTTTCTCCGCTTTGAGGAGTTGCACTGACCAAACCGTTACAGTGTTTCAAGCGTCTTTTTATTGGCCGTGTCATCTTGCACCATCACCTCCCACAGCTCTGCTTGTCAAACACACCATGATCTGTTTCTGGCTGCTGGGTTACGGAAATCCCTGCTGGCGTCTTCACACCTCAGCGTCTGACCAGAGGTTCAATCTGCCGGAACACACACACACACACACACACACACACACACACATCTCCTCCCAATTGAAAACCAGCTGCCACGCATCAGTGATGGGCAGGTCAGACGCGGCAACCGCAATGAAGGACAACATCATTAAGCTCGATATCAGCGGCAGCAAAGCAAACAGCCTGTCCACTGTCATCAGGGTGATGCATTGGCACTCGCCGCCAAGAGGACGTTTTAATTGTGTCCAAACACGCGCACACACACGCTGACATGCAAACAAACGCACACACACCTCCCAGAACCCCCAGTGTGTGTGTGTGTGTGTGTGTGTGTATGTGTGTGTGTGTGTCTGCAGAATAAACCTGAGTATTGGGAGAGGCTTTTTTTTTTTCTTTTTTTTTTTTTAATGCTATTGAGCGCTCAGTCACACACACACACACACACACACACATACACACACACACACACACACAATACATGTTGTCTGAGATCAATTCTGTGGTAACCTTGTACGGATTAACTTTCCCATGGTGCATCTGGTGGGCTTGGCTGAATGGAGACAATAGACTTTATACTAAATGACAGATGTGAGTTAATCAGAATTTGCTGGGTATAAAATAAAGGCTGCAGTTGATATGAATTTAAAGTTTGTCATGAATAATTACTGTTATTTTCTGACGTGTCCTTTAGCCTGTGATGTGTCGAAAATGACAAACGATCGTCAAGAGATTCCAGAGTCCAGAGCGATTCTTCAAACTGATTATTATTATTATGTCCAAAGGACCAAGGAGACTCAGTTTACAGTTGTGAAACAGATTTATGGAAACAGATAATGTTTGCTATTTTTACTGAATATATTTAGTTACGAAGCACATTTACCATCCTGAGCAATGTTTCACCTTTATGCTCAACAATTGTTCAAAAAGCTGCAGTGAAGCTAAGCTTTGTGCTGAGGACGAAAACGCTGCACTGCAGCTAGAAGACAAGGATATAGTGATAATAAGGAGACAGGACAACTGTATATTGATAATAAGGAGACAGGACAACTGTATATTAATAATAAGGAGACATGAAAACCGTGTGCACACAGCTAAGATGCAACGTTAGGTCAAAGTTGAAGCAGGAAGTGTTTCTATAAACTGTGATGGATGTTTAGTTTGGGTCTAATATGATAGATTTGATGGGCAAAAATACAAAAAAATTATACTAATATTGTAATAAACTGGAGTTATCATGTAACTGCAGTGAAGTTCACTCGCAAAAGACATTTAAATGCATTAAAGTACAATAAAAACATTGCGTCTCTAATGCTTTATGTCGTGATTTTAGTGCAAACATTTAACCAAATAGTTATTACAAGAAACAAGAAATAAAAAAAAGTAAATGTACATTTGATTAAAACACTGACTCCCACTCTGGGCCAGTGTGTAAAATATTTCCGCATTTTGTTTGTTTTAACATATAATTCCTGTTATTTTCCCCCCACGTTGTTCCCATTTGCATATCAGACTGAAACAACAGCAGACCTCCGTCCGTCGCCACAACAGTCAGTGACAATGATCCATTATTACACAGAATAAAACAAGAGCAGGGCGTACAAATAAGCATAATATCAGCAGTGTTTGTGAAGATTGCATGGCTTTATAAAAAATTGTGCCATTATTTCCGCAGCATTCTTCAAAAACAAAAGGATAAATATGTCCATTTTCCCAACTTTAGTCCCATTTCATGCTGTTCTCTTGCTTTTCATTTCACGCTCTGCTTCAGCCTATTTATAGATGAGACGGAGGAGGGAGGCAGGAGGCCATTACTGACAGGAACTAACCTGAGAGTGTGTGTGTGTGTGTGTGTCATACATTCTGATGTTGATTTAACAGTCTGCATTGTGTATTGTAGGCAGTTTCCTCTAAACATCAGACTCCATCATAAATCAACTGAAATATAACTGAGATTTGAATGTAAAAGATCTTTTTTCTCACGTCTCTGTCCCCTGAAGTGTCTGACCTTGACTGTGCGGGCTTGTTTCTCTGCAAAGTTTGCCACTAGAGAGGTGTTTTCAGATGGATTAGATACGTCTGATAAATACAGAGAGCTGCATGGTCGAGTGTGCGGCTTCTGGATGTAAATATGTAGATATTATTGTGTATTTCACAACCGCTAACGCTGTGTCAGCCACTGCCAGTTACAAGCTAACAAGCAACATAAAGAAATGTAAGATGCTAACTACACTGAGCGTGGTGATGTGTCTCACAGCAGACGTTATCTGAGTCACGTTTGGCTGAATCTGAGAGACACTTTTGGAAAGTGTTCTCCTTTGTCTTCTCAGCCAGAGTGAGGAAGAAGAGCGTGTGGGCCAAAGACACAGTAAGAGCCCAGTATAGCACTCTAAAGTTACACTGCTAGCCTAGCCTCGGTCAAATATGAAATAGAAATAGACCTCTGACTGCTTCTCATTATCATTAGTTTAGCGAGTTTTCTCACTCTGTTTCTTCTCCCTGCTTTTAGAGCATGTTCTACGCCAAGAGGGAGAGACAAAGAAACCTTTATTGGATTCACATATTAAAAACTTTACAGCCCGGGGGTCTACATGTGGATTCTTTATGAGCATATATCCACTGTAGATGGAGTTTATGGATGTGATTGAGGGGAGGAGGGACAATATTTTCATCCCTTTTATTGCTTCTGATATGTTATGTGTTATTTCTTTAATTGCTTTTTTCACTGATTCATCCCCAGTTTTTGTGATGTGTTGTATTTGCTATATATTATTATATATTATTATATTACAGGTGTGCTCTCGCTCATGTCTTTAGGCTTTAAGTTTCCCTGTTGTCGAGTTCTCGTGACATAAAACTTGACTTTATTATTGAACACTTAAGTCTTTTCTCCATAGTGGATTATTGTTGCCCTCCTCACACTTTAGCAATGTGTTGTCCAGTCACTAGATTATTTACATGTTATAAAAACTTCCAAAAAGAAACCGAAACTTCCAGAGTAAAAAATAAAAAATAAATAAATAATCAATTTTCTTTTGAGTGTCGATAAAAATGTTTTAATTGTTTAGTTTTCCTGTTTCACTCTCAAATATACGACGTTTCAATCTACCTCTTTTCCTGCGCTTTTTCATATTTGAGTGGAAACGCCGATAATTATATATAAGAATAAACCTTGAATGCCTTCAGGTTCTTCCTCTTTTTCACTATCTGTTGGGGATTATTCAGTCTCTCTCTCAAAACTCATAAAAAACAGCGTTGGTGACAACAACAGTTTTGATTACATTTGAATTTGTTTCGAAGTTTCGTCGAGTTTTTGAAAGAAGTGTGTGTTTTACGACGATCGGCGAAGTTAAATGACTGTTTCTGTTAATGGAGTCTGGTGGCGTTCACCGCCGATAAGCGCTGGAACCGATAAATACTCTTCGGTCCTTAGGGATCAATGCCGATTGTAACCCTTCCCACAGAGGACCCTCCTGCTCCACCCTCCTGCTCCACCCTCCTGCTCCACCCTCCAGCTCCACCCTCCTGCTCCACCCTCCAGGTTCAGGTATCATGTCGGCCATAATGAACGAGGGAACCTAAGCCTGGAGACCAGCGCAGCATCGTTTCTTCTATCTTTCCTCTGATATCTGCTGTCGACTTTGACTCTTTTATTTTTTTCCCTCTTAAATTAAATCTGGCTAATTGCGGTGGGTGGGAGATTTATTTCCTCGCGGTTTAAAAAACCACCACACTTACTTCCTATTACACTTACAAATATTGAGCTCATACATAATTTAACCTCCCGCCCACATCGAAAATGCTGCAATCGACTTCATTATTTATTTTAACGGCACTTCAATAATTTATGCCCATGTGTATGAGAGCCATCAGAACAGACTGCTGCTCACTTAATTACCAGGGCTGCCAGCTCACTGAAGTTCTCTGGTATTAAACAGAGTATTAGCCAGGATTAGACCTCTCTCTCACACACACACACACTTTATTTATTGCATTCTAATGAGGAAGGAGTTAGCCGAGCTAGCGCGCGGACTCTGATTATTTATTTATTTGGTATTAAGTGAGAGCAGACGCGAGGCTCGTCACGCAGCGCCGCAGATATCGGGCCGGGATTGGATGGGATGACCAACACGCACGCACGCGCTCAGATCGATACTAGATTAAGCTGTTATGTCCACTTAGAGCTGATATAATAGGAATAATGGATTCCAGTGGGAGAGCGCTCTGATTTGCTCCGATTCCGGGGTGATTTATGGCCACTGCTACTTTTAAATGGCCCGCTTAAAAAATGAGACTTTTCATAATAAATACTTTCCAGAGTGCTGCAGATCAATTGTGCCCGGAGAATGATGAAGACAGATGTTTTTTTCTGTATGTGGCTGACTCGTCGCCACAGACTTATGTACTTTACCATCTCTGCTGCCTGGAAAAAAGGCCTTATGCAGGGGAAGATGGATTAAGTGGCTTTTTATTTTGAGTATTACTTAGAGACAGAAAAAAAAAGGAGTGAGAGAGAGAGAGAGAGAGAGAGAGAGAGAGAGAGAGAAAAGGCTCTTGCACTCTTTTGACTTTGGTTGTCTGACAAGTCTGACGCAGCAGTCTGTGTTCAGATTTATATAACTCCAGAAGAAGAAAAAAACAAGCCGAGAAAAGGAAATTAAACATATATTTATTAAATGCTCAAGCCGGAATTGAAAAGGTGCCACTCCTCTGAATTAGTCGGCTGCGTATCATTACGGCAAGATGATTGACAGTAAGTCGATGATCGATGACAAACACGTGAACATTTGGTTTTGTGGATACAAGTCCACCGTCCTGGAAGCGCGTCGAGTGCATTTTCTCAGCGTTATCACTCAGAAATAAATAAATAGCGCGTCGTGTTTACCCATCAAACATTTTCAGTGTTGTGTTGTATGCTTTGGAAATGAATGAATGGCATCAGTACACAAAGCCTAGTAATATCAACTAGAGTTTGAGTTATTATAAACTGTGTAGTAAGAGTCGTCATTGGGTGCAACTTGGACAGCGTACGATATATATGTTTGCAAATGATATTTATGCAAATGCGACCAAAAAGTACTCGAGAAGGAGAGAAATGTGATTCTACCCAGTTGAAAAGCTGCATCTCTTAATTCAAGATCTCCTCAAAGTGTAACTACATTAGTGGGAGATCTCTGGAAATATCGTCTTTGGAGCTCTGACCCTCTTTGATGATGACATCAGCTGTCAGCGAGAGAGAGCGAGGGAGTGAACGCACCGAGCGTTTGTCTCGCTCGTGTGCAGAATACAATTCATCCACATGTTTGTGTTATTATTATTATTCCAGGGCTCTGTCGTGGACGTTCGTGCTTCGCTTTCCGTGAGGCCGCATTTCTGCTGCCATGATTCATAACTTTGTGACATTAGACGCAGGGTTACCGGGGGAAACACGGAGTCCTTTAAGAGGAAGGCACGTGGTTGTTCAGCCTGGCATATTAAATCCGCACAGAAACATTTACATAAAGGATTTAAGACGGGACATAAAAAGACATCGGAGGAATGCAAACACAGGCTTTATTCTACAGCTGGTTTATTCATCAACCTCTTCTTTACATTTTTGCTACATGAAGCCGTTTTGACAAAAAAGACGAAGAGAATTGATTATTTGACGATTACCTCTCGTAAGGCAAGAGTCTGGAAGACGTTCAAAACAGGCACTTAAAAACGGAAAAATAAAAATCGACAGTAATCTGTCCCATTCGTAGCAGGTGACGTCCGGTAAGTTCCCGAGGGTTCATGGCTGAAGGCCGGACATGGGGCTCAAAAAGGTAACGTCCTGTGTCTTTTCCAAACCACGTTTCACTTGGATGGAAAGAATCATGAGGTCACGGAAAGATGACTTAGAGAATCCCTCCATACTTACACAACAGAGATGTTTCTTAAAACTTTATTTGTAAGGCATAAAAAAATGAGGCAAACTCACTGCTGTACAATCCAAGGATTCCTGTCCAAAACACCATCACAGCTCCTAAGAAGCATGTTTTTAATGTATACATAGCGTACGGTTGCGTAAATGTTGCTGCCGAAAGGAATTGTGGGACGGCGTTATCTCCTTTTCTTTTGGTAGACAACACAGCCGATGAGGAAGGAGATGAGAAGGGAAACAATAACACTTCTTATCATGGCTGCCTGTAACTCCTCCGGGTCATTCAGACACTCACTTAGGAAGCTTTCTGAGCAAAACACACAATTTGACTGCATGCAAGGATTGTCACTAGCTTAAGTCCAGAAGGTGTTGCTCGTTTGGGTCTTTGTATGAGACACCGAGCAGCTTCAGGTGCACTGCCATCACCTCCTGGACCGTAATAGTGCCAACACAAATGTGCACCTGCTGCAGGAACATATTTGTTATCTGGCTAATGGAGACGGACTAAATAAAAACAGTTGTTAAAAGTGTGTTTAATCTAATCTGGATTTGAAGCGACATGAGGAATGACAAGTGCAAAAAAGTTCTTTTTCAGTAGATTTTCTAACTAAACTTCACCACATATTGTACCTGAATTACCTGAAATCTTTGCCTCGTCTCACAGGAGCAGGAAATTGGCCTATTTTACCCGACACTTCCAAAAACTGCACCGTGAACACCTACATTTATAAGAAAGTAGCATGAAAAAAATGTGCCAGTACTCTGTCCTCTATATATCTGAATATATCAAATACATTTTATGGGTAAGTGCATCCCTTTTAAAGAAGCTGAATCCTCTCAAAATGTGTTTTCGTCGAGGCTTTTAGAACACATGCGATCTGAGGACCTGCCAAATACTTTATGTACACACAATATGATCCAAGGGGTGTGTGCAGCTCTAATGGCATCACACAAAAAGCCACCCTTTTGAATGTTTTTATTTGTGCAGCTGAACAAAGACCAGTATCTCTGTTTCTGTTTCTCCAGTATGAAACCCCCCCCCCTCCCCTCCTCATGTTGTCATCATCGCCTCATGAATAATCCTATTAAATAAATAAATGAAAAAAGAGAAATGATTACTCCAGCCTCCCATAATGGTTTGCCAAAATCTCGTTTTGAGACATTGAACCTCACTATTTATCCGAGCGGACGCCGTCGTGGGAGCACTGATGCAGCAGATTTAATTTATGGCGCGTTATTAGACATTATCGGGCCGGGGATCCTGCTGCTGAATAGGAAATAACAGCTGTCCCTTTTCTCTGTGCAGAGCCACGCCGAACCGGACTGTGTCGTCTACACAGATAAGATTGGCTCAGACTTTTCTATTTTTTTTTCCCCTCTCCCAACCCACATTGTCATTTAAGGACATTGTATTTTCCTAATTTATTTCCTTTGTCACCGCAGGCGCAGATGACATGTTCAAGTCTGAAGGATTTGGATGTTACAGCACGCTGGGGCTTTTCAAATTGAGAGAGGCATCGCTCTCCTGAAGCGCATTTATCTCTGAATGTTGAATGAACCTTCACAAGTGCAGGTTTTTTTCTTATAATTTTTTTTTTTTTTTTTTTTGCAACAGAAAAAAATTCACGGTAACAAAAGATTCCCGCCGCCAAAATGAGACGGCGAGCCACGGAGACAGAATTATATTGATAACTCGGAGAATAAAGCAATTTCTTTTTTTTTTCTTTTTTTTTTTTTTATCATAGTTTCATATTGCGCCCTGTGCAATGGCCCGTGAGGTAAATTTACTCTTGGAGCACTTCTCTGCAATATATAGTCCTCCTCTCCTCATCTCCTCTCCTTCGCTGGCTGCCATATTTGCTCTCTAAAACCAGTCCTAATGTATCAATTGTTCTGATCTGGCTCTGCTGGAGTGTGAACAAACAAATTGGATTGTGCCCCCGTCCCCCCAAATAGCTTTCCCCTTATCCACCCCCGCCTGGCCGACAGGGGATGCTCACTACATATTTTCATGGAACATCTCAATCCAGGCAATTTCTCGAACGCACATACATGCACACACACAGTGAGACCTTTAAAACCATTTCCCAAGGTCAGAACAAATGGCTAGACTGTAGTGGCGTATAATGATAAAAGCACTCAGAGCGGCTGCTGCTAAAGTGCCTTTCCAAAAACACAAAATGGCCTCTCCATCCCGCTGCGTGTCACTCCTTCAGTTCGCAGGGAGGCGGAGGATCTGGATACAATAAACGGCCGTCTTACAGGATAAAAGCGAGCCCTCGGTGTGTGTTTTTTCTTCTTCTCCTGCGCACCAGAAGTGTATTTATTCTCTGCTGTCAGGAAGAAGCTGCAGTACATGAGCTGTTCATGATCATGTATGATGTGATTCACTGTCACACACACACACACACACACAGGAGCCTGCCCTCAGCCAAGCAAAGGCTCTATTGAATGATTTTCTTCCTGAACAGAGGCTGATGGAGGAATACAGCAGCTCTGTAAAGAATGATTCATGTTTGACCTGCATCTGCTCCAACGCTCCTTTCTCTTCATCTAATTTCTGAGCTGTTTTGTAACCTTCAAGCAGGCAGAAATGCTTCTATACACCTTTTTTTTCCCCTGCTTCTGTGCAAATGCACGGCCCTATTCAAACTGAATGGCTCCACATGTAAGACGCTTTCAGAAATTGAATTAGTATAATATAATGTATGATGTTATCCAATGAAGCCAAATTAAATGGCAATTCAGTCTGATTATGAGGTTTAAAAATCCAGCCACTACTAGAGATTTTCAACCCCTTGAACGCGTGGCTGCTTTTTCTCAGTCTCCGCTCCTTTTATTTACAGGTTTCTTGCTGTACGTGTCTTTGCTCGGCCTGCCATATATCATCTTTACCGCGTTCATGAACGCCCCTCCCGTGTGCCGTTCACTAACCTCGTGAGTAAGTCGTAAGTTCATGAGTCGCGCTTGCAGAAGTTTTCACAAAGGCAATTTTTCGGTGCATAATGAATGAATACATTGTAATTTTAGTCGCATTCTTTGTGATTTTGTAATATATTTGGCTAAATTGTTAGCCCCATTATGAACACAAAGATTTACTGATGATTTGGATATTTCTTTGGCAGAAGTGAAGCTGTAAGGTTTTCCCTGAGGGTGGTGCTGAAGGGAAGGTCATGGGGTCAATATAGTCAGAGTAACATCACCCAAACATAAAACATCCTCCATCCCAAATCAGAAAAAATAGTTTTTATTTAATGTCCCTATGTTGATTAATCATTTAGACCTCGTTACATGCGTAATATATGTAAAAAATATATATATTTTTAAGTATTTTTGCATTAAGATCCACGTCAGATTACTCAGATGGGACTTTAATGATGGAATTGGAAATAAAAATAGAATTTCCAAGTCTGTCCCCAAAACACAGCCACCAGAATAAACTGGAATGAGTTGGCTAATCCCCAACGGAAGCATTTAAAATGTTATCTCAGTGACTACTTTTGACCACAAAACGCTGTGCATGAGGAGGCCTTCAGGCTCCGCTGGCGGCCGCTGAACCAGATGAAGTTGAGACGAGCTGTTGACAAGGGAACACATCTGAGTTCATCATCTGCGTCTGCTCAGGCGGAGGCTGCAGAGCGCCATTACCTGCCACAACACATCCATCACGCCACGACCTGGCCAAACGGTAAGCACCATATAATGACTTCCATTGATCCGTTCACTGGCTCCTGCCCCACCCACGCACACACACACACACACACACACACTCGCACTCCTCTCCTCCATGTTGCTCCCCGCTGCCTCGATCCATCGCTCTGCAGAAAAAAAAGGGAAGAAGAGAGGCCAGCCGAGAGCCTGATCCGCCGCCAGCCGGGCCGGCCGCCATGTCGCTGCCTTAATCTAATTGTGGACACGTAAAGATTCACATTAAGATGCTCAATGAGGCTTGGCGTAACAATTCTCTTCACAAGCTTCCTGTATCATAAGTTACAGGAAAAGCCCGCTCCTCTGATTAAAGCAATTTATCATCTGGGCCATTATTAAAAGGCATCCTGTGACACGGCGAGTTATCTCGCATCGCTGCGTAGCGGCCGACACACAAAGCTCCGAGGCTGCTGGGAGCTTTGTGGAACAGAGGGGCAACACAGTGCAGCACTTAAACAGCACTTCTGTATTAAATTATAGTTTACAGGTTCAGATACTTTTAATTTTCTACTTTTCTTTCATTACGTTTCGGAGTTGTTCCCCTCCATTAATCTGACAACTGGGATTACTTATTATTCTAGAGATTCGTATTTTACTTTCAGCACGAGGGGAATATTGTTGTTCAAGTTAAACTCTTGTGACTCTGAAATCAACTTTTCAGGATCAATGTAGTTCCAGCTTGATGATACAGTGACTTTTAGACATTGTCGAACGAGAGCTCTGAAGGAGCAGCTGCTCGGGATCGTCCAAGATGCTTCGTCCTGAAACGCAGCGGCCATTTATTGGAAATTAGGAAATGATCCTGCCACACCAGCCACTTCAGATCCTTGTGAGATGTGGAGCGGTCACCTTCTTCCAAAAAACCTTCAGAAAACCTTTCTGTGAGCTCCTTTTACTTTTGAACAGAGCAAAAGAAACCCATTTAACCAATTAGCATATATTTAAATTTTATTCATTTATGTTAAGTTCAGTATTGCAGAACAGTACTGCAAATTTGTACAGCAATAAAACAGTTTTTCAAAAAAATATTATGGAAGCCCATAGGAGACAAAGAAAAAACTTTTTGTATTTCCAGAACAGCATTATCATTTTCTACATATGTAGGTGTTTTTGAGTCAAAATTAAGTTTGACAGTAACAATTCGTACCCCGCTGTTCAGTGGCAAATATTGAAAAGTTAATTCAAATTTGAAATTAAATTGCGATACAAACAATACGCCGTGATTAGCCGTTTATGCAAGCAATATTTAAGCAACAATTAAAATCAAAATGCAATTCTCTAAACAATTTGAAAATGAAAACAGCATTTGAAATTTAATTTTCAAAGACTTAACCTGCTGTACAGTGGATAATATTCCAATGTTAAATCAAATTTGAAAAAATTCAAAAGCATTATAAAAAATGTAGCCTAATTTTCCATTTGTGCAAGCAATATTTAAATCACATTTGAAATTCAAACTTCAGCCTCCAGTGACAGAAAACCCTCTTGGGTTGATCTATGGCCAAAAGCATGTGGACCCCTGAACGCACCACCCATATGTGACTTACGCACCTTTTTTTAGATCCTGCCTGGGGAGCAGCCTCGGCCTCAGCCTGCAGTTGGAGGACCAAATGTAGAGCTGTGACTGAAATGTTTCATCATATTTATCAGATGAGTTAAGAAGCAGCAATCTCTCTGCTGTTTCCCAAGCCGTGCACAATATTTTCACATAAACTGACGCATTAATGTGCTGAAAACAGCTCGACTGTGGCAGAAAAAGCTGTGACCTCACCGTTTAACTCCAGTCGAAATGAACACTCAAATCTTACATCAGCGTTTCATCCACAGTGAAACTCTCGATTTCAGCTTGTGTCATCTTCGCTGTGTGTCACAACAAATAAGAGCAATTACTGCAATCCAAATCACACTGAGATATGGAGAGCGGCACGAGCGCCGTCACCAGGCAGGCACTTTCTTGGCAGATCGAAGCTCGCCATGCGGACGGCTCGCTCTCCAACTTAAAATCGGAGATTGGACAAGAAATGAAAAGCCTGCCGACAGACAGACGGACACAGCCGGGATCTGGACGAGCTGTCAAGTAGTTGCTGCTTCTTCATACGAGGAGATAGTTAATTTGACCCAGGAGAGTGCAGAGAAATTGATTTTAACTCTGTTAAATTAAGTCTACTGAGGGACTGGGGGGCACCGGTCCCATGGGTTCATTTTATCCCGGTGTGGAGATGATGAGGAGCTGCGCTGCCGACGGCAACTTTGTCAAGAGTCTGCTGACACGCTGTACTCGCTTACTTTTCTCACTCTCTAATTGCACACACACACACGCTCGCGTTAGACATGTCTAACTCTAAACTAGAGACTCGCTTTGAAGAGCCGAAAGTGTCCACCTTTTGAAAAATCATTGTTGAGCCTCGACCGACGAGACGTCAGTCAGCTGAGAGCAGAGCGGGAGGAAGTCAAAATAAATAAAACTACAACACTCAAGTAAAAGTCCTGAATCCTCATAGTTTCACCTCCGGAAGTATTAAAATATCCTCAAGTATCAAAAGTTCAGAGTACACAAATCTTAAATCTCTGATTTTAGAAGAATTTATTGAATCAGATCAGTTGAAGAATGGAGAGAATGAAAAGAAATAAGGTGAAGATTAGAACAAAAAGCAGGAAATAGGAGAAAGGAATGATGGGAAATGAGATGGCAAAGAAGGAAGGAAGCAGAGAAGTAAGTTGTGGTTTCAGATCATTTGAAGAAAGAAGAAAAAGAAAGTAAGAAATGAAAGAGGAGGAAAGAAAGGATGAAAAGAAACATGGCATTAGGAAGAACTAAAAAAAATAATAACAGGCAAGAAAAAAAAAAAAGACCGAAAGGAGGAAAGTCATGATTTCAAAAGTAAAAAACAAAACAATGAAAGAAAATGAATTGGCAAATAAGAAAGAATATCGGAAAGGAGGAAATAATGAAAGGAAGAAAAGAGACAGGAAGTAGACAGGAAAGGAACAAATAAAACCGTGAAAGAAAGCAAGGAGGGAAATTCTTTGTCTACTCAAAGCGTTAACACATGATTGTGTGTTGACCCTCATGTTTGGAGCCCTTCTTCTCCTGATGCGAGGGAAACTAGAAAGTTGGCAAAAAGTTTGAGTGATGGACCCATTACACTGTGATGTGAGCAGTCAAACAGCTGATTGCGCTGTCACAATGTTGAACAGTACAGTAGAAAACACAACTTAGCGTGCTGCTTAGCGACGACGGCGGACCGATTTCTGCAAGGACATCCTGCGACGAATAAAAGCGGTTGATTGATACGAGGACTATAGTGCAGCGGGGAAGTGGAAGATTAATTAGTGCTCTTGTTTGCACAAAATTAAAGTACTGTTCTGTCTCATTACAAGTGAGTTAGAATAAGGATCAGGGTCAACATATTGTGCTGTAGACTAAAATGTAGCTTCATAACTCTTCATTAAAATCCCTGTCTATACAGCCAAGGATTACCTTTATTTTGAAAAGCTAGTCACAAAAAAAGGTTTAGACTTAAAGCTTTGGTTTGGACAAATAGAAACCTGAAGCCAACACAGACTTAAACATGCATTATCTCTGATATCCAGCAGGGGGTGACTCCACTTGTTGCAAAAAGAAGTCTGTTTGTATAGAAGTCTATGAGAAAATGGGCCTATTTCTCACTTGATTTATTACCTCATTAAACATTTTCCTATTGAGTTTATGGTCTCAATCTCTAGTTCCAAGTCTTCTTCAATACAGCATGATGTTCATTTCATAGATGATGGTAAATTTACAGTATAATAGATGTTAAAGCAGGGTGTGCTTAAGGGCGGGACCACGGCGCTGAGTGTTGTGCGTGTTTTCCTCTTTGAACTTTGACCCTTTGACAGTCTGTTCTCACTTCATGAAAGTGAATTGTAACATTTTAGTTGCCTAAAAATGGCCTATTTTAAAAAAAAAACACAATGGTGACGTCACAAAACCAAGATGGCGAAGGCCAAAGCGGCAAACGTTTTCACAATGGATGTCCAGGATCCAATGGGTGACGTCATGTGACTATGTCCACTTCTTATATACGGTCTAAAGGGCCAGAGGGCACTGAGGAGGTATAGGAGAAAGAGGAAAGAAGTAGGAGACAAAAAAGGGAAGACAAAATCAGTAAGGAAAGAAAATGTAAGGAAATAAGGACACGATGAGGAAAAACAGAGGTGAAAGTAGCAGGCAAAAAGTAAGGAACAGAGAAAATAATGAAATAAAGCATAGAAAATAAGAAAAGTTGGAACATATTCCAAGTAAAAAGTCTTCCAAATAGCAACGCTTGAGTGCACTTACCTATTGAGCTGCAGAACATTTACTTTACCACTCTTTTTGGGAGGGGGATGATGAGGAGGAGGACGAGGAGGAGGCGGCGCTCCCTGTGGAGACAAGGCCCTGGCTCCAAATCAACTGACTGGGAACGACAGCACAATCCACACATATGCTCGACTAATGGGGCAAATCACTGCTGAGCGAGGAGGCAGAGCGGTGGCAAAAACAGCCACATGTGACGGACAGAAGGAAGACGGCTGATACGACGAGGACGTCCTTGCAGAGATTGGTGTTCCGTCGTCACTTAGCGCCATGCTAAATTGAGTTTTTAAGCTGGAAATGAGAAAAAGTGTGTTTTTCTTTAATGTGTGAAATTGTCTGTGTTGTGACCTCCAGCAGGAACATACAGAGACAGCTGGCTCGAGTCAGGTCCTGTTTGTCTCACTGAGCGATGTGAACGTACACAAAGCCGCTCAGATTAGACTCTTCACGTGTTGCACATGCAGCAGACAGCAACACCTGTCCACTATCGTTTACTTTAGGCTTTATTTGACCTTTCGTTTCAGCAGGACGGTCTCCTGAGATCACGATCTCTTTTCGTAGAGTCCTCTCCAAAATGGCAGCACATTTACGTTTCAGAAACACCTCACACAGAAGGTGACAGGGATAAAGAAGAGAGGAAACCGAGGTATTAAAAACCTGTATTTAAGTAGAAAAACAGCATTTTAAATTTTTTTCTTGTCAACAAATTCCACGAAAAGACCAAAACCAACAATGAATCGAAAAAACTGCAAAAAAACTGCAGTCGTCAGCTGGTTTCAAAAATGAAACTCATCTGTGCGCTGTTTTTAAAGGTTTACGTCTTCAGTAGGATCCATTCGGCTCGGTGCTGAGAGTCAGCCTGATACATTCGCTTTTTTCAGTATGAAAAATAAAAGAATAACACCAGGTTCATCCCTTCAAATGTGTTTAAGATGTATATAAAGAAATCCAACTGCTTTGACCAAAACGCCCGCGTACCTAGCAGCGAGACATTGTTTCACTGCCGCTCCCTTCAGTTTGAAGAAGAAGAAGAAGAAGAAGAAGAAGAAGCTGTTGATGGTGTTAATATTTACCCTGCTGAGGAAAGGGCACAACACGCTGCTGAAGCTACAGATGACTTTAAAATGTCATTTTCTAGTTCACTGCCCTGTAACTCTGCTGCTGCTTTAAAAGGAAAACAAATACCAGCATTTAAATCACAGCCGCCTCGAACACTCAGAAACACTCACGGCTGCAAAATGTCACAGAGAGAAAGAGGACACTTGAGATATTTACAGGATAAATCAGTCACAGTTTATGAGAAATTATTTTATGAAAACTCCAGCTCTACTGGAAGATGCTTTATTCCTTTATTTCATAAGAAATACAACATTCTCGACCTTTTTATTAATACGAAACAAACACACAAACAACTGTGATTCAGTTGATACCCTGTGATACAAATACACTCAAAATCACATGATTTTATAAGAAATATAAAATATCTTTTATTTATCATTATAGATTATTAGGTTCTACACAATCAGACCACATGTTTAAATGTTTAAATGTTTAAATATTTAAATGTTTAAATGTTTACATGTTTAAATGTTAAACTCTCTGGTGTGTTCAGAGCTGACAAACTAGTCTGTGAACATTTTAACATTTCAGCATTAGAATGAAAGCAGTTTAATTCAAGTAACTAACATTAAAATGACGAAAATACAATTTAGGGGGAACTACATTCAGACATCTGGGAAAAAAAAAAATTATAAAAACTTGCATTGAACTATTTTTTTTTGCTGTTTTGCACTATAAACAAATGAAAATACATTTACTAAAGTATTGTATTTAAGTACAGTTTTTTACACTTGTACTTCACTACATTCTTACGGCACTATATTTATTTTAAAGCTTTATTAATATATATAAATCTCAAATGTAATATCCACTCATACATTATGATGTGTTATTAACATGTAATTAACTTATCCAGCAGTATAAAAAGTGATTCAAATGAACTCCACCTTTACCATCTGCAACATGAAAGTGATGAACACATTAATGCATTAATATATATTATTCTGAAACAGGCCATTCTGTGTGATGAATATTTTTTACTTTTGGTACAAAGAGTTTAATTTGATTCTAATACTTTTGTACTTTGAGTAACATTTGAACGCAGGTGTTTTACTTGTAATAGAGCATCACTGTGTTACTTCTCTGACTTGAGTAAAAGTACTTTTATTCTGAAGGAGTCAGGCAGGAAGTTTCACTGTTGTTGCCGCCGGTTGGACTGACGTGCTCACACTGATGGACACTCTGAAGGATCTTATATAGGCCTGCAGGATCACACACAAACTGTAGCCGCCATGAGGAGGAATTATAAAAACATTGGCATTCATCTTGAACATCGTTGTCTGCTGATTGATGGCAGGGCCGTTGTGTTAGCCGCCGCTTTATTTAGCCCCTCTAGTTAAAACTAATGCAGTCCGACGATAACTTGCGGGTGGTGTTAAAGCTGCTTCAGTTCGACTGTGTTTCAAGGAGCCGAGGAAAGTGGATGAAGGAGAACAACCAGAAAAGATTAAAACAGTGAATCAGTGTTGAAGACGACGTCTCAATGGTCCAACAGTTTGGAAGAAACTGCGGTTTAAAGATGATATGAGACAGAAAACGTACGGCTTCACGTAAGACAGCAGACTTCACTTTCCCACAGCCACATCTGTGCCCACATCACACCACCATCACTGCTAATTGTGCTCCGAGTCTCCATGGTGAGAGCTTCAGTCACACACAGCTGCCTGCGGCGGCCAGAGTTTGCCGCCGTATCACCCAGAGAACTTCACCTATTAAACCCGCACTGCACACGCGCAGTGTGAGGTGTGACGTCCCAGGCGTCCTGGACCACCAAAAAGCACCGGGCGACCAGCGTCCGTGACGGCCCGAGGACGACCTGTTACACACCACCTCACACAGCCCGTCAGTCATCGCCCCTGAGGCTGAAAAGCTTCATCCTGCTGTGACTGAATGGAGGTTCAGGTGGTGTGTAATATCTCTGAGAAAACATTTCACTGGTGAAGCAGAACATGTCGCACTGATCCGAAGCAAAGGGATTTCTGTCTGGCTGCTGATTGGTTGGAAATCCTTCACCTTATTTTCCGGTAAATCGATGACAACCTGCAGGACGTGACGGAGTGAAACCAACCAGAGACACCTGGAAAAAACTGTATCACACCGAAAGTCATCAGACTCAGAAATTAACATCATTTTCAGGTCTGGCTCCTTCAGGGGAGATGGGTCCCGTTTGAGCGGTTTTTATCCCTTCTCATACCAAATTGCTTCGCCAGCATGAAGAAGACGTACAGTATTTCATCTTCCATGACAAACCCTTGCAATATGGCTTTACATTTGCAAAACTTATGCACAACTCCGCCTGCTGGTTCAGGAGCGAACACCAAGTGACCTCACGCTGCCCCCCCTCCCTCTTCTTTATCTCCATTTTCAGTTTTGTCTCTGAACTTGATATCGTTGATATAACAGGCCACAGTAAATACAGGTAAAGTGTCCTGCTGCTGCTCCTTGTCTGTTTCAACATTCACAGTAAAAGGTTTTAACACTGCGATGCTTGATGAGCTGATGACCCCATGGAACGACTTGCTTCAACATTTCACTAATTATTTGCGCATTCTTCAATTCTCTATTTTCCGAAATAAGACTTTCTATACAAACCATTTTAGCTACATACTGAAGACTATACATGTGTTGACACTTTATACACTCCCATTTATTAGAAGTGAGATTCTAGTGGCCCCATAATGTGTTTTTCTGTATTTATTTTGTGTATTCTGTGCGAGTAAATGCGCTGGATATGAGAATTTTCTTCCTCTGCCGAATTTAATCATTCAATCGCCTCTCTGAAGGCAAACAGAGAAGACCTGAATCACTTCTCTGCCTTTGACTTCTGAATGCTTTCCTTGATTCTTGTCGTTTCAGAGCTTAAGAGGGCCAGAACAAAAATACAGAGAGCTAATGAAAAGACTCCTGTGAATACGAAGAAAGCTTTTAAAGGCCTTGAGAGGTAGCAGATGTTTCTGTGTATCATTGAGATTCAGGTGCAGTTTATTTGTCGAGTCTGGAGGTGTGAATCGGGGTCACATTCTCAGCTCTCCTACCTACTCTCTTTTGAAAGAATGTGTTATGCTGACACGAGACCTTCTGGTTTTTCTGAGAGTAAGGAGAGGTGGAAGTGATGGTGAGACAGCCCGAGCTCGGTGAACTCCCGACCTTTAGCTGGCTGAAGACGATCAATGAAAAGCTACTGAGAAAGTCAAATGGTCACATGGTATAGATCCGAGCTGGGTTGCCTGATGGTTTATGGATTCTGAAAAAAAAAAATCTACCTTTTTATTCAGGTGTGTTATCATGTTTTCTCAAGCTGTTAGTCGGCTGGAATACAAAGCATCAACTTCCTAAAGGTCGGGAAGGGACACAAAGGCGCATCACTGAGAATCTTTTTCATTCCTGTGGTCTTAAAGTAGAACAAAAAGTGTAAAGGGCTGAGTTGGGGAAAAATAACAATGCTACCTTAATGAGAAACACAATAAGATGTTATGTATATGTTGAAACAGGAAGATCTGACCACTGTTCCCTGTTGTAATGCTATAAGTGCCAACGTGAAAAATAAAAGGGTCATAATCAACAAATTAAACAGCACATAAAAGTGTTTGACTACATTCCCGCTCACAGAAGCTGCATTTCTGCTCGTAGTGAAGTGTCTATTTATGTGAGGTACTGCAGACAGTGCACAAGTGCCCCTCAAGATGGAAAGTGTGTAGAGCTTCTTCAAAAAACTTGCTTAATGAAAGCCCTTCTGTCACCTGCTTGGCTCAGTAAATTACTTAAAGTTTCCCTCCATACACGTTCTAGAGTATGTAAAACTACTCTGCTATCAATAATATTTGGTTTGGTTTCCCCACATAAAGAAAGTTGAAAAGCATTCTTAATAAGGGGCTGGAAGCACCTCTACACTTCTGGCTCATTGAGAAATTCTGGATATATGAATATTTAAAAATATCACATCCCTCATGAAAGAGCATCAAGATTGCTAACGTTTGGAGAAACATGGAAGAAATTCAGCCACATATGACTCGGAGGAGGAGTTTGTTTTAACTGTTGTACCTGGTAGTGGCTGACACAGCGTTAGTTTGTGAAACATGTAATAATATCTAGTGGGATTTCTGAGTAAGGAATCTCCAAAACGTCCGCTCGGCTTCAGCTTTCTTTGCCGACAGTTGTGCATCAGACAGCGATCGACCGTTTTGAATTTGTGACGCACTTAATCTATCTGCCCCGTGAATGTTTGAATCTCAGATTTTGGGGGAAGTGCGCAGACGTCTCCCCCTTCAACAGAGGAATGTGGAAAAAGTCCTCTCATGGGACAAACTTTCAAACGTTTTCGGGGACTTAAGTATAAGACGAACACACGTTTGAGCGGAGGGGATCTTTAAGGATTTTCCTTTGTAAATTCTTCAAACCAGCAT
This sequence comes from Bovichtus variegatus, assembly GCA_943593645.1. Lineage (NCBI taxonomy): Eukaryota > Metazoa > Chordata > Actinopteri > Perciformes > Bovichtidae > Bovichtus > Bovichtus variegatus. The sequence goes on along the minus strand of CALSCE010009297.1, from coordinate 16,890,211 downwards.
AATTGATCAATTGATTTTCTCTTGGCCACTTGGGGAGTACAACAAGCTGTAAACACAACAGTAGCACATTATGACCTTATAGAGCTGAACGAGCCACTAAACACATCCAGCAGATATTGTCCCAGCAAGGAGCGCTTCTAAGATATTTTATGACGAATACGTATATGTGCTACAGGAATATATGGCGTTGATGAGACACAAAGACCCTATACATGCTGCGAGAGACAACTATTAGCGAGGAGCGGACACATTCACGCTCTGATGAAGACTTGCTTTGGGTCAAAGCTTCAGACCTTATCGCTCCAGTCACTGTATACTCTATATTGCAACAAGCCACCCTTCAAATTGGTTGATCTTCCATGTCAGTGTGTCAGACCATCAGCACTCACCTCCCCAACTCCTCCGGTCTGCCTGGTCACTCTCGTTTTGAAAAGTTGACTCAACTTGTCATTTCCTTTCCCGCAGACATGCCGCATATTAATATCCTCACTCTGCATTTTGCCTGAGGGCGATTACAAAGCTTACCGCTCAATCACGGGACGCTAATGACGGCGGCCTGGCGTGATCATGTGATTGATAGGTGGCATTTAGCCGTGATGGAGCCCAATATACTCTGTCCTCTCACCGGAGGCCCGCGGGGAGGAGAGCGAGCCACAACCTTTCAATAATCGAAAGCCTCTCGCCTGGCGAAAGGCTGATCCTTTTGTTCTAATTAACCCGTGAAATGAGTTCAGCGGCGCTCTCTCTACCCCGCAGCGTAAACGCTCTAATAGTCTGTGAACGGCCGAATGAGGAGAAGAATGCCAAGAGGTGGAAGGTCCGCCGGGCGATTTCCAACAGATGCTCTCTGTCTCTGGTAGCATTAGCATCAAGAGACAGGAAGATCAGCCACACTTTGATTTGAAGGGTGTTAACTCAGAAACGAGGCTTCTTATGTCTGACGGCACAAAAGCAAGCCACTGTTGAATATTACCGACTTTAGGAAACTTCCTGAGACCTTTAACAACACCCGGAGGGGACAGGTAATTCAGCAAGTGCTCCCTTAACTTTAGTAGAGTAGCGTTCTCTTGAACTTCACTTTTTTAGGGACATTCTGAGATCAGTAATCCTGCTTCTACTCACAGCGAGTCGATGTTTCTGTAATTATCACGACTCGTGTCACACTAGAAATGTTTTCTAACCCTCATGTTTTGTTGACACCGCCTTTACTTCTTCCCGGCTGACGCCACTTATGTATTTGTCAAAAAATAAAAGTAAAAACAACAATTATTTTACCTTCAAATATGTATTTTAATAAATGTTCTTCTGACCTTATTATCACCTTATGATCGACACAAACTGGGCTGCACATTTAAAGGTAATACAATATGGAAATGATCATAAAGCATCGTTAATACACCGAATAAATAAATAATTGGACATTATCATACAAACTGTTTTCCAGTCAGACGTATTTGGGACGTGTCATCCTGTGTGAGGACACGGTCACACATGCCAGAAATTGACATTGATGAACATTGGCCTCCACTTCACTTCCATTCGAAGCGAGACTCAGCGGCCATATTGAAAACAGCTGTCAGCTCCCAATCACAGATATAGAGCAGATAAATATCGATTGTTTTTTTGTCACGTTTTACAGCTGCTGTGTAGCTTTCTGTAGCGGACTTCGCCTCATCATTATGTTAGAACTGATTTTTCATAAAATCAGGGGAAAAGGTGGACACAAAGCCCCCTCTGCAGGGATAATGTGGCTCTGTGTCTGCTGGATGTGAAACTGGAGAACCGCTAACATCACAGCCACTTCATAGGCCGGCGATTCAGCCGTCAGCTGGTTTTGATGTTTCATGTTTTTGTGGCCAAAAATAGATGAATGCTGTGCTAATGGGCCAATAACACTGCCACCAAGACTCATTTGCAGAAGGGGAAATAGTCAGATGTTAATTGTGTGATGTTAATTAGCTGCATGTTGCAGAGTGTTAAAGTTGTGTCAACCACATAAAGATATATTTTTTCACCGTGGAGGCTTGAGGTGACTTTATTCAGGTGACATGCAGATAACTCAAGGTTTTCTCCTTTTATTTTGCAACAGGCACATGCAAAGACAGACGCGGCAGCAGCAGAACAAGAGCTTACTAAACCATGAAACTCCACTCATCCTTGATAGTTTTGATATTCTTGTGTTTTTCTGCACCACCAAACCCCACTGAGCGTGTATCTATTTCTGCAGATGGGAAGCAGCAAAGGACTTGTAGAAAAAGAGAGAGGAGGAGTGAGGTGGAAAAACAAAACAAATTCTCCGACATGATGCCTGAGGCGGAGAAGCTCTGCAGGCACACCGGTTCTCCTTCATCTTCCTGCCGAACTGAGGAGAGGATTTTCAAACGGCGTCAGAAGCAGAGGGCATCCCAGCTAACAGGGAAGAGGGCCTGCAGCGACGCTGTCAGTCAACATGCGATCCGAAGCGGCTCATCTGTCCGCGCGTAGAGCTTTGTATTTATTCCCTGCTACTGTAGGAAGGCCTGTGGGTCCCCTGACAACACTACAATATGTGTGTGTGTGTGTGCAGGAAATGAGACAACTTACTGTAGGTGTTAAAAAAAAAACAACATCCAACCAAAGTGCCTCCTGCCTGCTGTATCTTTCCACTGTGAGGAACCTTATACAGTAGATCCTCGTAATCACCTATTAATTTACATTAAACATTCATCAACTAGTCCTCCGATCCATCCCCTCCAGCGCCACGCGCCGAAGTGTTTTCACATCCGATGCCAGCATCGACAGGGTGACGTTGCTGTTTTAAAAAATTAAAAAAACGTATCTTGAAAACATCAGGCTTCAATATTAAATACCACTGTGTGCCATTAAATTTGGAGGAGTTGTTGTAACACGGACCTGGAAAACTTGTCCAACTCCAATAAAATAATCATCAGCCTTCAAGGCTTTTATGTCCAGTATGCATCTGCGTACAAATATCTTGTGTTTCTTATCAATAACTACTTTTCTTTACTTGGCAGGTAAAAAAAAATAGCTCTGATTCAGGACTCATTCTGTGAATGAAAGGTCTCGGATGACTGGAAGTTCCTCGTCCATTTCAGTCACTCAGTGGCTCATGACGCTCTTTTGTCTGGAAGAAAGCTAATATTCTTCCTCACTTCTTGACTGCTGTCACAGGGTCAGAAGTTGCACTTCAGCAATACTTCTGAATAAAAATGGCAAGAACATGAGGGTATCTGTTCGGTCAGATCACGGACAAATTACCCGTTGATGGCCCGATTTCCATGAAACTTGGGGGAAAGGTGCAGCGTGGCCCGAGCAAGGAGAAGCGGATCCGAATCCCAGGACAGGACACACGAATATTTTTTCACTTCCATTAACATTGCAAGATCAGGCGATTTGCGGAGGTCTGCGCTCTCACAGTGCCCTTCTAGTTTAGAACGTTTACATTTGACATGGCCTGTATTGATCTGAGTGTAAGAGCCCCTTTGTGGCTGTCGTGACCTGCATGTCACACACCTGGCGAGTGCCTACGTTTTGTATGTCTGACATTGATACAAAACAGAATAAATGGTTCAACATTTTCTCTCAAAACACATTTTATAAGCTGCTTAATGACTGAAAAGTGAACTGAAGTTCAGGCTTGGCAGAGCTACCGGCTCTTGAGATGCTTTAAACAAGCGTACTTCTCATCCCAATGCACTCTGCACTCTGCTCTTACTGTGGAGCTGGAAGATTATTCACTAACTGCCCTCCCACCTAATTGTGTCCAGTATGAGAGGGTTGGCTGACCTTCAGGCCTATAAGCTCTAATGCCTGGATGTTTTATTGATGATCTGTACAGACAGACATCTGTAGGACTTATCGCATGACATTTTGGATACAACATATCAACAATGGTTGTCTGATTAGATTAGATTGTAATTGTTTAAATGATATGAAGCAAACTAAGAAGACACGTTGGTAACTATAAAAAGTACTTCTCCTGTTAAGGAGCAGTATTTTACTTCAGGGTAAAGCGAATGATTAGGTTAGAAACTTTAAATTGACTTGCCTTAAATCCAAGTTGCATCAATGCAATGCGACTTAAAGCAATTTTGGAAACTGAACTTGTTAACTTGTCATTTGGAAAAACTAAATCAATTTGTGTGTTGTCAATTTTTTGAGTTTGTCCAAACAATTATCTTGTTTCCGTGCATGACATACAGTGCAGCGTGGTTGATGGGAAGGTGGTGTTGGACTTTCAGATGGATCTACTTCTTCTCTTCTCGATGCCGTGAACACACACCCACACGCAGACGTATAATCGGGTCTTTTCTAATCACAAATACCCAGGGCCGTCTCGTTAACATGCAGCTCGACAGCGGGTTTGTTTTGAGTCCAGATGCGTCCGACAATCCACAGATTTCTGGCATCAATCTGCTGCTGTTGGCAACTCGACCAGCCAAACAGAAATATAGATTTTACCCCAAATATACACACACACGCACACACATACACTAACATTTACACTTGCATGCACATTACCTTTGGCTGTTATTATCACAGCGCACCCACTCAGTGATTCAGTGTATTGGTTGAGTGGCCAGGGGCTTGAAGTATTGAGTCCTATTACAGCGGTCCGAGCTGAGTGGTATAGCATCAATGGTAAACTTGGTAAACATCGGGGGGGCCTCTGGCTGTTTCTGCTTCTCTCAGGCAGGAAAATGAGCACAGACTTCAAAATGTCATTTGTGGTTGCTGGGCAGATTAAATGGACTTGTATACATTTGGGGAAAAAAAGAACAAATCTGATGGAAGTCAGAGCAGCTTCTGGCTGTTTGGCTGCAGTTAATAAAACAGGTTATATTTGTGTCTGGATTGTTGAATGGATAAAAGTAAACAAGCAAAAACATCTTTTCAAAGCTTCACCTGCACTTTCATATTAATATTCTGCCCCCCCCGCCCTTTAAAGCTGCATCTCAAAGCTCATTCAAACCTTTGCTTTTAATCAGCATTTATTGTAAAACTTCACCGCATCCAAATGTTCTCCAAAACTCTTTCAACCACGTCTTCTTCCGGACCTCAACCCTGACCTTTAGACCTGTATCCGAGCTATCTTCATCAAAATTTTCCTTGAGAGCTTCATCTCTTGCAAATGTCCCTCAAAAACCTTCACCTTTATCCAAGCTGTTATCTCAATCAGCATTCAAACTTTTGCCGTTGTTACAAATTCTTGGTCCGGATTGTTGCCATGGGCTGCAGCATCAACCTCTTCCTCCTTCAACCTCTTCCTCTAACTTTACACAAATCTTCCAAACCTGTCGTTAATGTGTTTTCTCCTCTGACTCTTCATCAAAGCCTTCACCTTCCTCCAAATTCCTGTTCATGTTTGCACCCTCATAAAACATGTCCAAATACTGTCCATCAAAACATTAACTTTCATCGAAATATCCGTCCAATGTTTCTTCCAAATCCCCGTCGGCCATCTTTTTGTTTTAGTATGTCGTCGACTGCATTGGCATGAAATTGTGCCAAATTCTTCCACATTTTGTGTTACTTTTACCATATAATCTAAATGTTGATCCAAACTTTCAGAATCCATTTCATTTGACTTTTGCTTTAAAATCTCCATCAAAGCCTTCAGTTTGTTCAAGTCTACACCTGCACAACATTGTCATCAAAATAAACTATTACTAGAATACTCTCATTGCATCCAAACTGGCTCCCAAATCTTCAACTTTAAAACGTTTTTCCTGCAAATATTCACCTTCATCCAAATCTTCCAGCCTTTACCTCCTTGTTTTGTCATCGCTCTGAACGTCATTTCTTTGACACATACATGCATTCGACTCTCATTGCCTCCAAAAGTGATCTGAATCTTTGCTTCCCTCCGAGCTTTAACTATTTTTTTTTTGTCTCAAATCTCCACTTCCATCCAAACGTCCAACTTCATCCAAATTTAGTTTTTCACCATCCAACAGTGCAGCCAGTCTCTAGGTGTGACTGTCCATCACAGTGTGAAACACAGCAGTAATAGACCTGCACCTGTAGGCTACAACATCTATTCCTCCTCACTTTACACTTCCTCCCAAAGGTTTACCACATTGACACATGTGCAAAATGTCCTCCATTGACTGACAACAGCTCTGTTGGTCTCCAGGGAGCAGCTGGGTTCGGATGTCGACTGTTTAGCAGCATGAAGCAAACCTCGTTAATGGGTTACTGGTGAAGACAAAATAATGCTCAATTAAACCTAAGAGGAGCGGAGCTGTGGGAGAGAAAGGAGTAAGAATATAAGATAGATAGATGGAGAGAAATAATCATCAACAAGACCAAGTGAGGAAGGTACAAAGAGAGGTAAAGAGAAATAATGAGAGGAAGATAATCCCAAGTAGAGCCGGAAAGGAAGGTGAAATAAGAGAGGAAAATAAAGGAAGGTGGAGTGCAGGGGGGAGGTAAAGCGAGCCAGTAAAGTACTCGCATCATGGAGCTGCAGGCCTGCATGACAAAGTCCCCATTAAACCAAGATGGAGTCTCCTGCCTGCAGCAAAGCGCAGCCAGCGCTGGACTCGCTCAGGTGGATCCATTACAGAGACGTAATTAGAGGGAGAACACAGTGATTTCCACAGCCGGGTCGCTGCTGCAGTTCACCGGAGAGCTGCTGAAAAGCTTCACAGGAAGCTAGCATGATTCTGGCTGCAGCTACAGGATTGCTTCTTAAAGTCCGGACATCTGTTCTTTTAAGTGTCATGAGACTGACATGTTGAGATGTCACCAGACACATGACGGATGCAGACACCACCAGTCCATAGGCCCAGGCACCAAATCCATATATTTCATTTGCAATTTCCTCAACCGGTGTGGACAGTAAATCTGCAATTTGTTTTGCATTAAGTTCAACTTTGGTGAACTTTAGTTTGCATATCTGCAAAGTCGACCAATAGCAACTCAATCCTGACCATAATGACCTTTGAGGGAACAGATTGGCGAAACAGACCACAGGAGATTCATCCAGGAGGCCGATGTTTGTGTCTGGTGTGACACCAACAATGTGTTGTTTTCTTTGTGCTCACAATGGTAGGTTTCACTTTCACTTTACAAGCGTAGTTATTTCAACGCAAACCACAATCTTTTCATAATCCTGACAAAGTAGTTTTGACTTTCACTTTAACAAACGTAGTAGGTCCAGTTTGGTCCGTCTGACGTATTAAAATAGTAGCGATCACGCCTTTTGATTTCGCTGATAACAGAGGAAACTGCTGTGGTTTATTAAGTGTTATGTTGCATCATCCATTTTTATTTAATCCTGCTTTAGGGGTCAGGGTTAGAGTATCAATTCCATGAATCAATAAAGGCATGGTTAGCTGTCCAAGCTAGCTTTGTCAACTCGCCAGCTACAGTAGTTCAGCCTGTGGTTAGTCGCTACATCAGCTTGTAGCACCAACTGTTTTGAGGATGATCTTTTCTTTAACCCATAATTTGTGATTTTCATGGAAGTTTCACGTTGTTACCTGACTTAATGCATGGAAAGGAAGCAAATAAGTATGTTCCCTATAAGATGATTGAAATGCATTGTGCAAAAACGCTCTAAACACAGGAAATGAAATATTGAATAAAAACAAACATCTGGCAATTAACAACTGTAATGAGTGTAAACGTGTATTTGGTAAAAGTGACAACATATAGACTTCCAGCACAAATGTCGTCAGTGCAGCATGACGGAGACAGAGATTTAATAAAACATTAGAGGCATGTGAAAGTATGAAAACAGTCAAATATAAACAAAAAAAAAAACATGTTGAGACACGGGGACAAATGAAAAATATAGACTATTATCTCTTCCTCCAGGCCTCTTTCCCTCGCTTTTTATCTTCTGTTAGCGCTTTCATATACGTAAGAATCTCTCCATCTATCCGTCTCTGTCAGCCACTTTCATTTTCTTGCATCTCCTCCACCATCTTTCATTATTTCTCTTTCTCTCTCTCAGCCTCTCAGCCTTAATTGAAGCAGTAGCAGCAGGGCGAGTGAGGCAATACCTGATTAGGAGGTTAAACCAATGGTGCGGCCCGATGGCAGATCCACCAGCTAATAAAAACAGGGAGATGATTATATCTGCACGACGCTCTCGCCCTCGCTCTCTTATTTGATTTTCAATTCAGACTTGTCTTATTGGCGGACAAATCTAAAGCCTATCATCAAAGCTCAAAACATCTTTCAGTTCATTCATCCCATATCAGACCCAATATCAAATCTATCAAGTGGCAAAAGATAAAACGAAACTATGATAAGACTAAAACCTAGCAGCCCCCTTGAGGATGCATTTTTTAGTACATCTTAAAACGCAAAGACGTGACGTTAGGTGACTGACGGTCGAGGATCCTAAAGAATGGGAAGGACATGAAACTCTGCTGCTTGAATCATCAGCACAAAAGATCATTTTTGATAACAATTCAAAGGTACAAGAGTGTGGACATACATACAAACAAAGGAGAGAAGTCAGCTGTAAGTACTGAGGTGCATGTCTGTGAGGAACATCCAATGAAAGAGTTTAGCTTCAGCTTGCTGTCAGCGGCGCGTCCAACAGAGTTTTAAAGAGTCCACTTTGTACACACCTGCTAAAACATTCAACAACAAAACATTTTGACTTTTCCGCAGCTCTGATTTCCTCCTGTTTGCCATGGCAACAGCGGCTAAGCCCCATTGGTATTGTATTGTACAGACCGAACTGACCGAACATAAAACAGATTTAAAGAAAACAACTAATAGCATTGTTAAATTATCCAGGAGAATCCAGTGTTTCGATGTGGAGGAGGAAAATAAAAGTTTAAAATGTTAAACAGCCGGGAACGATATTCTTTAACAAGCAGCCTTTTGACAGAAATGTGCATCCTCGTATATTGAAAGGTTGATGGGTACAATAACAAACTGTTTAAAATAAACAAGGTCCTATCACCGTGAGGGCATTTTTTATTAAACTTTCCCCAATGGTGTCTTAAATCCACTCACTTAGGACCATGAATATCCACATTAAATGGACACCCCGTCCACAGACTTTGTGTACTTTACGTCTGGATCTGTTTTTCCTGCTTTGGGCCTCTTAGTTCCAATAAAGGTAAATGTTAATGCTGCAGTATACAATGATATCTAAGACCAATAGCTTCCTTCCAACTCTGTGCCAACAGTTTGTCTCTGCTTCAACATGACAACGCCGACGTTCACCGCCATCAGCGTTGAACCTCACCGATGCTCTCGGGAGTAAATCCCTGCAGCAGATTGAACATCTGGTGGGGAGAAGCAGAGGATTCGGAGGCTGTTAGAGCAGCAGAACGATGCCCACAGTGTTAGAAAGACATGCTCAACTACCACATATGAATGTAATGTTTGCATGTCCACATTCTTTGGCTATGTATCGCGTCACCACTCATTTTGGGACCAAATTTCTGGACCAACTGTTCTCTCCATCTTTTTGGCGTCCCCAACTGGGCATTTTATCGAGGCTCCCAGTTTGTCCAAATTAAAGTCTGGAGTATGGTCGCTGGAGGAAAATCTCCTCCTCCACACAGGAAGGGACTGATCCAAAGTGAAGTGTAAAAATCCAAATATTTTTCCTAAAACAGCCGCACAGTCCAACTGTTTCCTCTTACCACCATATGGTAGCAACAAAACAAGTTACACTTTCTGAAATAAATGAGAGAATCTGGTCACCTAAAGGGTCTGTAGCTGCAATATGTTGGCAAAGATGTTGCTGCAGTAGTGTTTTCTATTATAATATATGTTTTTTTCATCGGGGGCAGGGTTCTCAAAATAAGTGTGTGCACTATTTCAGGTTTTGGGAGTTTAGGGGATTCTTTTGTTTCATCAGTTACTACAGAGCTTCTCTTTTTCTCCCTGGTTACACTGTTGTATTACAGTAATAGGTTTTCTGACAACATGCATACAGGTTTACTCACACACACACACACACACACACACACACACACACACACACACACAC
>CALSCE010009297.1:16852979-16867031 GCA_943593645.1 Bovichtus variegatus | reverse complement strand
TTACGAGTTGTAGTAAAGAGCCCAGATGAGCGGAGCATGTGGGTGGATGTGGATGTATAACCTGCCACTCTGTTATTTCCTGCTGTCTTCCTGTTTTCTACATGTGTCAGTGTGTGTCCATTGTAAAGTGACCCGTCTGTATGTCCTGCAGGGGTTGAAGTTCGTCCGCTTTTGTCCCGATGAATCAAAGGGTTTCGGCAGGAGGTCGCAGCGAAACTCAGTGACACCGGTTGAGTTGAGTGAAAATAGAATCAAACACAGTTACGCAACAGTAGTGTTGGTATCAAGCTCTCTCTCCCTTTTCAACATGCAACGTCTGAGAGAACCCGTTGTGAAGCGCTGACTCCTACTAGACATGTAACACACGGAGAGGGAGTACGAAGCAACAGAATCATAGAGAAACGTACAGAGAAACACACAAATGCACAACGTAACGTAGAATCACGGAGAAATGCACGGAGTAACTTGGGCTGCTGAGTAATTGCATGAATATATATGTAATATATGAAGTAATGTAGCCTGCAAAGTAACATACTATAATGTAATGTCCCGTACAACGTTTCTCTTTGTTTTGTCTTTGTCCTCTGATATTGAAGCTTTCAGAAAAAGGAGATTACAGTGAAGAGTCTTGTGCTTTTCCATAACACTGAAGTATGCTTTTGATTTGTCAACATTTAACATCAATGGCTACTGTACTTCCTTTTAACTCTGTTTGTGCTTAATGTTTCCAGTGTAGCTCAAACTTCATCAAGTTGGTGTCACTGGCATTTGTTTTTTTTTTGGAAAAGACCGTGATTTAATGGAGGATTTCTATGCAGCAGCCCTGGAATTACTGCTAGCCTCTGTTAGCGGCTAGCATTTTTGATCAGTGTGCTATAGTGTGTGTGTGTGTGTGTGTTTACCTGGGTTGTTGAGCAGGTGGTTGAGTCCCTCCTCCAGCTGTGGGTCTATGGGTGAGTCTCTTCCTGGTTCCCAGTCCACATCTCCGGCCTCGCTCTCGCCGTGTCCGCTGTCTTTGGTGCTCTGCCAATCCGAACAGTCCTGACCTCCGTATCTGCACATGATGCAAAAAACACTCATTCGTCAGTAAAAGTTCTTGTTGGACATTTTTAAAACCACTTATCAAAACACTGACGGACCATTAAATTAGACCAATAGAGTCCAGTCAGTTTTATTAATATTCATCCCCTAATCACAAGCTTTTTCTAGAGGGATTTACAGTTTGTATAACATATGAAAAGCTCTATACTTCGACATTTGATTTCTAAAAGGAAAAAGTAATGTATGGTTGGAGACAACTTTTGCAAACAAATGTTTTATTCATGCAGAAGTTTTGTAAAAGATGTTTTTCCTGGCTCATGCAGGACAACACTGGCTTACATCAATGTTTTTAACTGAATAACAACTTACAGAAAAATGTAAATTAACACTGAAATTATGAATTTAACTAAATGTCAACTGAAAAAAATGTAACCCATCTTTAAAAAAATTGCACACATAGTCCTACAATCCTCCTAGTCACAGTTTGTTTTCTTCACAGAGAAACAAGGAACATAAATCCTGATAAAAGACCAGACAGGACTCCGGTGTAAATCTTAAGATCAGAGCAGAAGTTTGCCGTAGTGAGATAAGGTGGTGATAAAATTTGTTTCAGGTGACAAATCCATTGCTAACCACAAACACAGTCACACACGCCTCTGAAGCTGCAGAGCTGTAGTATCAGAGTGTGTAGCTGCAGGCAGGCTCAGACAGGAAGTGGCAGATAAAGGTGAGCTCACGGACGAGTTAGTCACTCTGGAGCAAACGCACAACCTCGTTTTATTCCGGTGTTAAAGACTAAAATCTTATCTGACTGTGAGATGATAATTACCTCTGCTGTGTGTCAGCAGGATTACAAAACTATTTGCATGTTTTCCCTGAGACGTGGTGGAAGGGTGGAGCATGGGCCAAGGAAGAACCCGTAAAATTCTGGAGCGGATCGGAATCACGGGGGTGGAGACGCCCGCAATTTTTTCTCTTACGGGAACAGCCTTCACGGTGGCTCTCTGAGTGCCCTCCTGGTTCCACTCGTTTTCAGTTCAAGTTACTTCATGTTTCGGTCACGGATGTCTTAGAGCACAACTTTCAATACCTTAAATAATAGCCTGGCTTAAAGAAGTCCTCTAAATGAAATGACAAAATACCTCCTTTATCAGTGACTTTCTAAGACAACGTGAACTTTTTCATAAACCCTCACAAACGATGCCTACAGAAATGTTTCACACGAGCGTTTGTTGATCTGCCGCCGCGAGTCGAAGGACCTCACAAGTACAATAAGGTGTGTGTTTCGCTGAAACAGTGCCCTGTTCGTATCAAGGTGATGTCAGATCTAATCTCCACGGTGACGCTGAGGTAGCTGCTTCCTGTCAGAGACTCTGAATCACTCACATAGAGCTGCTATAACCTGCCTACACACACACACACACACACATACTTCAACACGTTTGGGGTTATGAGACACTCTTCCTGTGACATTGAGTTTTTGACTTTGTGTCCTGTTTGTCTGTTGCTGTTATTTCAGTCGCAGCTGGTCAGTGGGTCAGAAACACTGAGGAAGACATTAATCAGTCCTTCACCACATCAACGGAAAAGCAAACGTCCGCTCACAAAAGGCGAACACAAGCGCAGCTCTGCAGGAACGTAGCATCTCCGCACTGATCTCACTGGTACTTTAAGATTCCTCTCTATAACACAAATATCCCACAGTTTAGATGCCTGATTATACAAAAACAAACTAAACTGTCCTGGTTCAGGAAAAAAACCGAACATCTGTGAGTCCTTAAAATAGGCAGCATTCCCCTTTAATGTCTGTCTGTGCTGCTATCAGTGGCAGCCTGGTTTGATCAGAGAGCGCAGCGCTGATCACAGTCGGGAACCTGCGGCCAGCTGGCTCTGAAACAAACCGCTGCTGATGAACAGACTGATGGAAAAGAGGAGGAAAGAACCAACTTCCAGATCTTTCCTTGAGAATTTCGATGGGTTTTGTAGCGAAGTGGAGTTTCTACAAGGTCGGCAGGAAGAGAGCCGTGTCTGTGCACTGCAGTCGTACCGCCTCGAAGAAGATGGTGAGAAAACTGAAGATGTGACACCGTGGCGTCACATCTCGTAGAAAACAACACCATGAATGTGTCGGGAAAACCACAGACAGCCACAAACTGAACCAGCTTCTCTCTTAATGTTTTCATTTAGAAATCCTCAGACCACATGAGACAGGCAGTGTGAGGTCCGACCCACCACACTACATAATGACGTTCAAGAGCACCGTAAATCACACATAATCTACAATTTTTTCTGCCCTGCTATTAACTTTGTACCTAAATATCCAAAGCAACATGTTTTCACAAACTCTGGTTTGTTTTTGTTGGATGAAAACCATACCTTAACCCAACAAAAATTGCTGTATTTAGTTAAGAATTGCCCTGTTTCTGTCCATATACTTTTTGCCTGCATAACTTTTTACATAAAAAAGAGATCATGCCAAAAAAATCTTCATTTTAAATGCCAACAAACTCATGTTGGTTAACGCTCTAATGTCAGTTTAATAGTTGATTAAAATAAAAAACAATAATTTCATTATGTTTAAAATGAAAGCTGGTTGAAAAAAAAAAAAAAAAAAACAGAAAATCTGAAGGCTTTGCATCAAATACTTTTCTTTTAGTAACCACAGAAGAAGCTTTTTGGTTTGGCTTTGTTGTGGTTTTGTTGTGTCTACACTTCAGAGGAGAAGGAGGAGGACGGAGGAGGAGGATGGAGGAGGATGCAGGGATACATTGAGTATAGGGATTAGGAGAAAGAGGAGGAGTCAGACTGACCTGCCGTTGCGGTGAGAGTATTTGTTCCCTCTGAAGTTGGGCCTGGGCTGCAGCTGACCCTGCCGGAGGAGAGAGAGGAGCTGGGAGATTTGCTGTAGGGAGGAAGAAGAGGGAGGAGAGGAGAGGAGGGAAGAGAGGAGAGGAGAGGAGGGAGGAAAGGAGGGAGGAGAGGAGGGAGGAGAGGAGGCAAGGAGGGGAAAAGGGTTAGAATAATGTCCTTACACTTAATCCAAAGACACGTTATTTAATACTCCTTTCAGCTGATCTGAAACCACGAACATCCCTAAAATATTGAGATTTAACTAAATCAAACTAGACTTTTGACTGTGGATGGTAAATGGACTGCGTTTGTGCGGCACTTTAATGCAAAATGGGGATTTTCTGGTTAAATCGCTCTCTGTTCCCCTCAAAGAATGTGGGTTTTTAACTCGAGTGATGCGTCTTCTCTGGTGAAATACTGTCTCAATCAACACCTTATGTCTTCTTCTTCTCATCTCATTTTCAGGTTGCAGGTGCAGGCTGTGAACATTAATTAGGTTGCCACTTAAAACAGCAGAGCGTCTGCCTTTCCAGCCAACTACAGTTGAATACAGATGTCAAGTTAATCTTTGAGTTTCAGTCAGATTTGATGAAATGCTTTTGAACCCCAGTCTACAGAGCTCCACTGAAGTCTTAGAAGTTGTGACTGCATCAATCAGGAAGAAGGAGTGTGTCTTTGTGTTGCTTTAGCTGCTTGCACAGTGAGCGCAGCTGATTTGAGTGACACCCAGGTAGAAAGTGTATCAACATTTTCTTTTCTTTTTTTTTTTTTGTACAGTGTGAGAACCGAGCGGCTCCGTCTGTCTCACTGCCCAGAGCTTTCTGCTGACAGCTCTGTTATACAGCGGATACAAACTGCACACCAGGGAGGAAACACACACACACACACACTCACACTGGGGAAGGTATGTGTGTGTGTGTGTGTGTGCTTGCACGCTAATATATGACTTTGGGACTGTTTTAGCCATGACATTTGTGTGTTTTGTGTGTTTTTGCACGTGCATGCTGCTGCTGCGACAGGAAAGGGCCTTTACGTAAAAGCCTATTCTTCTCTGGCCAGTTTCCTTCTAGGATGGACTCTGAAATATGGACGAGTGGAGGAGGGCGGTGTGTGTGTGTGTGTGTGTGTGTGTTGAGGTGGAGGTGAACAATAAATCGCCCTCCTCCCATTCGTCTAGAAGGCCTCTTCCTCTGCAACCTCGAGGGAGGAGAGAAAGGTCTGAAGCCCGAGGAGTGCCAACTGGGCCGACTGGGAGGGCGGAGGAGAGGAGGATGCTGGGTAAAAAGAAAAAGGCCTCTTCCTTTCTCTAATGGGATTCACGTGAGGATGTCGGACCTGCCCGAGCCCTTTGTTCTCTGTCTGCTGGGCGTTGGCAGCAACTTTTGCCCTCAGTGACGCGGGTCTGTGTGTTTTAACCAGCGCAGCATTTCTAGAGTTTAAAAGTGTGAAAACTGTTGTTTCTGTTGCCATGAGGACATTACAAGCAAAATACAAGTTGTATCTGAATGTTATTCAGATAATCGGTGGTTGTACGTAGTTCTCGTCTTCTTAAAACACCACCCAATAGTGGCGTCATCCATCTTTTGGTCAAGCTCTGTGAAAACCCTCAGAACTTGATTTTTATTTATAGTGGAGCTACAACTCCCAAAGTTTCTAAAGTTAAATATGTAAAGCCCACATTTGATGAAATGAGTATAAAATGACGCTGAAGACATCTTATCTTCTATATTATCACAGGCAAGGTTTATTGATAACCATCTGTGTCTTATGTTTTGGTTCATTTGGTTTGGTCCGTCCTTTATTTTGATGTGTTTTATATTGAAATTATTTTTTTCTTTATTAATTTATATTTTCATGTGTGTGTAAAGCCCTTTTTAAATTGTTTTGTAAAAAGTGCTATATCAATAAAAATGTACTCTCTCACTTACTCACTTATTTAATATATCACATTTTTTTGTGGTGAATTTCGTATATTCTAACTAAACTTGCATCCTCTTTGGTCCACGGTTTCTTTTTTGTCTTTTTTCTTTAAATAACACGTCACATGAACAAAATATGTCAGTAAAATCAGCCTGATTTAATCCACATTCCTTTCAACACTAATAAAATAAATGAAGTCACGTAGTGAACTATTTAATAGGTATTGTGTGCTCCCGGCAGCAGACTTGGCAAGTCTAAAGATGCCATCAGCCACACTACGGTTCAGTAACCATCCCTGATCCATGAATGAATTCACATAAAACACAAAGCACAACTCGCACGAGGCCGATATCACACACTCACAGACACAATCTTTAAACCTCTGCCCTCTGATGAAACACAGCTGACCACACATTTGACCACAAATTGATTAAACAAGACTAACTTTTGGAAAAGCGTTGTTTGCAGTCCCGCTCTAAAGGTTAAATCTGTGTGCGTACGCTCTCTGTGGCTGACGGACGGTGCTCTGGTTTAGTATCCTGCTCTGCACTCCGAGTTGCTGTTTTTAGCCTGAGCTGTTTTTCTTTCCTCTGGCAGCAGCTCGGCTTCAGTAAAAGTGATTTTTGGGTCATTTGTAAGTGACAGAGCAGCGTGTCAGAGTGGTGTTAGCTTACACTACAAACACATCACAGCTTACTTTAGCTGCCCCCCCCCTCATCCTACAGAGCATGAGAGGAGCTCACCCCCTCCTCCTCCTCCTCCTCCTCCTCCTCCTCTACTGGTTTCAATATGAATCTGATATTTGATATTCCATATAAAGGACTGTCAGAGTTTCTTGGGGGATTACTGCCTGTGACACATGAGCACCTGAATAAACTCGCTGCTTTTTGGCTTCACAGTCGTCCATCAGCTAGTTATACCCCCCACACACTCACCTACACCCGACTCCAGCCTTCAGGCTGTCTGAGTAAGCCATCATTCAGGAGGCTGAAAAAGCAGAAAGGCTTCTGGGAAAATGTAATGGAAGCTGGTCTGTGTGTGTGAGCTGGGGTAGGTGGGGGAGACTCTTACTCTCTAATGGACTTCACTTCAGATTAATCTCAAAGCCTGCAGGGGGAGACTTAATTACTCCAACATTAACTGTAAGCACATGTTGAAATAAATGTGATCACACGTTTCAGATGGAAGTAAATTACATTTAAATGAGAGCCAGCAGCAGCACATTAGGCTTAATGTTTAAGATATAGTGGATATTGTAAATAAAAAGACATTAAGAACACATCATGCAACTTTAGTTAAATCATTAATGCAATATATATAGTTAGATTTGTCAAATCAACTTGTAGTGAAGTTTCTTTCTGCCTCGAAAACTACTTCAGAACTTGTCATCATGCGTTTAAGCCTTGTGACTGAATTTAATTAAATGACAATGATAGAAAACTAAGAAACAAAGACTATTTCAATGAACTTACATCGTGGAATAAGAATTCATATTTAGTACTGTGATTGTTGGAAAGGAGTAAGTGCTGCATCTCACCTGCACTTCAGGGGAAGCTGAAGAAAGCTCAATGGAGTCTCCAAACGCAGCCATGGACAGTCGAACCAGGTTTCGAAGCATCTGCTGATGTTCTGCATCGGGCCCCCCTCGTCCTTCAGAAGTCCTCGGCCTCCTGAGAGTCGCCTGGGATGAACTTAGCGGTTCCACCCCCTCCCCTACAGCGTGAGTCTGCCGCTTCAAGGTGCTCGTATGTGAGACCGAAGAAGATGATGAAGGGTTCCTGGCTTTCCGAAGAGTCCGGTATGATGTGGCGGGCGTCAGAGGCAAAGTGCCATCAAGTTCTATGTTTCCAGGTTTCCTCAGCGTCCTGCAGTGGTGGGTGGCAGGTTGAGTGCCATCCACTTCTGGATAACCTTGGGAATGGAAGCTTGTGTTCAAGACTGATGGCGTTAAGGTATACTGCCTCTCAGTTTGTTGATCATCTGAGATCATTGGAGGCGGGGCCAGTGGCTGGGCTTCACTATCATCCTCAGGAGGGTCATCCTTTCGCCCTCTGATGACAGGAATTAGCTGGATGTCAGACTTCCTGATGTTCTTCTGTGGGCGTCGCGGGTGGCGGGTGTAGGTTGACTCGGCCTGTCTGCAGTTGTAAGCCCGGCTGTCCCGTTTCTCTGGGCGGCAGAACGTTGTCACCAAAGCGATGGCCAACAGAAGCAGCAGGCAGGTGGCACCCAAGCAGATCGCCATCATCATGGTGAAGCTGAGCTGTCCGTGGTTACCAGGTGACGAGTTCTTCAGATGGTCCTTGAGATTGATGAAAGTCACCTCCAGAGTCGCCTTAGTGGCCAAGCTGGGACTGCCCATGTCAGACACAACAATTTTCACCTTAAAGGTTTTCCCAATTAGCTCAGTAGCATTGGTGGTGTTAACGAACAGCTGGCCTGTCGTCTGATCCAACCAGAACAGTCCATAAGGGTTTTCATCAGTGATGAGGTAGCTGAGTTGTCCGTTCCGCCCCGAGTCTGGGTCTTCAGCCTTTATGGTGGATGCAAAGAATCCAACAAATCCCTCTCTGACTGAGTGATTGATTGGCAAAGGGGTGGATCCCTCTTCCACTTCATTCCCAAGCTCGGTCACAATCTCCCCCTTGTCTGTGTTGACAGGTACACTTAGAGAAGCCACACCATTTCTGGGTTTTGGCTCTATGATGACAGGGTAGTTGTCATTCACATCCTGGATGTCGATTTCCACGGAGGCCGTGCTGGTGAGAGGCGGATGACCCTGGTCAACGGCCTCCACCATTAAAGAATATGTGTGGGATTCCTCGTAGTCTAAAGGACGCTGGACACTTATGACACCACTGGTCGGGTGGATGGAGAAAGACAGTGGGCTAGTTTCCACTTCATTGGGGTTGCGTATGAAATAGGATACTCTTCCGCTGAACTCCAGGTCGACATCATGGGCTTCAACTTTGAGAGCGTGGTAGCCTGCCATGTTGTTCTCCTTGAAGGAGGCCTTATAGAGGGAGGTGGAGAACATCGGGGCATTGTCGTTCTCATCCAGAACATGGACTGGCAGGTGTTTAACACAGGAGAGGGGGGGATCTCCATAATCCTGGGCGAGGACAGTGATGTTATACTGCATTACCTTTTCTCGATCCAGACTGCCATTTGTAACAATCATGTAATTGTCACCGTGGATACGTTTAAGGCGAAAAGGGCCAGATCCCTGCTGAATTTGTGCTCTCACTTTGCCATTTTCTCCTGAATCTGCGTCAGAGACCATCACCAGAGCAAGGAAGGTGTCCTCCAGTGCTCCTTCCAGCACAGTGGCCACAGGTGAGTTGGGTGGGGTCCAGGTCATGTGTATCCTCGGTGCATTATCGTTTACATCTCGAAGCTTGACGTGCAGTTTGCAGTGCGTGGGAATGGCATTTGGCCCGCGATCACGGGCCTGTATGATTACTTCATAAGAGGCCTGGGCCTCGTAGTCCAGAGGTGCTTTGAGACTCACAGCTCCAGTGTGTGGATCCACAAAGAAGAGCCTCTGAACCTCTTGACGTGTGTGCTTACTGAGCGAATACTCCACTTCCCCGTTGGCACCCTGGTCTGGATCAGTGGCCTTGAGGTTGATGATGGTTGTCCCACGGGCTGTATCCTCAGATAGCTCCACAGTGGGAGAGCTGTCCTCAAACACCGGGCTGTTATCATTTGAATCCTGAATATTAACACGTACTAATGTGCTGCCAGACCTGGGGGGGTTCCCTTTATCCCATGCCACCAGGGTAAGGTCAAATGTGGCCTGAACCTCCCTGTCCAGTTCTTTGATCACCACCAGCTCTGCCTGCTTTGTCCCACCTGGTGCGACTGTCACATCCAGAGCGAAGTGTTGGTTGACGGATAGCGAGTAGGTTTGGAGGCTATTTGGCCCTGCGTCAGGATCAACGGCCCGGTCCAAAGGGATTCGCATCCTGAGGCCAGCCGTCTCTGAGATCTCGACTTCCTGCAGCGTGCTGGGGAAGTTGGGACTGTGGTCATTCAGGTCCATCACCTCCACACGAACCCGCAAACAGTTGACAGCACCACTTTTCCTGTAGAGGATGCTGAAGGCCAGCTCGCACAGATCCGACCCACGGCACAGCTCCTCCCTGTCCAGCCGACCCTGGGTGGAGACGACCCCGTCTCGAGTGCTGACAGAGAAGGGAAGGGCTTTTCCGTGCTCCACCACCTGGAAATCCTCCAGAGGACCGCTTTCGTCCCTCTGCCGCAGGTCGTCGACCAGACGGCCGACCCGGGTTCCCGTCGGCTGCTCCTCCCAAACCCGGTACTGGATAGTTATGGAGGACGGCTCGGAGGAGCGAGCGTCAGAGCAAAGACTCAGAACCAGAAGCAGAGCCAGCAGCATGATGATGTGAAGTAATAAGTATCTCCCGTCTAGTGGCTAAACAGACATTTCTAAAAATCCCTATAAAGAAAAAAAAAATGTTACTTTAAAATTTTAAATGACTTAAACTGTTTTCTTTTGTAGTAGAAGTTCAAAATATCCTGTTTATCTGTAACAAACATTATATAAGATGATCAAATCCATTTTTTTTCAAAGTAAATAGTTTTCTTCTCACAAAACTAACATCCACAACCAAAGCAGTGAAGAAAACTGTTGGATTTATACGTAGAAAAAAAAGATAAACCTCCAGCCTGTACAGCAGACAATTATAGAAACTTATAATTAAGATATCATCCTGTCTCTTTTCATACACTACCAGCCTCTCTCTGTCTGCTGTTGTTACTCACTCATACAGCTGCTGGCGTCCAGCCCCTCACTTCATCCTCCTCAACTCAGGAAAGTTTTGCTCCTACTGAGTAAGTTTGGATGTGGGTTTCTACATGCTAGCGGAGCCCCAGCCAATCAAAAGGGAGGAGGAGGGTCATATGCAAATGTGTCCAGACTCCACACAAAGAGTAGCCCTCCTGCCCTGAGGAAACTCACCATAACTCTGGAGCGCTTTTAAAGAAACATGACACCACCTCTCCGTCACTTAAAGCTTCTCTCCCCCTTTCAGTCTGCATAAACTCATCACAACCTGCAGTCTGGGGCCTTAAATCATTTGGAAAATGTTGTGTTAAGTTAACTCCGAGTGAAACTTAAGTCAATAGCGGGACATATTTTTGTACTCCATCGCAGTGTCGTATGATCTGACAGCTTTTTGGCAGCACAAGTACAATACAGATAGGAACATAGGCCGTCATCATAAATACAGCGACAGTTTCAGAGCTGCCAGTCATCAGTAATACTCTGCTTTTCATTAAACTCTCTTTGAGAGCTTTGTGCTCAGAGTATAAACAGTAAATCATCATCGTGTATTTTTTTAAATCCAAAGTTTGATGCAACGACAGCCAAGGACGTCCATAACCAATGACAGCTTTCTCTTCTTTGAAATAACATTTGTTTTATTGTATGTCCTTGGAAATGAACAAGATAATATGGTTGTTTTCAAGCAGGAAGAACAATCCTTGAAGATTCACCCAACCATGAAGTGAATGCTAAAAATTCTAAAGCCTGTCAGTAATGTGACAAAACCTACATTCCAGCTTTTTCCCCAATTATAATTATGATGAGTTAGAGCGTTCGTCTCCAACCACATGCCACAGAGGTCAAAACATTTCCAGCAAATCATGGCATGAGCTCATTTCACTCGTTCCTTTGCAGTTAAAGGGTTGTTCATCAGTGAAAAGTTGTGAGTCTGTTGTATCAAGGAAATCATGATAAATGCCCGAGTTTATGAAGGAAGAATGACGGAGAAGCCACGCACAGAAAATATCTATAAGCAGCTGATTGATTTGGGATTTGTTTGTGTGAAAATGGACAGTGTAAGAAAAAGTTAGATGTAAATGTTTGTGAAGCTTCTGGAAGTTTTGTCTTCTTTTTATGTAGACTTAGGAGTAAATCTGTAAGATATTGTGCTGGGCTTTAATACACAATGCAGGCTGTGAGTGATTAACCGTAACATTGACAAATGACAAAGATTTAGTGTCATTTTGAGGACAATCTGCTGATGTTTTAAAGGGCAAACCAATTCATTTGTCTTTGAGAAGTGGAATTTACAATTAGGTTGGAACTCAAAGTGGAGGTTTGAGAATTTGAGTGAACTATTGTCTATGATACAGTATTCCAGGTGTAAATACAGTATAAACAGTATATTAGTACTACTATAATGTCTTTTTAGTTTAATTGCTATACATGCTACAATGTCTAGGAGCCAAAACTTTGGAGTTTGACTCTCTTATACTTATAACTGAGACGTAACAATAAAGAAATCTTAAAACCTTGTGTCTCTTTTCTCTGAGCTCTTCTTCTTTGGTATGACTAGAATCCTGCAGACATCAAGTTAAAACCATTAAACCCGTTTGAACTCAACAGCTGCGGTTCCACTGACAGAAGCCGACTGTCTTCCCACCATGCACAGCGCTCATTTTTCATTTGGTCCCCAGTTTGTCCTGCAGGCTGAGAGAGAATCAGGCTGAGGCGGGTTCAAGGCTATCGCTTTCCTCTCAGCTCAGAGGGAGGGGGACTGTTTAAAGCATAGAGGCATCGACGCTGTCATATGCCAATGAGAGAGGGATGACTGAAGAGACAGCAGAGAAGAGAAAGGCCCTGCTGACAGGGTTGGGGGTTCAATTCCTTAATATAGGACTCACTGCGAGTCTCTTTAAATTGGTTTTATTGCAAATACTTTGTGAATGTTGTCTCGGGGGTTGGACGCAAACAGCGGATTCCACCTTTCCCCCTTTTTTTTTCTATGAAAAACTACTCAACAACTACATTACAGCATCGCATGTTGTTGGAAACAGATCTTTAAGAATCGGACCTGAATATGTGAAACAAAGTCAACCCTGAATATAGCTGGAAATATTTTAAACGACCTTTGACCTTCTGTGATGTCTGCAGTCGCCTGTTCGGGCAACCTAAACCTGAGGCATCCAGGCAGAGCAGAGGTCAGCCAATCAGATTACATTATCAGCAAAACAAACACCATCCACCTCATGTCTGCAGCCAATCAACTGGTGTGTGTGTGTGTGTCTGAGAGAGAGACACACACACACACATTCCCAGCTGAATAGGTTACAGGAAGAGAATGCTTTTGCAGACACACACAGGAACACGTCTGTTTCCAATTAATTCACCACCTGTATGAAAGTGTGTGTGGTCAGGACGTTACAGAGCATCTACCTTCCTGTGTGTTGTAGGAACTTTCTTCTCCTCAAGACACGTTAGACATGAACCATTCCTGAGTTCTTTCATTGGTCTGCATTTATTTTCATTGGAGATAAAAATCATTTGGATGTCGTTCCCTTTGGCTGTTGGGATTGTTTGAATGAAATGTTACAGTTTTCTACAGGAAGCAAAAAACGGGAATCAAAACGACAGATGAAGAACTTCTGCAACAGCTGCTATCATTTAGGACAAGTTTGTGGTTAAGTTGAAGAAAAACTGTTTACAGCGATAACCTGCAAGTTTAGTTAATCCCTCTCTCCTCCAACATGGCTGATAAAACGTAAGATAAGACGACAGATCACAGCGCGTTGGCTTATCTCTCTTAAACACACACACACACACACACACACACACACACACACAGTGTTATATGTGACCCCATTAGCAGCCATTAGCGGTGCAGTTGACAGTAAATTCACCTTTTGTTTGGCTTGAAGCCTTGCTGAAAGCCGTTGAAAACTCCTCCACACCCACTGGGAGTGCGTGTGTGTGTGTGTGTGTGTGTGTGTGTGTGTGTGTGTGTGGTCAAAAGCAGGATGGAGCTGATCTGCGGACCCACATGTTGCCAGATAAGGATCAGAGTGGAAGAAGACACATACCACACTCTCCTGTGAGAGGATACACTGTGTGTGTGTGTGTGTGTGTGTGTGTGTGTGCGTGCGTGCGTGTTTGCGAAGTCTCCATTAATTTTCCATTTGCTTTGTGCTATGTGACTTGAAAAATGTTTTCATCAAATCTAATATACACAATTCAATTATATTATCCTACAAATGTTGTGTGGATCAAAGCCCGACAGATCTTCTTCCTCTGTGCCAGAGAGGAAGATTGTTGTTAAAAAACTATTAAAAACACATTAATGAGCCTGCACTGTGTGACATGTTCCTTCATCACCATGAACACACACACACACACACACACACCGTGCTGCTGCCCCAAACACTCACAAGAGCACATGTGGATTAATCTGCTGG
>CALSCE010009297.1:16842168-16852579 GCA_943593645.1 Bovichtus variegatus | reverse complement strand
CCTCGACCTTCAACTTCCCCTTTTGTTTCTCCTGCAGAAGAAGACGATGATGCGTTTTAAAGAACGACTGCATGCAGAACCAGAAGCACTGAGCAATCAAATCAGCTTTAAAATAAATGTGCGCTATAATGTGATGATATGTATTGTGTGTGTGTGTGTGTGTGTGTGTTTGACCTGATTTCATAAACTGAACTGCAGACGGAGGAAACGGCAGCAACGTAACATTTTTGGGTGTAAGTCTGCAGGGTTAATGTTTCTTCCTGTGATTGTGGATCTTCCTCCACACCCACACACACACACCCACACACACACACGCACACACACACGAACACATTCCCTTTCATATTAAACAATTATTACACGATGCGTAAACCTCTATTGATGCGAATATAAATACATACACTGATGCATGTCAGTGGAACATTTCTATATGTGGAGTGTGTGTAAATAAGTGTGTATATCAGCGTTGCATGCAGGATGGAGATTCTGGTATTTCCCTAGAATTCTTGCCAAAAAATCTGCAGGCAATAAAAACCTCTTATTAGAGCCATTCAAAAGTATTAAAACTGGTGTAAGATGAAAACACTCTGATGTATTTTGTCACTTCCAGTTTTACCTTTTCTTAAGATGAATACAGATTAGCATGTGTGCTAGTTTGGCGCCGGCTGCAGTGTTACGCGACTTGTTTCGGTTCCGTCGGCGTGTGTCTGGGCCTTTAGTCGTTTGCCTTGTTTTTATTGCAACCGTGTCTCCTGCAAACGTACGTTCCTGTACAACTACACTGCATTCTCGATTATCAGGGGAAAGTATTTTCTCCCACACAGTTGCAGTTTTAAACACATAGATAACGTTTTTGAAACAATATACTTACAAAACTACAATAATTAGGTTTGGTTTAAAATATTAATATATTTAAGTAACGGACAAAACATTTAAATTCGACAACATTGACTTTTGGTGGCCTCGAAATTTAATTCACAATGAAGTTTTGTATAGAAATGTAGTTTTGAGGAGACCAGGCAGTTAAATACGATTCCCACAATGCTTTGAGGCTAGTGCCAAATCAACTATTAGTAGTTCCTGTTTGCACCCATGGATGAACAGACAAATGTCAATAGTAATAATATTTTTACTTTAATTTTTAAGTGGTTTTTTGGATGTTTTTTTTTGTGTGAGGAGTAAAATTGTGCACTAAGGGTTTGAAAGTAACCGCCTCCATTGATTCCTGTGTTATGGATCTGGAGTCGCTGGACAAGCCAACAATACTTCATGACTGGCTCACTTTAAAACCACCTCTGACCGCCAAATCATGTCAAGTAAATGATTTTTATACAGCGCAAAATCACAAGTTGGCAGCTGCTGGTTTGAATAATATAAGATTCAAACAATTTCCCATTTACAATCATTCTTATTGACTCAGGAAATAATCTCTCCGACCCCCAGTGACTTGTGAAGTATGTTATTAGATTACCTTTGAGGGATTGTCAAACATTTGCTGTGTGAATTTGGCAGATTCACAAGAGATTAAGAGCACAAATGACCTCTGAGTTACAAGTTCAAACTCAAACAAAGAAGCAAGGTGGAACTAACTGCAGGTAATCATGTGAAAATAAAAGTAATGATCGTTTCTTCTGAGTAAAACTGATTCTACTTTCAGGTTGGTTTAATCTCTAAATCCACAGAGAGTCTGTGAGAGACTCTGTTGTAATGTAATTCCTCTGAATCTTAATTAAGTGCACGCGGAGCGGAGAGGGAAACATTCAGATAAAAACCCCTTTAAACTCCGTCACGCTCCGACAGCATCAGCAGCACATTCTGCTCATTTCTACACATTCAAACCTGAAGATCCACATCTTAAAAATGAGGCTGAATCATAAAAAAACAAGTTCTTTAGTCTAATTTACATCTAAACTCACATCAACATGCCTGAGTGAGGATCTGAAGTATTTTATCCTGTTAAGACTTTAATAAGTGAAATGTTTTTTCTGTCCTCTGGTGGCCAAAATCACACAATGCAAGTATAAGAAGTTCAAATGATATAAATCAAGTGTATTATTCTTGTAGTAATGCATGTCTGGTGTCCACATGCTGTGTTTTTCTGTATAAGTGAAGCCACATTACCTTCTCTCTGGGTTCAAATGCTGCAGCTGCCAAAGCAGCGCACTTCCTGTCTGAGATTAAGAGACACTTGTTCCTCGTGAAGTCCAAATGAAAATAAATGTGCTTTCATATGTTTGTCTGCTACACCATGCATGTCTGCTCTGTCTGGTTTACATGTTCCTCTTGTTTATTGTTTAACAAGTATAGAGATAAAACAAAAAGTAAAAATGGAGACGTTGCGGTTGTAGCAGCAGTTAGTGCTGGAGGTTGTTTTTTCTTTTGCCTCTGATGTGTCTCTACTTGATTTTGTTCCCAGTTTACATCGTCACCACACTTTTTACCACACAATCTGCTCAAAACTAATATCATTGCCGGTTCACCGTTACTTTGAAAATCAGCAAACGAGACAATAGTTTTGACTGGTGGTGATCGGTGCTTAAATTGGGCAGAAAGAGGTGATGCCTTCAGTGTCCCGTTGATTGTTGTTCCCCTTTGTCTTTAAGCTGAACCCAACTTTAACCCTTACAGTATATAACCTCAATCAAACCTAAACCCCAATCTCTGAGACACTAACCGGAGCCTAACTTTAACCTGATATATGTTCTTTACAACCCTGTCTCCGCAATTTAAGTTTCAACACGTGGTTACCGTTGTGACCGAAAGCAAAACTACCTGCTTAGGTTTTTAGAAAAGATCATGGTTTGGGTTCAAATAAGTATAATTCTAATGTGACGTTAAGTATGTTACGTATGTGACATAAGTTAAGTATGTTGTGTAAATGAACCTGTAAGTTCAACTAAGTCAACATGGACTTTTGGTTTCACTCGGGTCACAAACAGCGGCCTCCCGGGGGAAGGGTCTGTGTTTGTTGGACTCATATGTCAAAAAACAAACGTAATCCAGGAGAAAATACTTTTCCCTTGAACTGTAATTGCTCTCTAACCCCGGCTAACTATGGAGAACAGCATTAGGTGGAACGTCACATTATTGCAGACCTGACCTCCAGGTGGGGGGCAGTATGTCCAAAGCTCGGACTAAAAACACATCTTGGGCCTTGTTCAAGTGGATTCAGAGAGAAAAAAGAAAATGGGAAAAAAAAGAGCTGAAAGATCATCATTGAATTTAGCTGCTGCAGCTGCAACTTTCCCTATTATACTTAATAAAAAAATAAAAAAAGACTTGCACCATTATTATCCTATAATTAAAATATAATTATTATTACATAGTTCGATGTTATCCAAATTAAAAGGTGCATCCTGTGCAGCTGCTGCTTCATAATACTGTACTTTTTAATTTATTTTTTATTTATACGGTCTGTTCATTACAGAAAACACAGAGGCGACCGTCTATGGAAGAAAAGAAAAAAACGAACTTGATTGGACGTTGTGGTTTGTTTCTTCTGTGGAGGTTCAGCCGTCCAATGTGAACCCTCAGTGGGTCTTTCATCTCTCATTGAACCACAGAAGAACAGTTAATGAACATTACCAGATGCCGGAAGCTCATTTTCATCAGCAGAGCATCAGCTTCAAGTCAAGAATCCACAGGAAGCTGAAAACACATGTGGACAGGATCAGGATATTTATACTTCTGGACACAGTTGAGCAGGTTATACAGGCCACTCCTTCAGTGAGCATGGAGCAGAACTAATTCTTTCATCAGCGTTGAAATAACTGGTCAATAATGTCCTTACGTACTTACCTGTTCACTGTACACACACGTCTTCAATCATCTCCAGCTGCTGGACTTACTTTTACTCACTTTCCTCCCTTTTTTTTCAGTTTTCTTTGCTGTTTCCTGTTAACATTCACACCCTTCCTTCTTTACTGTACACTAAAGTGTCTTTGTCATACTAAAGAATACACGATATTGTATTATTATGATTTCTGTATTTAGTTGAGGTTCGTTGCAGAAGGAAATCTGATTATTAACAAAGGAAGGTGGTGTTCTTGTGCTGTTTTTCATGGTTTGCACTTCATGGTTTTATGTAGTGTATATTTCTGGTGGAATGTAACTAAGTACATTTCCTCTGAGCTACTTTCAGATTACAGTAAAAACCATGTAACTCCAGATGATTTTTTAATGTTTGTGATGAACTGAAGGATGAAGTGTTCCTTTATGTTTAGATTAAATTCTCCTCCTTCTTCAACTAAATAAAGTCTTCAAAGAGCCTCTTGGATCAGCTGGAAAATGCATCGTCACAAAGCTGAAAACTGGCTTTTTTTCTGAGAAACTCATGAAAAGTTGACAACAGTGAGACAAAGATACAAACATATAATGATTTTATAGAATATGATGCGTTGTGTAGATTAAACTACTAATAGTATATAAAGGAGGTAAAATGAGCACAACCTTAAACATCTACAGCAGTAAAATGCTAAAAGAAATATGTGAATAATGTTGGAAAATTATGTGAAAAATGTCCTTCAAAATATGTAAAAACTGTCTGAACATTTTTCAGAAAATATGTGAAATTATAACATAATATGTAAAACATTTCTGATAATTATGTGAAAAATTAATTTAGGTGCTAATGCTTGATGAAATGGAATATTTAGATTATTACAGATGTGTGTATTTTGCTATTTACATTTAGTTGAAATGACATGTAATGTTTGAATTCTCTTTTCTGTGTTTTATTATATTTAAAGGTTTTTCACCTAATGCACCATGAAATGCTTGGTCTTGTCTAACTGATTGATGGAAAATATAACTGTCTAAAACTAATTACTGAACCTGCAAAAAATAAAAGGGGGGGAAAAAAAGTCATGTAAAGAAAAAATAATGAAAAAATACTGAAAAAAATTATCAAAAAATAATCAAAAATTAATCAAAAAATAATCAAAAAGTAATGAATAAAGAAATGGTGGTGTTTTTGGGGTGGCATTGTAATGCTTTGCTTAGAAACTGTCAGTTTTTTTTTGTAGGAAATACCAAAAAAATATACACAAATTACAAGTCATTTGCATGTCAGTCATGTAAAGAAAAAATAATGAAAAAATAATGAAAAAATAATGAAAAAATATTCATAATATAATAATTAATTTTTTTTCTTTTTTTTTCATGATTTTTTCATTATCTTTTCATTATTTTTTCATAATTTTTTCTTTATGTTGTCATTATTTTTTCATTATTTTTTCTTTGACGGACATGACTGACATGGAAATGACTTGTAATTTGTGTATATTTTTTTGGTATTTCCTACAAAAAAACAGTTTCTAAGCAAAGCATTACAATGCCACCCCAAAAACACCATCATTTCTTTATTCATTATTTTTTGATTATTTTTTGATTATTTATTCCTTATTTTTTGATTATTTTTTGATTATTTATTCATTATTCATTCACCTCAATAACACCACCCCTTCTCTTTTTTTTTTTTTTCATTATTTTTTATTTACATTACTAACATGCAAATGACTTGTAAGTTGTGTCTATTTTTTGGTAAAAAGGAAAGGGCTGGGGTTAGTGAGGTGACATTGTAATGCTTTGTAATAATATTCCTTTATTGAAGCGGCTCGGAGTAAATCTCGGAGGTGCACATCACTCACGGATAACGCAGACCATCGCGCATCGGCATGAAACCCTGTTACAATATCAAGACTATTGCCTGCCATTAAAATGATACAAGTGATAACAGTGACTTAAAGCATATATGCTCTGAGCATTATCAGTGTTTCTGGCCAACATGCTTGACATTGGCAACATTTTGAAGATCACATCCATTAGGTTTCAGAAGGAAAAGCTGACCATTGCATGCAAGGATGAACTCATGGTGGCCATTGGACAGTTCACACTTCTGCTGGATGGTGAAGGTCACTACAGAACACACACTGTTTCTAATGCTGACGGGACAAGACAAACTTACTCAGGGGGTTAATTGAAGAGTTTGAAGTCAGATATGACTCCCTCAAGTCATGTGATCATTTCTTAGTATTTGATCCTTCAACTTGGCCTCAGGAAATGCAAGGACTTCACAGCAACACAACAGTTTGCACCATTCTTCAGAAATATGAGGCCACCTTGCAACTTGACAAAGACACTACTCTGAGAGAATGGATGTGTTTAAAGCAAGCAGGAAAACGCTTGGCAGCCTCCTCTGTGTATGACTTGCTCCAAATATTAAATACAACTAATCCAGATGCTTACTCCAGCATCAACAAGGTAGTTAAACTGTATCTTACACTGCCTCTGAGCAGTGCAGCTTGTGAGGGGATTCTCACATCTAAACATAATAAAAACACAAGTACAGATCTCGTCTGTCACATGCTCGTCTCTCAGCCCTGATGCACATTCACCTGTCAAAGAAGATCACGGAGACATTTGACCCAAAGCCAGCTGTTGACCTGTGTATGGAGACAGCAAATGGGAGGCTTAAATAGGGACAGGGAGGTGCATCTGCAGCATCTTCTTCATCTACCATGCAAGAAGTTGAAATGGAGGACAGTGAAGGAGACACTGAGGACAGTGAGGAAGACTGCACACTACGTGTGGGGTGAGTAACTCACAAAACAGTTATGTGCACCCGTCTATAAGATCATTATATGCTTGCTTTTTTTTGTACATTTTTGTGAAAATGATGTAAGAAATTTCATTAAAAATATGTAAAAATTGTCTGAACATTTATCAGAAAATATCTGAAATCATAACATAATATGTAAAATATTTCTGATAATTATGTGAAAAATGTACAAAAAAAGCAAGCATATAATGATCTTATAGAGTATGATGCATTGCTGTACATTAAACTACCAACAGGATATGAAGGGGATAAAAACAACTGCAGCAGGAACACGCTACACACACATTAATGCAGCAGAAACATCAGATATAATAGTGAAACACTGAGGACACTGGGAACATTTTACTGCGCAATCAATACTTATACTTGAAGTACTTTCATTTTTACTTAAGGTTTTGAATGCAGGACTTCTGCTTGTAGTGGAGAATAAATAAGTGAAGGGGAAAAAGGAACTTGATTGGAGGTTGTGGTTTCTTCTGCGGATGAAGAGGAATGCTGCCACCTTGTGGTGAAACATGGAGCTGCTCCTTCACTGTGATCAAGGGCATCATTGTGGTTTAACTTTTGCACACATAGGAAACATACTTAGTATTTGGACTGTGGCAGCTTCACTTCCTGCTTGTTTGAGAGGATTTGTGCATCGAGTCTGTTCTGAGTTCAGGCGACGACTCCTTGGTTGGTATATTTAAGACCTTTGTCCCAAACTTGAGGGACACAACATGGATGAAACACACCAGCGCAAAAACAAAACAAGTCCAATCCTCTTTTCATGTGCGAAATTACAGGGAACCCTTTAAAAAAAAAAAAAAACGTTTAATACTTGTTTTTCGTTACGAGGGAGAATCTTCTCTGGTTCAATGTCGGAAAACAATTTCATTTTTTAATTTGGAGCGTTTAAGTTATTTACATGAAAACACACAGCTTATGGCAGAATGTTTATTACAAACTGTACATTGTGGAATCATTCACACACAACTCATCAGCGTTGTGATCAACACTGTAAAAAATTAACATTTAGTCAAATTAAAATCATAATGAACTGATAACAGCCCCCCCACGTCAGAATCCTTCATTTCATTGTAAATACAGTGATTCCTCCTAAAGATTTGATCAGGCACTTGGTAAAAATACACAGATAAACTAAATCAAATGAGAGAAAATATCAAGTAATACTGTGGCTACTATCAGTTATACTACATCAATGAACTATAAGAGCTGCTTAATTCCCAGCAGAGCTTTTAATCATTGATTGAAAACCTTTTCAAAACTGCCCTGTTAAAATAAAAACCCCAAAAACAATCAATGATGGAAGCAAATAACTGAAAGCAGAGAAGAAAGAGCACGTCATAATGTCTGAAGGGCCTTATTACTTTAAAAAAAAAAAAAAGAAACAGACACAGCAGATGCTACATTTGTTCTTCCATTACATTAAATGGTCAAAAGAACTTTTAATTCAAAGTCTTTGACACATCTGACGTCAGATCTGTTTCATATGTGTATTTGATGTGAGGAGCTTCATCCGGTTTATGAGAAAAATTGTCCCTAATAAATTGAAACAAGTGCGACAGGTAGTGCTGATTATTTTGTGTGTGTGTGTGTGTGTGTGTGTGTGTGTGTGTGTGTGTGTGTGTGTGTGTGTGTGTGAGAGCAAAAAAGTGTTTCAGTGACATAAAGACATCCGCAGAATAGACCAGAATGCAGTTCAGCAGCGAGGCACGTTGGCCTTTGTGAAATGGGATGAATTAGATATTTTTTTGGCATGAAAAGCTCCGTGACGTCACACTTGTCACTTTCAAATTTAACTGCAACCACTATTTCATTTTTTTCTAAGTGCAGAACAATTTGGCAAAAAAAAACTAAAACTGAATCTCCACTTTAACGTCCACTACTGGAGACATAAGACTACCAAAGAAAGGAAATATTAAAAAATATCTGTTTACGAACAACTGCGTCTTTGTTCTCTTCGCAAATTTCTCGACCCCTGCAAATAAAGATTGTTTATATTCAATTATAAAGTTGAATTTTAAATCCATTCATATGTAAAAAGCTTCACTTTCATGCACAGTTGCCATCAGTTTTGCGTGAGCACTAAAACGTGTTTGTACTCGAGCTGCGTAGAAAACAGAAGTTCTTGTGTTGGCTTTGATTCTTAAAAAGGGACTATAAACTGTGTTTACATGAAATGGGAATGTTATATAAAATGTGATTTATATTTCTCGTCCTTCTGTAATCAAACGGTGCAGAAATGTGTTCGACATTATGTTTTTAATAGACCCCCGTGAGGTTTATCAGTTCCCTAACCCTTTGTGCAACTTTCTGCTTTTGTTTCCCAATTTTCGGGCACTTTTCTGTGCGAAAACAACAACAAGCGGATCCCTCCCGAGCGCTGCCGGTGGTGCTTTAGTCGGAGTGAAGGGAGAGAGACACTTTGAGGCAGCCCAGCTCTTTGCCCTGGCTGTCCAGGACGCCCTGCACGCGGTAGTTCCCGTTGGTCAGCCAGTAAGGCAGATCCACGTCGGGCAGGTAGAAGTCCGACTGAGGCAGAGAGTACGAGCCCTGAGGACACAGAGAGGATAACACGAGGACGCGTTAACACGAGTTAGCTCACTATTCATGCAGAGTTCTGCATTATGTTGTTCCTAAATCACAGTTTCTGCAATCATTTGGTAAGCAGCAGGAAAACAGACAGCTTCTTGTGACAGGACTCACAGCTTTGAAGGGGCAGCGGCAGGGCAGCCCGTAGGTGTGCAGCGGCTCGGGGCAGTCCTGACCCGCCGGGATCAGCTGGTTCAGGATGTCACAAGCGTCTTGATAGTGACAACTGCCCAACTCCTCCAAACAGGGGACCTTCACCCAGAAACCTGCCACCTCCTTCTCCAGGGTCACGTTCACCTGAGGAGTGAGGGAGGAAAGTTTCAGCTTCCTGTGGACAGTTTGGAAGATCCTCCTCCAAAGATCCTGCAACCTCAGGTCAAAGAAAACGGACATTTTGAGGTTCTTGAAACAGCTTCTATGCTCGGCAACTAATTATTTCAGATCTTGCTACTTCAGAACTACCGAGGAAAGAGATGGTTAATGTCAAAAACAGTATTTGAGAGGAGATAGATTTTTGAGTTGTGACAAAATGAGTCAAATCTGTCTGAAATGTCCTGTATTCATTTTATTTGTATTTGCACACAGATGGTGAAGAAATTAAGAAATGTGTCAGGAGCGGTCACAAGCTTATATTCCCTTTAACTTAAGGAGAAAAACAAACAATAACAGAAAAAGGAAGATGCTCAAAAACATGAAACATCAGAAACAATTCCTTCACTTATTAAGTAAAGAAATAATAGTATAAATCTCAACTAAGATTAGAATCAGCATCGCATGTGATGTTTATGGAAAAGAAAAAGTGCGTCAATCTCTAATATCTCCGTAGTATTAAAAGAAAGAATCTTTAAAAAGTGAATGAATGACAGAAAGCTCTCTGTACTCACAATTAGAACCAAACAATGGACATTTCAAGACTTTCTCAGGACAAATTTGTTGCTTTTTCTTATGGAATACTAAATAGTTTGTCAGCCTCTGAGTTTCCTTTCAGAGTAAATCCAACGAAAGAAGCGGATCTGTTGAAATTCTCTTTGTGTTAAGCTCTTCACAGCTCTGTGTACAATCCACAGCCTGAAGTGCTCACATGAGGCTCACAGGATCAGCAGAAGATCCAGACACGCCTGTTTCTACTCCACAGCTGAGCCCACGACCAACTGCAGGCAGACTGCAGACAGACAGACTGCAGGCAGACTGCAGACA
>CALSCE010009297.1:16820178-16834950 GCA_943593645.1 Bovichtus variegatus | reverse complement strand
CAGTTACATCCTCCAGAGACTCAAAGTGTAACATTTCCGTCCACATCAGGGTCAAACACTCTTTTTTTTCTTTAAATGTCATGATACCTTTAATAACATCTGTACGTCAACATCAATACTCTAAGATGAGTCCACACTAGACTGGGAGCAGCTGAGGTTGGGTTGTTGTGTGGAAGTGCCCACATTGATGCTTTTAATGCCAGGTGTAAATACACGCAGGACGCTGAGGATCGGATATTACTCGGGTGTAAAGTGCAGCGTGAGCACATTCTTGAGACAATCATCCGCCCAGCAAGTTGAAAAGGTCACCTGGCTCTGCCTCTTCCTGCGAGCTTTTGTAAGCCTGCCAGGTAGTTGCTGTAGCTAGAAAGTCCTCCCTCATAAAAAGTGACCTGGGTACATCTGATGCTCGTCCAAGAAAGCGAGCCTCGTCTAACTCATTGAGATAATAATCTGTGATTCAAGGATCAATCAAGGTGTCAACGTTGTGTTGTAATCCCAGGCAGGTTGGAATACAAAGACCCCAGATCAGATGTCCTTATCCAGAGAACGTATACAAACCAAAGGTTAAGACTTGCTGTTAATCGGGCTAAAAGCAATGATGCGTTCAGGTGCTCTGCGTAATTGATAAAGAGCAGAAAGTGCTACTTCTGTACGCAGATGTGTGTGGAGGCCGAGTCGGAGCCAGGAGTGGCGGGATGTGTTGATTTTTCTCGAATTGTCGCGAATGTCGGTTTAGAGTGAGTTAAAGTCGCAGGAATTTTCGATATGACTGACGTCGCATTGCAAAAGAAATCCGACCTGTATCTGATTTAGGACCACCAGTTGAAGATACAAATAAACTCAGAGGTAGATTGACAGGCAGACGGTATAAGAGGCTGGTATATATGTGCTGCAGGGCTGATGGGATTGGGCAGGATCTGGAACAAAAGTGAAGTCTCATGGCTTCTGGTGGACAGGTAAGGAACAGCACTGACGGGTCTGGGAAAGTGGAGAAGTGTCTGAAAAGAGGGGC
Source organism: Bovichtus variegatus (assembly GCA_943593645.1). Classification (NCBI taxonomy): domain Eukaryota; kingdom Metazoa; phylum Chordata; class Actinopteri; order Perciformes; family Bovichtidae; genus Bovichtus; species Bovichtus variegatus. The sequence continues at coordinate 16,833,935 of CALSCE010009297.1, read as the reverse complement.
AAAAAGACATGATGCGTTGCTCCAGAATAACTAGAATAGTTTAAGTTAAACTTGTAGATATTCAGAATATACTGTATATGAATGATTGTACATGCAGTCGGTTCTTTCTTCTGGAGGTCGTTTGAACCCAAAGGGACTCTTTTTTTTCTTTGTTTGTTTGCAGTTACTTTCGCTACACAGGAGGTCAGTGAACGCTCCACGAGTTCCAATTACCATTTTAAATGAAGCGTGTGCAGAGAACAGCAGCATTGCGGATACTCCACTATCGACTGTGGCCACTCAGAAGTACATCGGCGTCCAATAAAGAAAAGACGCAGTAGCCACAGTTCAGATGAAAGATGGGATGATCTCATCGTCCTGTTAACTTGAGATTGGACGGGAGAGGATGAAAAGTAATTCCCCACAAAGTAATTTGGTTCAGCAGAAAAACTGAAGGTCAACAATGAACCTTCAAGGTCATCTGTGATTGGATGTTTCTGACTGAAATGCACCTTAGTTTACTTCTTTCCTTCATTTTTGTTTTTTATGTCCAGTGTAGACTTTTGACCAAACAACCAGATAATATTTTCTCTCATCTTTTGTACTGATGATTCAACCAGGAGAGTTTTACGTCCGTCCAAACCTCAAAGTGCTCCAACTATCAGTCGGAAATGTTGCTACGCTCGCTTGAGGCGCTGCCTTGTCGGGAAAAAGTTGACGCGCAAAATGAGACATGGAAACGCCTTTGTCTAAGTTCTGACGGAGCGAACATTTACCTTGTACGACTGATCGGCTGTTTCCACGTCTTCCTTTATTTATATATATATATATATATATGTATATTGTCCTCGTCTCTGCACAGCATGAAACATGGCCAAAGCTCGCTGACGTGAAAGAACAGTTATCACTTGCCCAATCGAAACAAATTCCTGAAGAGCTTTCTCCATTTTTCTCTCACAGATGGTTAGATGGCCATGACGACTTCTTTTGTTTCCAGTTCTCACCGTCTACTCGTTTTACTCTGTTTGCTGGAGGATTACAGGCATTGCAGCGTAGTTTACACCGCCCAAATCTGATGGATTTTCGCTTTGTGTAGCCAAGTTTTTTCGCCCCGAGCCTGTTGATGGAAACGCGTCTTATTAGCTTGACAAATGAATGAAAACAGGACTATTGTTTACGAGAACATTGAACTGTACTTTTCCTTCCAGAACCCTGCTCGGCTGAAAACTAAATTCGGGCCATTGAGACAAAATGAAGATCTGCTTTTTAAGTGACGAGATTACTTGTGACTTGGGTTTGATTTATTGTCCATAGTTTGACGCAATGCATGTCTTTTCCACCCAGAATGAAGGAAAATGAAACCCACAGTTTGTCCTTGAGTGTTGAAGCAGGTTTGCACTTGGTAACCACAGTGACATGTGCAGCTGCTGCTGCTGTCACCAGAGTGCCATCCCTCCGACATCCAAACAGGGCTTCTCCACAGCTGCTCATCCTAAATATAGCAGAACAAGGGAAACTTGCATCAGATCCCTGGATGTGAAAATGATGGTTCCGGCCTTTTTTTTTTGCCTTTTGTAGGGCAGCCGTCAAGTCCGCAGAAGCGGAACGAGTCAGCCTGTTATCAGAAGTGATGGGCTGTCAGTGTTGAAATGAAGGCCAGGCAACGTTTTGAGATGATGGAGAAGGGCAGTGCCGCCTTCAGCAGGGAGGTGCATCAGCCAAAAGGAGAACGTGGTGACACTTTCTTCGTCTCCTGAGACGGAAGTGTTGGCTGATAAAATGTTCCTGCTCTCTGTATCTGGAATATTTAAAGCTTTCAGAGGGTTAGACAGAGGCTGCTATATTCAAATGCTTTAAGGATGCATTCAGAGCAGCACAGGAGCAGTTTATAAATGTATAGATCGAGGCCAAGCAGCAGGCGTCAAATTATCTCTGACGTATACTTTTTGGAGATATTTAAAAAGTTTAAATGTGTTTGTATGCAATATGTGGAGCGATTACAGGCATTATTTTCACTCATGGAAGCGGCCTTGGCGAAGGTCTGCGTTCTCTGAAAACATAACCTCGGAGGTAATAATATTCCAATAATATAAATGGAGTATATTCTGAGCGGGCTCATTTTGCATAATCAGTACTTTTGGTACTTTAAGTCAATTTTGATTATGATAGTTATGTATTTTTATTTGAGAATGAACAACTTTTATTTGTAATGGAGACTTTTTATTCTGTGGTATCACTACTTTTACTTGAGTTAAAGATCAACATACTTCTTCCACTTCTGTCCCTGGTACCAGAAAACCAAGTTCACTTTTAAATGTTGAATAATACATCCAGGTAGCATTTTTGTCTTTTTACAATTGTACATCTCAAGTGGTTTGGGATGAAACCGGTTCTTTGTAACAGCTCAGCATAAACGTCCTGTGCTTGTGTGTGTGACTCCACTCTGTTGGTGTTGGAGACCTGTGTGCTCCGTCTGTTGTGGAACACGATCTAATGAGTTGACCCTGCTCTCTGCTCCTGCAGTGCAACAGACTGACGGAGGAGAGAGACGAGGCCGAGAGGCAACTCAAACACATCAAGAGAGGTGAGTCCAGCTTCCTGCCGCCTCCTCCATCAGCACAAACACCACGCAGTGTTCAAACTCACACACAACTTTGTTTTAACATGTAGTCAAGAACAACTTGTGTATATTACAGATCGACATTGGTAAATCGAAATCTAGCCACACTAGTGGTGCAGAACTTGGGATTTCAGTGTTGAAATATCTCAACTACATCAGGCACACGGTGGGGTTAGTGGTAGTGATTACCATGAAATGGCTGGTTTTGGATTTAAGAAGATCTTGTTATCAGGGTTTTTTTTGGACTAAACTTTTTTTCATGCAAAACAACATCTATTGCATATCTGTCCATCCTGGGAGATGGATCCCTCCTCTCTTTCCTCCTCCTTTCAAGTGTGCTGGAAAAGAAGTGGAAGCAGCCTCCGGGTTTGAAAAGTGAAGGCAAATGCCGAAGTGCCTTAAACCTGACTCCACTGGATTGTATAGAAGTCTATGAGAAAATGAGCCTACTTCTCACTTGATTCATCACCTCAGTAAACATTTTCCTGATGAGTTTATGATCTCAATCCTTAGTTTTAAGTCTTCTTCCAAACAGCATCAGGTTAATTTAGAAAAAAATGATGGTCCCCTTTAGAGTAAAATAGACGATAAAGCAGGACATCCTTTGGGGCGGGGCTACCTTGTGATTAACAAGTCAGGACCATGGCGATCTGTCAATCAGGATAGAGGCGTAGCAATGCGTATCCCTTCCCAGCTCCACCTTCTCGTCCAAATATGGTCACTTCTGGCTCCAAATGAACCAAGATGGCGACGGCAAAAATGCCAAAATTGAGGCTTAAAAGAAATTGTGGTGGTTACGGCCACTTGTTTTACACAGTCTATGGATTTACCTCCAAATAAAGTAATTAAGATAATCTGGGATGTTGAGTCAAAAAGCACAAGTTGCAAACAAACCATCAGATTTTATTTCTTTTTATTCTGCCATAACTATGAAAACAAGACCCGAGCTGTAGTAAAGTAAAGCTTTTAAAAGGTTAAACACTCGCAGTCTATCAGATGTCATGTAGCACAAAGCAGCCTACCATCAGACCGCTGACGGCTTCACTTCCTCCCGCTCTCCTCCGCCCTCACATGTCTTCTCATCACCTCCTCTGCTCACACATGACATCACTGACACCTTGTCCTCTGAACGGGTGAGTTTAAGAGAGGAGGGGGAGGGTGTGCCCGTTCCCTTGACGACTGTCAGGTTAGTTTGCCAACAGCAGGCGAGCTTTTTGTGTTTTGGGGGAGATTAGTTTCTGATTGTAGTCAGTCTAATTATTGGCTGCAGCTCCGGGCTTCTGTCATGACTATTCACACAGGTAAGTAAATACATTGTTTGTTTGTTTTTTTACAGCTTTTATAATTAATAATCAGATATCAATGCCTAGCAGTGTCGGATGTTTATGGTTAATGTGTTTTGTGACCAAGTTTGTTTGTGTGCGACATTTTAACAATGCTGAGAGGTAGTACAACATTTTTGATATGTCTATCTAACTTTAAAAAAATAAACATTTCTATTCTGCCCTTTAGTTTGTACTGTGTCTCTTCACGTTTGTATTCCCCATTGTGGGAAAATGGCGGAAAAAAATGCAAAATGTTCTCTCTGGGTGATGGAGGCTCTTCTCAGTCTCCCAGCAGTCTTTGTTGTAGCTGCTGTTCCTTTTCTCTGTGCTAGTTTCCATCATATTCCACCTGACACGGCAAAGCTTGTGACTTTGTGGTGACTGTAGGGTGTAAAAGTACAGAAAACGGTGACCGGTTAACCTGCACGTGACCCTCGTGTGCTCAGTTTGATTGGCGTCAAACAGCCTCGTGTTGACGGCCTTCCATGATGTCTTCACAGCCATTGGATTAAAACCAGATTTTAGAAACGTGTCTTTCCTGTAGTGGTTTGACTTTTGAAAACTAGAGCCAATGAAAAGGTGGGACGTATTCTCAATATGTCAGTCCTGCATAAAGCGGCACACCCTATCAGTGTGAGGTGGGAAACAAATGAAGCTCACAGCCGCAGGATATCGACTTGTATGGATAAATTAGTTCAGCTAAATGTCAGTCCAGGCTCTTTGTGACTGTGAGCATAATCTTTTTACTGTAATGTGTATCCTATTTAGTCACTTTGTCATTATTGGATAATCATTTTAGTGATGTCAGTTCAAAAGGTATTGAGAGAAGCAAGCAGTCTCCGCCTGGAGTTCACCTCGGTGGGACATTTCAATGGCCTTTTACATCCTGGACTCTTCATGAGACAGAAGGTTTATAGAATGCATGCTGGCTGAAGTTTGGAGAAAAGTTTGGCTTGTTGACTTCTAGCCTCCTTCTTGGGCTTCAATGTTCTTAAACCGTCTCTTAAGTTGAACCTTTTGCTCCAGAACAAAGGCTTTAAAGAAAACCTTTTGTAGTCATTCATTGGAATAATGTACCACTTGTTTTAATCCTACAAGCCTCAAATAAGACGACTACCAGCTGAAGATATTTATACAACTTTATACATTTGTGTTTGTCTGCTGAAGAAACGAGCTGAGGAAAGAGAAAGAAACTAATATGTCCAGCTGATGTCTTCATTCGCCATCACAGTCCAGTCTTCAATGAATTCTCTTTATATTAGACAACACTGATGTGGCGAGTGACAGTATGTCCGCTGTCATTCTCTCCTAATGGACATTAGCATATATTGCAGTTAAGGCCACTATACATTATGCATTTAGGTTTGGCTAATGGCCTGTTCTGTCAGTATTGTTCAGGGGGGGCCAAGGCTGATTCAGGGACGGCAGCAGAGACCTGGGCGCATATGTTTTTAATTTTTCTTTGTTAGGCCATGTTGTGCGTCTATTAGACGAGTTAAAAGTGAAATGATTTCACTTTTAACTCGTCCGCAACAGCAAAACTGGACCTGCAGTCTTCCGAGTCAGCAGAAACGCTGATCCTCCTCTTCATCGCGTCCCGTCGTGTCATACGTTCAGTCTCTCATTCATTCACTCATTTATTCATCCGCTGCCGCTCCCCAGAGAACACAGCAGTCACTCTTGTCATGTTATTCCCATGAATTATTGAAACCTCCTGCCGTGAATTATTCAGCCGCAGAAAATGGGGGAAGGATGAGTGGGAGAGTGGGAGAGCGGGGGTTACCTCTCCTGCCTGACTCTTTCTCCATTGTGGTCCTTCAAAAGGCCTTTTTCTACCTGCGCCTCCATGTTTGATGGCCATGTTTTTAAGGATTTAATGAGGGAGCCGGCAGGTACTTAATTTCAGGCTCGTTTGAATCTCAAAGGCCAGACTGAGCGAGCGTAGAGCAGATTAACTATAAAACAGTGAAAACATGACCTGACCCGAGACTGGCTGTTACATAATACACACCTCGATACTGGACGCTCATGATCGAGCTGCAATTAATCCATAATGCAACAGTGGATTGATGGTTTTCTATAAAACTTGATCCAAACATTCATCGTCCTCAGAGGATGAATCCTGAGCAGCAGCTCAGCGCTTCCACTTGTCCAAACATTTCATGTCAGTACAAGAGCTGGAACTCCTGAAAAAAAGATCATTTGTCAGAGTTTTCTGATCTGCCAACTAGTTAAGTGTAGGTAGTTAAAAAGGCTTGGTTAAGGTTCTGGAAAAATTGCGGACATGGAGAAAAGGATGCCTGTAAGAGGTGGGACACAAACTGTCACATCTTTGTACTGCAGTGATGAGAAGAGTTGCTGCTTTACAACAGAATACACCCGTTTCCCAGCTGACATTTTGACATTTGACGGCAGGAAAAGCAGGTGAAACACATTTTGTTAAAGGCAAAAAAAACAACAACCTCTAGACTCGTACAAAAATAATCCCTCTCAATCAAAACTAATCATCATAACCCCATAGAAGTGTGTTTCTGCAGAGTCCTTTCTGCCCATTTTGCTGTGTTCTAGATGTTTCTGGGTGTCCACCTCTATAGAAACGTAGCGGCCAGATGCAAACCGCCAAGAGGACAGTGCAGTGAGTCAATCTGGGGTTGGGTTTCAAGCCACTTGCGAGCACCGTGACCCTTGTTGAGCCGAGGTGGAGTGGCCAACTTTAAATGTCGTGTTTACAAAACCGCAACCGACAAATCCTACACATCGTAGCTTTTAACAATGACCCAGAAAAGTCACATAGCAGCGGCGGTACGTTGACTTCCTCATCTGTGTTTCAGCCTCAGTGCAAGATTTTAAAGAATATTCGCAGTAGAAGCACATTAACAGACATTGAGGTTAAAATACAGACACAGAAATAAGCTGGACACATGTCTTTGGAGGGTTTAAGGGGGGATACTAGAGTAAGTCTAGCAGAAGGCTTCTTTGCCTTCAGCAGAATAGATCAGATAACGGTGCCTGGGAGAAAGTCCGAGATCTTTGGTAGCTTTTGAACTTTGCTCTTCCTCTATGTTGGAGTATAAACTGCCTCTTCCCCACAGCTATGGCTGCACCTTCCTGAGCCCTTCAGCTGGTAGGAAGCAGGCGGAGCTGATGTCTCGCAGTCTGTAATTTATGTTTAAGCCGGAGCAGCAAGTCGTTTGTAAAGAGAACTGAGAGTCAAATATGCCTCATAGGACGGGATTTTAATAAAGTCTCTCCGAGTCTCAAATCAGATGCAGAGAGAGAAATGAGTAAGAGTGAGTTCCTTTCAAAAAGCCATGATAAAAAAAATAATATATTATTTTTTAAATGAACATGCAAAAGATCCAATCGATGTAAAGAAACCGCCAAAGGGAAATTAATAGAAATATTTAACCTGAAAAACAAAAGACAGGAAATGGCTTTTTGGCCCCGAAAAAAAACATGAAATACAGAAAACAAGACAATAAAAGATATCTGCAAGAATATCAGTGATTTTCCAGTATCGTTTGTTGCTGTACGTCGTCGAATGCTGCTGTAAGTGAACGCGCAGCTGGAAGCTAAGCGTGACACCACTCAGCTTTACGGAGCTGATCGCCTGTAGCGCTGTTAGCTCACAGCCTAGTTATTCCGTCTACTGTACTCTGAGAAAAGCCTGTGGCTGCACTTTCTCTGCATTCAAGTGCTCTCTGAATTACTGTAATTACACGCTGAGAGCACATGGAGGACCAAAAAACTGGTGACATCGAACCAGGGAAGTCTCATTTCACCTGATAGTCGTCGTCTTTTTCGCGAGTCAGTGATAGTGTTTTAATTATAATTATTATGATATAATTGTATGCTATTTATTGGCTCTCATGTTAATAATTGTGTGTATTTTTGAGCTTTTGTAGTGTCAACATTTTTTGTTTTCAATGAATGACATTAGGACTGCATGACTTATGATTATTCCCATCGATTAATCCGTTTATTATCTTTTCAATTCATTAATTTATTGTTTAGTCTATAAAATAAGACTAAAGTGAAACATGCCCATCAAAGTTTACCAGAGCCCAAAAAATGTGTCTTCAAATCCCTTTTTCTGTCCAAAACCCAAAGATATTCAATGTGTATTTCATTTAAAGTGACATAAAAAAGAAAAAAACAGCAAATCATGACATTTGGGAAGATGGAACGAGAAAATATTTGGCATTTTTGCTTGATAAACTTAACTTAATTGAAATGAATAAACATTTTTTTATGATTGATTAAACATTTGACAAATTGATTAATTTCAGTTGCACTAAATCGCGTAACTGAAATTAATATTGAATATAATTTCTGCCTCTCAAACGATTGATTTTCTTTATTACTTGCTTTTAATAAATCAAGCTACAGTTTACAAAAGCAACACATTTGACTTTTTTTGCATGATAAATTGCTTAAAATAATGAATTTGATATCAGGTTTCAGATTGATTAATTAAATATTGGTTTCAAGATCATGTTCCACAGCAGAAATAAATATTGAATATTGTTCAGTGGTAACAGACAAGTTGATTGATCGACTGTCACATAATTAAGATACAAAAAGCAATCCAAAAATGTAGGCCAACAGAGAGAGAAAAAACAAAAATGTCAGATGGAGACATTTGAATTTATTCATTTTGGTTTTGACAATGAAAAGTGGACTAAGTATTCTGTCGATGCTCTGCCGTTCATTTGAGTTTTTCCCATCCAAAAACCCTCAAATGCACAGCAAACCACATGTACGACTGTGGATCTCTCAAGTGGAAGCTTAAGAGAAGCAGTTGAAGGCAGGATTAGTTCGTCTATTGTTCACAGCTTAGCTCAGTTAATGTCACAGCTTAAACACAACTGTCACACTCGCTTTCTTTTCGTTGGAAATCCATTTTTTTGGGGGGGCAAAACGTGACTTTTTCAGTCACTGACGCATCCCAAAGATTCACCAGAAATCAGACTTTTTCCACTCTCCAACATTAGCATAGAAAAAGGTTTGGACTGGAAGCGTTCAGCAGCACTTGCATGTTGTCTCGTGCTAATTCCCCCGTCCGTCTTTCTAACGGTGTTAACACTTCGGTGGGATTTCAACATTACTGGTAGATGAATGCGCTTACCGTTGGCTAATCCTCCAAATCATCTGTTAATAACATGCATCGTCACCAAAGAGGCTTTCCCGAGCTTCAGCTTACTGCAGAAAAACAAAAGCGACGTTCTGTTTTTAGCTCGTCGGCTCATTATTGGTCTTAAGGGCACGGCGTTTTCTGTCATGAAGACCCGAAACCCAAAGACCCAAACTCTCCGTCTCAACGAGAGGAAGCTCTACTGTCGGTTTGAAGCTTTACACTCTCAGTTATGTTCTTGGGCTTCTGGAAAAGCTCATCCTGTAAAGGTGAAGCAGAAATAATTCATCACCTGCAGAGGATTCGAAGTTTCATTATGACCTCCGCCAAGGAGGTTATTGTCTCCAGCTCGGTTTGACTGTCAGCAGGATTATGAAAAAAACTACAGGCCCAATTTTCATAAAACTGAGTGGAAGGGTGGAACATGGGCCAAAGGAAAAACTACATTTTGGAGCGGATCGTAAACACAGGGCGGATACACAAATTATGTTCAACTTCAGTTACCAAGCCAATGAAATGATGGGTTATTGATCGATGGTGAAAATCATTGTTAGTTGCAGCCCGTGAATCTCTAAGTGAAGACTCTTGTCTTCCCAGAAGTCTTCATCTGTAGCCTGATCATTCTTGTTTGGCCCTGATCGTCTGTCCCTCCGACGCCATTTTCAGTCCACATGTTCCAGAATGACTGCAGAACTATGACAATTTTAGAGCCGTGAAGGACGGTCTTTTAAAAAGTCAAAAGAGAGACTTGATACCATCATGTAAGGTAATATTCATGTACAAAGCACTGATTGATAGAATAAAGAAAGAAACTGCTTCCAGAATCCTGTGGCATTAAGAGAACCAGCTTGACACAGTGCACATCACGAGCTCACAAACACAGTGTTCACAGGTGCTGGCACCAGCCGCTGTTGTGAAACCGAGTTAAACGAAAACAGAACTATAAATAGCTCCTGGCTGTGTTGCGTCTGACCCACGGAGCTGCAGTCGGACTGCGGTGCAGCGGAGCAGAGGTGGATGTGCCGTGGCGTGTGGGTTAAAGCCACTGAATGAGAGAGAGAGAGAGAGAGACTGAGACTCTGGCAGGGAGGGAATCACACCACCGAAGCCCATCCACAAGCATTAAACAATGAATGAGGGATTAAAAATAGACCCAGAATCCTTCCCCGTCGCCCTCCTCTCTCAGAACACCCTCACGTTTGTCACCACTCCAAACCAAGAGCCTCGCTGGGCTGATAAATGTTATCACAGGGGTCAAAGGTCACTCGGTTAAATGTCTCACGCAGTGAAAGCTCTTCCCCGTTGCCCTTTTAGTATGAATACTGTCTGTAAATCCAAATAGGATCTGCCAGTCAGCGTTGTCCAGCCTCTTTTAAATTTTATGGAATTATTCAAGAAAGTCATTTATTTGCATACGAAGCCCTTTAAATGTAAAAGTTCTTACGTAATGAGCTTCATTTGAGAGTTCAGTGTCGAACATAGGGGTGTAATGTGTCCAAAGAAATCCAGGTACGGGGATAACGGAGTGAGAATCGGGTTGCATGCTGTCAATAATTGTTTCATGACACAGTTCGGTATATATCACGCAGTTTCTGGGGCTCACGCTTTTCAGATCGTACATTTTTTCATTTATTTCGGAGAAAAAACAAACAAGAAAAGCTGCTCGGAGGCATAATTATTGCTGTAAAAACTAATGGCACCAACCTATTTGCACATGGCACAACCCCTTAATGTTTCTTAATTACACTTTGATCAGATTTTTTATCAACATCACTGTGGTGGAGACTAACCCGGATCATTGTGTGACCATGTTTACATATAATGTCTAGCTGACAAGATATATTTGTATAATCCTGCCGCTCAGCTCATAACGTCTCTATGCTTTACTCTCTGGTTGATGCTAAAAGGTAGCGTGCAGGTCTTCAGATCGTAGTTCAAAGAGTCGCTGTTTCATAACACTCCGAGGAAAAATCTCCAAATTGTAAGATTGTGTAGAGGGGAAACTTATTTTCCCAAAATAAACACGCGGCTCAGTCAAATCACAGCAGACGGTGGAGGGTTTTGAGTCGAACTGTGGCGCCGAATCTCCTCGGGGAGCAATTCCTTGTTCTTCCTCTGCTCCTCAGCTTTCTGTAAATGGACTCTACACAAGAGAGGATGTTTAAAGACGGCTGTGTCAGGTTATCTCCTGAAGATGGTTCTGAATTACCAGAGTGAGAGGACGGTACAGCCTGCTGCTCAGGTGTGTCTGAGCACTTTCTAATGGTTGTTGTATCTCTTAGATACAGTATATAAGATCCAGCTTTTTATTGTGTCGTGTTCCCGTCTTAGAAAAAAATAGTTTGTTGACGATAAAAATAACAGATTTGGATCAGTTTTTCTCCAAAGTAGGTAAAGTTTTCAGGTTTGGTTTGTTTGTCAGCAGGATTACAGAAAAACTACCGGCCCAATTTTCCTGGAGCTTGGTGGAAGGGTGCAGCACGTTGCGAGGAACAACCCAATGCATTTGTTTTCCGAATACAATCATTATTTTTAACATTGCGAGAGGGGACATTTGGCCTCGGTGGACGTCTGCGCATTCTGAGTGCCCTTCTGGTTAAAGCTTCTGAAGTCAGCCGTCTGTGCTTTAAAATCAAATCAATATGTGAGCGGACTGCTGCGGGGGGCGCAGTGTGACAACCTGCAGAGAGCATGCTCTCTAAAAGCATCCCTGCACAATGCACCTACACGCCACACACACCAACGACACAGAAGGCTCAGTGTGTGTGTGTGTGTGTGTGTGTTTTGAGGACTAACTGTGTTGCATCCAGGCTACCTAAGCAGACAGAGTGGCATTAGTCATGTAGCCTGCGAGGAGACGCCCTTCACCGGAGATCCTGTAAGTTAAGAATCGGGGTGAATTGTGCCTGCAGGCCTCGCTGACATAAATACAGGCTGTAGTCGTGGCGATGGTTGTCGCAGCGACATTCCTATTTTATTTTATTCATTTTTTTTCCCCTTTTTATACAAGTTTGATCATTTTCGCAAAATCCCAATATATTTTATATTCGTTTAAATGAAGAAAATAGTTTAATTCAGTATTGTACATATTATATATCATGTAAAAAGTAAATATCACAATTTAAGCACCAACAGTTTTCCTATAATTCTGAACAAACAGGCTATTGAAGATGCCTTCTTGAAGATATTTTGATACATGTCATTTTTAATTCGTCACTCTTCTCACCCCCCAGCGTATAATATCACAATCTTCCATGGAGGAGTGATAGCAGGGTTTTCAGTCTGGTGCATGAATATACTGAGCAGGCAGGAGGGTTTCTGTTACAGCAGCCTAACGAGCCGTCTGCAGCCCGTCATTAACCTCTGAATTGATGTTTGTGACATGCAGCGTGCTCCGAGCCAGCGTCCGCTAATGAAGCTCTGCGCTGTCCCTGCTGACCGTGGAGCAGCGTATTGAGTTGGACGTCTGTCAACATATGACGCTTCTGTTTTAATCTTTAAATGATGCTGTTTAGTCTTCGTTTCGTATGATGCAGGGACAGAGTTAGGTGTGAGGAAATGCTGTATGTAGCGCTCATGTCGTATTTATAGCCCGGACTTGATGCTTCAGAGTGTTTGTGGATATGTGTCTTTACCTGCTTACTGCAGCTACCTGTGCGTTACCACAGCGAGCAACGGAAATCCAGCTTCTGATGGAAATCTGAGAAAGATCTTTGATGAAACACAGAATTGTGCCTCCTGAAAGTTACGTTTACATACAACAAAACTGCATTTGTCAATAGTATTTTAAATATTTTTAAATATTTTTCTACAGCGGGCTTTTTAAACACTTAAAAAGTGGGTTCTGTTTGTACAAACAAGGCAGAGAATATTCTGCTTGAATCATCGACTTCACAAACTGCAGTGTTGGCAATAGAAAAAATAATATATATTTATTTATTTTTCGCCAGAGAGAGTGAAGAGAGAGTTGGAGGGATGACATGCAGCTGAGCCATGGATGTGGCAGTTACATGCATCTTAGATCCCCAAACCATGAGGTCACACTCCTGAAATCCATCCGTATACGTGCGTATGATATCAGAGGAGGCGCTGTCAGGTTTGCAGCAGAGATTATATTTACAGATATTCCCCAGTCAGACACTAGCAGCATCTAGAGTTGATATCTGTATTCCTGATTCATGCTACTGATGGAATTCTCTGAAAAACAATGCAGTGTATATACATTTTTCAGCGCAATAAAAATTAGTTTTGCATGTTTTTGTGTTTTAATTACTCTTTAAAATGTCAAAAACGTGTCACTTCTGCTCCTATAATACTTCTGTTTAATGAATTAAAACATTGTCGGGCCCATCTGCTGCAGTTTTTACTTTTCACTGCACTTCATGAACATCGCAGTACGTCCGGCTCTGGCTCCGAACTCCGAAATCTGGCTGCTGCAAACCAGCGAGACGACATTTATGCGAGCACCTCGAGACTCTCTGGCAGCGGTTGAGGGCAGGGACACTTTTGTCTGGCGTGCGTGTGAGGGAAGTATAATCAGATTTGGGGCTTGTACATCGACCAGGCAGCAGTCTGGTAATGGATCAGGGATGTTAGCAGGTGCTTCCTGCTGCTGTAATCTTCCTGCTTCCTGCTGCTGTAATACTATCAAGCCAGTCCAGGTCTGTCGCTACAACCAAAAAAAAAAAAATAAATAAAA
>CALSCE010009297.1:16802141-16818710 GCA_943593645.1 Bovichtus variegatus | reverse complement strand
TAGTTAATACTAGTTTATACTCAATAAACATACTTGACCATTCTGTGCCGTTCGTCTGTGTTTCGTCAGAGCTGAGGGAGACGGTAAACACCTTATTGGACGAGAAGAAGAATTTCGTGTGTCAGGTTCATGAACAGCAGAGACGGATAGAAGAGCTGACTTCACAGGTGAGGAGGGACCAGGATCAACCTGGAGGACCAACTCTTCTTCTTCTTCTCCTTCGTCTTCTTCTTCTTCTTCTTCTTCTTCTCCTTCGTCTTCTTCTTCTTCTTCTTCTCCTTCGTCTTCTTCTTCTTCTTCTTCTTCTTCTTCGTCTTCTTCTTCGTCTTCTTCTTCTTCTCCTTCTTCAATGTTCATGTCACTGCTCCCAGTCACAATTGTATTTCAGAAAATATCACAGCATTCATGTTTCAGTCAGTGAGTCCAAAATATTACAGTTCTTTTGAAAAGAAAACAATAGAACATTTCTTTGACTGTTTTAAGATGGATCCTGGTTTGTGATTATGTTGAATTCTCTTTCACTCTTTGCAGTCTGAGAAAGATCAGGCCGAGATGAAGGAGCTCCGGGAAACTGTTGAGCAACAACGTAAAACCATCAAGAGATTTAACAGAGGTGAGTCACAACACGATATAAATATAATAGATAGATATATAATATAGATATAAATGTTCAGACCAACATTATAACCAGTTGAGTTGATGCTTTCTTTAAGTGTGCTGTATGTTAGGTGTGTTTAGACTGAACACCTGCATGTACAACTGAATACAAGTGAATACAGCTAAATGCAGAGCTGGAAGTGAATGTGAATCCTCTTCTGCAAAGACATGTGTTGAAAATGTCTCAACTTGAGCGAAAATTTCCCAATTTTTAATCCCAAGACTTTATGACTTTAATTCATGAACAAACAGAGACACAAAAAAGAGAAAAAAATACAAAATACTGGAGCTCCTGGTGCCTAAAAGTGGAAAAATTAGCTTTGCACTTTTTTTATTTTGTTGTTGTTGTTGTTTGACATTGGTGCTTTATATATATACAGTATATATATATATATACAGTATATATATATATATACTTACATACATGAAAGTCCCGTCTTGTTCTTTATTTGTCCAGCTCCGTTGTTCTTGTTTGTAGCTGTATGTCATACATACAGTATTTCTGTGTGAGTGACACTCAGATCAGCACTGACCCGCTTTGCTCAGCCTGATGTCTCTGTGTCTCCGCGTCTGTAGTCTCCATGATGGCGGCTCAGGAGTACGACGGGATGAAGGACCAGCTCGACCTGGAGCAGAGTCTGAGAGTCAAAGCTGAGACGTACGCACACGAGGTAAAGACGCGACCACAGAAACACGCCGCTGTCAACGTTAATGTCAAAAATATTGACAAACAGTTTGCAGTTTTGGGTGCAGCTGCGCTAAAATAATAACCTGCTTAGGATCTATTGTTTGCTCCAATACAAGTCTGATTGTCTCTGCAGTTAAAAAACATTTACTCCTAATGTGAATCAGCAGTGGAGGGTTATTTTATTGTCTGTTGATATAACTATTTGCTTCCCATGAATTGAAAAGCTGTGAAGAGATGCTGCTGTGATGATAAACACTGACCTGCATTGTTGTGTTGGCAATTGATGTGTGTGTTAATAACCTTGTGTCTGATTAATGAAATGTCCTGAATCTGGTGTTTACTGACCTGAAAGGTGAAGAGCCTGCAGGATTGAAACAGACTGTGTGTGACGGGAAAGCTGGAAGAAATAAAACATGTAGAAGAAGAGTTTCATTCTTCTCCTGTTTTTTTTTACCTTTTTCTCCTCTGTCCTTCCTTCCCACCTCTCCTTCTTTCTGTCCTCCTCCTCCTCCTCCTCCTCCTCCTCCTCTTCATCCTGCAGATGCTGGTGAAGCAGAAGGAGGCCAACAGGCAGAGCATGCTGCTGCTGCAGAGTGCTGAGCCCAGCATTCAGCTCCTGAAAGCTCTGGAGGACGTCGCTGCCGTCACCAAAACTCTGGAGGAGGAGCGTCTGCAGCATCAGCAGAAGGTAAACTCCGAAAACTTCTATTG
This sequence comes from Bovichtus variegatus, assembly GCA_943593645.1. Lineage (NCBI taxonomy): Eukaryota > Metazoa > Chordata > Actinopteri > Perciformes > Bovichtidae > Bovichtus > Bovichtus variegatus. The sequence goes on along the minus strand of CALSCE010009297.1, from coordinate 16,816,654 downwards.
TCAGGAAGGTGGTGTTCGTCTTCTGCTCTTTTTAGCCAGCTACACTTTTGTGTTACACCTACAATAACAGATGCAGCATTCTCACTCTTTTAGCTCTGTTTTTGGTCTCCACCAACTCCTGAGGGAAATATCTGTCTGATAAGCTGCAGGTGTAAAAGATAGACGTGGATACATGAGGTGGATAGGTAGATATGTCTATAAAGATCAATTATTATTGATGCATATGTGTGTGTGTGCATGTGTGTGTGTGTGTGTGTCTAGGTGGAGAACCTGGAGGCCCAGCTGGAGCAGAGCTGTGTGAAGAAGCAGCTGGAGGCTCTGCAGAGGCAGCTGGAGCTGCTGGAGGAAGTGAAGAAGGAGGTGGACGGACGACTGGAGCAGTCAGAGAAGAAGAACGAGGAGCTGGAGAACAGAGGTGGGCAGGACACACACACACACACACACACACACACACACACACACACACACACACACAAAATGCAACAAAATCAGACTGAACTTTAAACTTCTTGGATCAGAAGTCTGTGATTTGTATTAATGTATTAAATAAAAACAAAGAAACCTTTATCCGGCCTAATCTCATTAGCTAAATTAGTTTTATTTTAATCTGTTGAACCCGACTGACTTTTTCATTTCCACAAACTCATGTTTTTTAAGACTTTTTTTTAGATTGTGCTGGTGGAGATACCAAAAGTTACATACATAATTAAAATGATGGAACAGTGCATCAATAACGAGCTGGAGCAGGCTTGTATTTCACATATCTTTAAGCTATTTATGGGAAAAAGTAAGTGTAACAGACCTTTTTTAGGAGCTTAAATGCAATAAAAAGTCATACACCATAAATATTTATGCAAAAATGTGGCGCATGGTTTTACTTTTGTGCACAAAAATCTGATTTTTAACTCAACTTTATTGTTACACAAACTCCTACAATCTGATTTCAGGTTTATGTGTTTCGTTGTAAAGTCAAATAAAAGACCTTGGATAGTAAAATAACAATAGATAACAGAATAAAAAAAATTAAAAACCTCAATAATGAAATTGTGTGGCAGTGTCACCAGTGTCGTCTTCTTCTTCCTCTGTGGTTTCTGTGTTTATTCCTCCATTGACTCCGACACGGACCATTACGAAGCATCTGCTGCAGGAAAGCTGGCGAACATGCAGAATTTCTCCCCGCGTGTAACGTGGCATCTGTGCGTTTTTAAATGGGTCACATGAAGTCAGGGCCAAAACCACCAACTGATTTCAACCAAACCGTTAAAGAGAAAACAATAAAAACAGAAGCCTCTTTCATGGCGGGCACAGATAGCGTGCCGAGGAAGAGTGTTCACTCTGGAGGGAAACCTTGAGCCTAAAAATAAGAAAGAAGTACGAACCCAAATGAGACAGCATGACGAGAAAGTACCTGCTGTAAAGTACAGAAGTCAGCATCATTTCCAAAATTCACAAAAATGTTTTTATCTCACGAAATGTTCTGCTTCAATACATATTTATTGGCGTTAAGGCCTTTTAAAATACAACATTTTCACAGAGGTTTGCTCTCCACAAACGGAGGCACATCCTTTATTTAATCTGATGAATCTTTTTATTCAAACGGAGGATTTTCTTCGAGGATTTCTTCCTCTTTTTCCTCGTCATTTGACTCTTCATTCTTAATCCTCAATTGAAGCTTTTAGTGTGGACGATCCCGCCCCGTCAGCCATATTTAATGTCTCCATTGTTGTCCTTCCTCTCCGCAGTCCACGAGCTCCGGGAGACCCAGAAAGAGGTCTCCATGACGACCAGCACGGCACCCCCTCCCCCCGAACCCGGGGTCGCCCCTCCTCCCGCCCTTCCCCCCCAGCCGCCTCCTCCCCCTCCTCCTCCACCTCCTCCACCCCCGCCGCCACCCCCGCCCTCGAGGTGCAACCCCCTCAGGTGAGGACGCCGGCGTCACAAAACCGTCACTGTTTATGGGGAAGTGTGACTGTGCAGCATATGACTCCCAGTTATTGTGTCTCCCTCTCAGCTCTCTGATAGCCATCATGAGGAAATCCTCGAAAGGCTCCAAAGCCTCTGTGAAAACAGAGCAGCCTCCAGGTGAGTCGCTCTGCTTTTACCTTCTCACCTTCGCACATGTGCCTTGTTCCATTGTGAAATCTTGTATCACAGAATAAATCTTTTTATATCCTGATGATCTATAATCTATAAACTGCTCTCTGGTTTTCTAAATTGCCTATAATAGCCTAAAACAACCAGAGCAACAACCTCTGCTGCCTCGTCTTACACATTGTCACGTCACTTTAACGTACTTTAAACATTTTATTGTAAACATTGAGCTTTCTTTTTCTGTCTCGCTCTCTCCAGACGGCGAGGGTGACGCCGTGAAGGCGAAGGCGGTGAATGAAATGATGGAAAGGATCAAACATGGCGTCGTCCTGCGGCCTGTCAAGAGTCAGGACAGCAAGGTGAGCACAAGACGGGCAGACTGAGAGGTTTTAAAGCTGGTGCTTCACTTTTATTCATTTATTTGTTTTTATTGATCTGTATTTTATATTTAGGTATTCTCTGATCATAAAAAAACTTTATTATTTTTTTCTATTCAAAGGAATCCAAAAGTCACAGACACCTAGAATTAATCTGCAGGAAACCACATTTAATACATTTCTTTGTCACAGTGCAGAATTTCAAATACTAAAAAAAATAAAACTAAACAAAAAAAATAAAATAAAAAAATAATAAATTTTATTAAATAATTTGCACAATAAACAAAGTTACAGATAAATTATTACAATTTTTTTAATTTTTCTAGAAACACCACAGTTATATCATTAGCGTGAATTATTTTGGCCACAATAATTGTGAAGAGAAAATCTGATAATGTTGGTCACAAAACCCTGAATCATGCACAACAGTAACAATATTTTACCTGCCATTCAATTAAAATATAAAATCAGCCAGAAATAAGACAAAAAAGTTGTCCGGAAACCATTTAAGATGGAACCCAAAATAATGTTGACCCTGCATCCGACAATAGTAAAGATGTGAAGGGTCAAAGGTCACAGCTCCCTGACGGGCTGTGTTTTACTGTAATTCTTCTCCTCCTTCCTCTCGTTCCTCCTCCTCTGTAAACAGTGTCGGCTCATATCTTCTGTGTGTAGTGTGAATGCACTCTGGCTGATTGCTTTCTTCTCTTTCCTCTCCGTGTGTCTCCTTCGTGCCGCCGCAGAGAGTAGCAGTAAAAGTGAGTATATTGACGTTTGCATTCATCTTGTGATGTGAAGTCACTGTTGCCCTCTGACCCCGCTAACACACACACACACACACACACAAACACACTGCAGGTCCTCCTGTTTAATCAGTTAAACACACTTCACAACTTCATGGGCTGGACTCTTTGTGACGCCTCAGTAACTCAATTTAGTTCAGACAACATAGAAAGTGAGCGTTTTTTTGGGGAAATCCCTGCCACGATATAATCAAAGATGGAAATCAGAAATTCCTACTTGGTAAATGCATTTTTCCCTCATAAAGAGCTGACATTTCCAACTGTTCAGTGTTTCTCAAATGCAACATGTGTGTCATGCTCTAGTGTTATGAGTAAAATTAAGGAAATTGATTTGTGTTTTTTTTTTTATTTTCCCTAGCCACCTCCAATCTGCGAGGAGAAACCGCAGGAGAGCGCCATGGAGGAACTGAAAGGCATCCTGGTATCATTTATTTTCACCAGCTTTGTCGTAGTGATGTGATTTTGTTGTGTGGTGAAATAATTACTCAAAAAACGTGGGAAGAAATCCCACATTCTTACTGTGTTTTTGTGAAATGTGGTTCAGTATCAGTTGGAATATAATATAATATATATAATATAATAATAATACTATAGTTTCTGTTAGTGAACTATAAACACCTTTCAGAAGAGAACAATCAAAAGAGTTCATGAATAGCAAACATTTTATTTTGCAAATATAATTTCCGTGGTATTTACAGGGTTAGAATTGATTGGCAAACACTTGACAACACTAACATCTTAAGTTATTAATATTTATAATGTTGTTGAAGGTTTGTCTACATCAGTCATGTTTGTACACACATGTTTTATCCGTACCACTTGAGAAACACATAAAATACAGATTCAAAATCTACATTTGTGTATGTTAATATAGCTGTAGCTCACACAATAAAGGTTTCAATGAAACTGACACATGGAAGTGAAATGTTTGATGGAATATGTCAGTATTACCATAGAAAGTGTTCTCCAACAACATGGTGGCTGCAGTGACGGTGGTGCTTTTGCCTCCAGGAGACGGTGAAGCGGAGCCCCAGCCGAGGGTCTCAGGAGTCGGGCCCGTCGCCACCCGGGAAGAAGGACAGCGAGCTGGAGGTCATCCTGAGACGCCGACGCAACAAGGCGGGAGAAGCCGGCTCCGGAGGTAAACACGCCTGAGGGAAAGATCCTGGGTTTGATTTCATGTGTAGTTTAAACAAAGCAGTAGTGATATGAAACTTTTTACACAACATATAGTTCAGGTGTGGACGCTGCTTTAAGATCTAACCCAACATCCTGTTTTCGATGGAGGAACGTCAAACCATTGATCACATTTCTGACCTCAAAAACACTCAAACTAAACTGCAAACTATGTGCGGGTTCACACCAGGTTCTGTTGTTAATTATCCCGCTGCTGTGTCAGTCAATGTTCAGATGCATGTGCTGTAACGCTGCAGAGGTCAGAGGTTCCACTCCCGCTGAGACTCGGAAAGATTTCACAGTGTGAGTGAACCCAGCGCGAGCCGCTGTGTCCGCGTGCGTCCAGAAGAGGGCGCACTGCTCCAGAGGGGAACTCGCACGGCGGAGCAACGGGGTCACATTAATGCTGACATCGATTTATCTGCTTTTCCATGATTGATTGACCTCGTCCGGCACAATGAAACACGAGTGTGGATTTAAAGTCTGCGAAATATTTAGATTTAACACATGACGGGTGGTTACAGTTAAAAAAAAAAAAGAAAAATCCATTTTAAATCGAGATCAATGAAGCAAAGGAACATAAACAGGTTTCTAATTGTATCAGCAAATGTAGTTTTGAGATGAAGTAAAGAGGCATGGAAGACCAAAGTGTTATACTCACACAAGACAACAGAGTGCACCACCGAACACTAAAAGGATTTATTAGAGATTGTTTTTTTCTCTCCTTCAAAACCAATTTCAAAACAACACAAGAGAAAAATATTTACATTTTAATTATTATTATCATTATTATCCTTATTATCATTATTTAAATTATTTAAATTATTTAAATTATTTAAATTATTTAAATTATTTAAATTATTTAAATTATTTAAATTATTATTATTAATAACACCAGCAATAACAAATAAATAATAATAATAGGCTTATTATTTTACTTCAGACGTTTCTGAGGGTGTTGAATGCATAAAATAAAGAAAACTGATTAAATGAAAGAAATGCCTGAAGAAAACAAAGTGGGGGAAACATGAGTCATGCATCAGCCTAAATATTGAATGTCTTTCAAGAAGTTATTTTTAATACAATGAGAAACCATGTAAACTGACTGCCCTAAAGTAGGGCAAACATAGCAGCAAGTTACACAAGGATCGTTTCCTGCCTGTCGGAGGACGACTCGTCTCGTCAAAGTGCCGTCTTATGTCTCAGCAAATACTTAGGCTGTTGTTCTTCCCCACAGGAAGTACAGCAGTCCATAAAGTGTGTGTGCTGTGCCACAATACAGGTTCATGTTATGTTTGTGTTGATGTAGCAGCCTCTTTGTCTTCAGTGAAGGAAAGTAACTAGATACATTTATTTATACTTTTTCAGTTATTTCTTCTTGAAATGTTCTGCTTCTTTATACTTCTACTGCATTACACTTCAGTGGGAAATGCACTTTTTACTCAACTCTACTATAGCTGCAGATCAGTGAATGAAATATTAATAGTATTGCTATATTATAATACTGTATACACCACTAATATAACTCTAAAATGAACAATTCTGCATGCATTATGAGCAGCTTTACTTTAAATATGTGTTGCACATTTAGCTGATAATAGTAGTTTGACTTAATTAAAGTTGAGTGAGACTTTGAATGCAGGACTTTTATTAGTAATGGAGTATCTTTTAATGTTACTGTTACATAAGGAGAGGATGTGAATACACGCAGGCAATCAACAGCTCATAGTGAGTTGTGTTTGCAGCGTTCACTTTGCATGAAAAGCTGGATGTTCAGAGACTTCGTGGAGGTTCTGGTTTGAATCTGGTGATGTATCTTTGTTGCATGTCATTCCCAGATGTTTCTTCTTCCAGCTGTGAACAATCAACAACAGAAGAAAACAAAGAACACTCCTAAAAGTCATTTCTCCTCTGCAGATGAGCGTGAGGGCCAGATGAGCCACGTCTCCTCCCTAGACAGCCTGAACGGGAGGCGCACCAGCAGCGACTCGGGCAAGGATCCGGAGGGGCCGGGGGGGCTGAGCGTCCCCTTCGACTCTGCGGGTCCCAGGGTCAGCCCAGAGAGACGGGGGTCGGGACCTGGGCCCGTCGTGGCCAGGAGGAAGAGCTCGGAATCGGGCAAAGAGCCCAGAGTGGGCTCCTGGCAGGAGAGGAGGTCCTGCAGCTCTCTGTCGGAGAAGGAAACAGCGGAGTCCCCCGTCAGCAACGGCTGCATCAGCAGGTGAAGCATCAGAAACACTGACGACACCAGGGAGGGGGCGAAGGGTTGCAACTAATTATCACTTTAGCTAATCAATTGATCTGTCGATTTTAAAAGGGGCAGAGCACCCACAAATCAAAAACATGAATTCCTCTTGCCAGTAGTGCGATTTAATCTGAATCAAAATCAAAAAATACAGTAAAGTTATGACCCGGATGCTCAAGATAATCCACAGGTCTTGTTGTGAACTATTCCTTCGGCCCTTTGCGCACCACACATGCACATTGTTCCTCTCATCCACAGTGTTTGATCTCTGGCCTCTTCTGTCTGTCTGTCCCTGCTCCACAGTGTGGGGGGGGGTGATCAAAATGTCCAGTCAAACGGAGTCGAACACGCCGAACTCGACGTCTGCGCCGGCCCGGTCAACGGCAGCACCGACGCCGAGTGCTAGGATGGACTGCGAGGATCCCGGGCTTGTTTCTGTCACCTGATCCGCGCATTTATTGGCTGATGTGAGAGCGATGTCATCGATATTCACTCTCAGATCAGGAGGTTTAGGGTGCGGTCACACGTTTGCCTTTTCTTTATTGGGTCAGAACCAGAGTGGAAAAAGTTGACTTTGTCGTACTTTTGTATTTGTGTTTTCTTTTTGTTTTCAGATGTACACTAAACCAGTTAAAATAACTTAACAAGCGTCACATGACTAACACGTAGCCAATTTATTGAACAGGTTCCAACTTTTCTAAATCTATTTCCTGAAGCTTTCCCACCTCTTAACACATGTTGGAAAAGCTGAATTATGAAATGGCATTGTTCTCACGCGGACAAATGAACTGAAGTTGGACATGCTGCAGAGGAAGTGTTCAGAACATGCCGGGTGTGAACGCACCCTCGCGTTTCGAGCCATTGTAGAAGCCCTGCCTCCTCAAGCTAAATATCTATGTCGCTCGTCAGTAGTTAATCCAACGTTTAGCCGCGCTGGCTTGAACCAGCTTCAGCGAAAAAAACACCTGATGAAGTTCATGAATTTCTGGTAGAAAAAAGAAATACTTTGAGAGTCAATAGCTCCCTTTTCTGATTTGTGTCCTCTGAATTATTAACATTCATGACTGGGGCTGGGGATTTATTTTGTTTAAAGGAGAAAATATGGTCAACAATTGTAGGAAAACAGGCACCAGGGTAGAAACAGACTAAAGACGTTGTCCACTGTTTAATGCAGTCCTTGTCGTGGGATCATCGCTAGGAAGTAAGATACAAAAAAAAATTCTGATGCAAACATTTCTCGTTTTCGTACTTTTTTTGTAAGCATTGCTTTCTTCTTACTCTAGTCTTAGACCTTCAGCCGTCTTGAATGCATTCAGATGAAACAGTGGTTAAAGGTTAATATCACTCTTTAATTGAACTTGCATGGGACCTGTGATATCATTAGGTAAAGTATTAAAGATTGAATGTTTTCATAGCTCAGTAAAACTGCATGTAAAAAAGGCCTAAACCCTGAATAATTAATCACAAACAAAAACCATGGCATCCGTGTGGGGCTTTCTACAATGGCCGACGTTCTAAGTTGCTATTCGAACATTTATCAATCTGCTGTACATCACTTCTTTTGCTTTGAAGGTTTCTGAAATCAAAGCTGTGGATCCTGGAGGTCAGACTGACTGAGCTGTACGAGGGAAGCTGCACTTTTTCCTGCACAGAACCTCAGTTTTCTTCTGACACTTGTACAATGACTGCAAAGCTTTAGGTCGATGTTTGTCTTTCTATTTGATGCACAAAGGATCGGTTCAATATCCCTTTGTGTCATCCGAAGGAATGCACCGCACGGTTTAGTATCCAGCTCTCCAACTTCTTTTCTTGACTCCCAGTTGTGATGGGGCTGCACAATTCATTTACGTACGATCACGTATTCTCATTAGCTTCATCAGTGGCAGTATTGAAACACGATTCCCTTTGCTGCAAACCACTGAGGCAGATATTCTTGAGTAGGGTTGGGACAGAATGCTAATTTGAAACAAATTCAACAAGTTGATAAATACTGATATCGTCATTAGTTGAGAATACATAGTTTCCTTCCTGTCATTGAAATATTTGGATAAATAATGAGTGTGAAACTACCCATGACCCAAAGGTTTATCCTGAGGGAGGCACTGAGGATACAATTCTAATATTTATTGTGTTTTACACCCACCTTGACTCCTAAAAATGTCATTCCCATACAACTAAACTGTATCCCGAATGTTTCGAGGGAATTGCAGCCGCAGTTTTAAACACGTGGTCAAATTTGTTACGTAACTTATGCACTTATGCATGTAAGTTATGCACGTAAGTTAAGTGCAAAAACACAACACATTCTTCTCTCAGTGCAATCACATCATTTCCAAGTAACTTGACTTTCTGAGCAAACTGCATCCACTGATGAAGTCTAAAACTGGTACAAACTTGACAGACTCTTCTTCAATTGTGCAGCCCTGACTGTAGTGTGCAGGTATGTAGAATATCTCATTCATGAACTTCCTCCCTTTAGTCCAACCTCCTCCTGAGCCTAAATGGAGGGAAAACACCCAGGAACAATATTTACAGTTAGGGTAATAAAGAAAAAGCGTGGGAAGGCACTTTTCCTTTCTTCCACTTTCGCTGCTGAGGCTCCCGTCCAGGTTTCAGCGTATTGACTATCAGTGTGTCGTGAGGCGGAAATCGGATGAATGTGGAGTAGAAGTGTGGCTGATATTTCAGGTTTAGAGGAACAACAGCAAAGACAGTAGCACAGTTCCAACTAGATCACGTCAAACTGAAAATGTTCTCAGGGTCCATGGGACAAGATTTCACCAAACACACTTTGCAGGCAGCAAAACGTTTGGCAGAAACAAACAGAAAGCTTTTTTTTTTTTTTTTAACGAGTGGTTAAATGAGCAAAGGATTAGAGCAGTTTTGGAGGAAAGAAGTGTTTGTTTTCTTTGTCTACCTCTCCACAGACACCTGCCTCTAAACCCATACGTCCTGAATTACATTTTGTGGTGTGTAATACTGTCATATTCCCTCCACCGGAAATAAGATGTCTTCCACATGCCTTCCTCCACTGAGTCCTGTATGCACACATTCTGAGACGCCCTCGTTGTTTCTTTACTCGGTCAACTGTACTCACCGTCACGTTTCACCGTGCATTCCTTGACTTTTATTTTGTAGGGCTGTACTGTCTATATATAGCTTTCCTGACATGTGAAGCAACATTAAGAACAATTTTTTGAAGAGTATGCAATTACATAAGGCACATTTGTATGATGCTTTCACACCTTGTCATTCTTTCTTAAAAACACAGGATCACATTTAAAAAGTGCATTTTGTTCTGTCCATTGGGTGTGTTTTATTCTAATGCAAAGGACCAGGAGTGAAGGAGTTAATGAAGGCTGCACATAAAACAACCCACTGGAGCCGCTAAGCTGCCACAGGCCTGAGTATTATGCATATCGAGGCCTTGCACAGGCCTTCAGACGGCTGTGGAGTTGGCCTGCAGCTGGGTTTGGGTCCTTGTAGTAATCGCATAGTGTTTTACCAAGTGGCTACTTAACAAAGGGATTTACTGTATCTGACAGAGTTTGGGTGACTATAGATATTGTGTGTGTTTGGGATATAAATGGGGTGTTCAAAAGTTTTTTAAAACCTGAATTTTCATTTTAGCATCACTTGAAATAAATTGAAACTAAAACCAGTGTTGTTTGTCTTTAGTTTAAGAAGAAATCAACAATCTCCTCTCGTGGAAAGTAGAATGTGGTATCTATCCATATAGTATAGTTTTGGTTTGATTTATTCAGGTTTTGTCTCTGAAACTTTCTCCTCCACCACAAAAGACTGAAAGTCAATGAGAGTTTTTCTTATTTTGTAATTTGGGTTATAATGTACATTAGTTTTACATTACTACATTTTAGAACAAATACCATATGTATATTCTACTAGGCCTATCTTAGCTGATGATGTCACCACTCAAGTAGTGATATATTTTTCTTATTGTATATTTCTTTGAAAATTAAATCTTAATCTTCGTCAATCTTATTATCTTTTCTTACCATTTTTTTGTCAGAGGTGGACAATAGGCTACATATTGAACTAATGGCAAATTAAATAAATACTTGGAATTTTTAAAACTGGAATATTTGGATTCTACTATTAAGAAGACCATTAAAAAATAATGACTACAGGATTTAAATGTGGAGTTCTCACTCCGAGCACCAGGGGGCGGTAATGATCACAGGATTTAAATGTGGAGTTCTCACTCCGAGCAGCAGGGGGCGGTAATGATTACATGATTTAAATGTAGTTCTCACTCCGAGCACCAGGGGGCGGTAATGCTCATAAACCGCCGGTTCCAGACTTAGATTTCCAAGATGGCGTCTCAGTACTACCAAGAGATGCAAGAGAGCTTCAGAAATAACAACAAAAGTAGAGAGTTCCCCGCTCACACAGCCAAAGTGCACTCGGTGGCCTGGAGCTGCGATGGCAGGAGGCTCGCATCGGGCTCGTTTGACAAAACAGCCAGTGTGTTTATCCTGGAAAAGGACCGTTTGGTGAGTCGATGTGCGGCTAGCATGCTAGCGTTAGCCTCGCTTTGCTGAATGAATGGATGTGCAGGGTTTTTGGTCCCGTTTAAACTTCTGACTTTAGCTTTTCATGGCAAACAAACACGAGTGTTTTTATTCCACAGGATATAATATGTCACAGTCTTGTTGGTCGTTATATATATCACGTCACGAACACGTCGGCCTACATTAGCTATAGCCGCGACATGTAACGTTAAGCTAACTAGCTAAAATGTGTAGCTTGACTTTAATTATAACGCTAAACTCACTTTATAAATAATGTCTCTCCACGATTTGTAAATTGTGAGGAAACGCACAGATTGCAGCTAATGTTATGTTTACAATTAGTTACTCTAAACATGCTTAAATCAGTCATACACTAAAACATCGCAATACTTCCATAATATATTATATTTTTACTGTTTAAATCCACACCGTTTTTAACATGTACATATCATTTGTGTTCGTCTATAATGATAATTAAAAAAATCCTTCATGTTGTAAAGGCAAGGTACATGATATTGTATATGCATATACAGTACATATTCAGCCATTCATTATTTATTTATGTGCACCATTCTTATTTACAATTTACAAAAACCCTTTTATATAGACATTTTACTTATATTATATATCATATAAATCATATTTATTTATTTTTTTATATATTATTTATTTTATTTTGTACGTATTTATATATTCGCCTATCTTTCTACACACTCGTGACAATAATCCTGTGTGTTGCTGAGTTTTATTTGTCCTGCTTTGTTGTCCTTGTTCTTAGTTGTTATGTCTATTTTGTGTGTGTGGAGTCACATTAGTGTATGTGCACATAAAGCTGATTCTGATGTTCCATTAAATATCTGTTTATTTTTTAAAAGGTCACACATCGCCCAGTCACAACCACATTAAATATTGAATTTTCTAAAGTCATCACGCTTGAATGTTTCTTAGTGACGTCCTTCACGACAAATTAACAAATCAGAAAGATGTCGCTTCACTTCACCTCATCTTCAGCCTTTTTTTTTTGTTATTGTTATGTATTATAGTGGTTAATTTAACCAGGGAAATAAACACGCAGCATGTAGCTCATTTCTAAGCGGCTGAATGTATTAGGTGTAGATGTACGTGCAGGAGATGGTGGCATTGCAGCTACTTTGTTACCAGTTTGTGGAAAATATCAGAAATTCCTGACGTCTCCAACACGGGATTACATCGTGGAAGCGTACAGACATGTTTGAATACCTGTTAAATTGGAGTTTGTCTCTGTCCCCAGGTGAAGGAGAATAACTACAGAGGTCACGGTGACAGTGTGGATCAGCTCTGCTGGCATCCCACCAACCCAGATCTGTTTGTCACGGCGTCCGGAGACAAGACCATTCGCATATGGGACGTCCGCACCACCAAATGCATCGCCACTGTCAACACGAAAGGTGAGACCCACAGGGGCTTTCAAAAGTATATATTAATAGCTGTTTTTTTAAAACTTTAAAACACTTTTTTAATTGCCAATATAAAATGTAAATTTGATCTCTATGGATTTGTTTTGCTTTAATTAACAAAATGCAATAGTAAGTAGTGAAATGAGGAAAATAAATCAGACATTTGACTTTTTGTCCAAAGTCCGTTTTTCTATCTGGCTTGCTTTTTACAAACTGGATGTTGTAGTTGATCATGTGAACAGCAATAATATGTGCGAACTTCTGTGGGAGGTGAGCATGGCTGCAAACTGGCAGGCAGAAGCTTAACAGCAGGACTCCAGATGCTAGTTTTTACAGTAACACGCTCTGAATTACACCTCCTACTACTGACAGAACCGAAGAAACCCCCTGCTGCTCTGTTTCCTCTGTGTACATGGACAAAAGTGATAAGAAAACTTAATAATATACAGCAAAACCCATTAGGTATTTACATTTTTTGGGTCTTAAAATCACGATTTTGGACATAACAAGTTCCAAAAAATGGAAAAGATGAGAACCCTGAATCCCCGATAAACCTCTGTCCTTGAAAGAGTTTTTATTTATTTTTTTAAGTCTCGTATGATGTCTTTTTTAGGGGAGAACATCAACATCTGCTGGAGCCCTGACGGTCAGACCATCGCTGTTGGGAACAAAGATGACGTGGTGACCTTCATCGACGCCAAGACGCACCGCTCCCGGGCGGAGGAGCAGTTCAAGTTCGAGGTGAACGAGATCTCCTGGAACAACGACAACGACATGTTCTTCCTCACAAACGGCAACGGCTGCATCAATGTTCTGAGGTAGGAAACCAGACGCAGCAAAGCAGGGAAAGCTGGATTTAGCACCAGGAATTCCTGCAATCTGTTCTGAATATGTATGTAAAGCTGCACGAGTACTGTGCTCTCAAATCAGTTTTCACACTCTTGGCGCCTGACATCTTGACATCAATGGAGGGAAGATCTAATTGTTAGTGCCAAACTATTCCACAGTTTGTTGCCAACAACTGAAAATGCAAAACACATCTGCCAGCAGTGGAATTCATAATAATCCAAGGCACAGAAGAAAATCATACGACAACTAATGCAACAACAAATCACTTTTATTTTAGATTCACTTGCATGTTTTATGACAATACTCCTTCTGTGAGCAGCATATCTGGTGCACATTGTTGCTTATTGGTAACTTGGTTCTGAAAATGCAGCTCACTGGTACAACAGAAAGATTAACCAGACTTTGAGTTGAATGCACGATATGATGCTTTCACAGACTCACAGCTGTCACTCAAGCAGTTCAGCAGAGCAGATGTGTGCCGTGCCACATGACCTCTGCTGCTGTTTTTGAATTGGTTTGATATCACCATGAACAGAACAACAAAGGCAGACTTCACGTTTGCTTTAATTTCCAAACATCTCCAATCTCCTCCTACACATAAGTACGTTCAGCGCGGGGTTGTTTTCTATATATATATATTTTTTTTGCCATTTGTGGTGACTTCATTCGAAACCACGGAATAAAACATTTTGTTTCCTAAAATGAAACAAGCATCAACTCAAACACGCCGCCGTCACTTCACTTGATATTTTCATTTTCGACCCATTTCTACACGATATCGTGGTTCCTGAAGGAGAACCCAGCCAGGTAAATGGATCTTCTCCTTCAGGGTTCTTGGGTAATCCAGTGTGTGTTTATGGTTCTTATCTCACGTAAATTATGAAGGTAGAGTGGAGACAAACTCCAAATGCACCTGGTGTCAAGATCCTTTAGATTATTGTAACTTGCAAAGTCTGTAGTACTGTCTGTACTGTATGAGAGTCTGTAGTACTGTCTGTACTGTA
>CALSCE010009297.1:16788733-16798218 GCA_943593645.1 Bovichtus variegatus | reverse complement strand
GGTAGTTTAAAACTCACAGGTAGTTTAAAACTCACAGGTAGTTTAAATCTCGCAGGTAGTTTAAATCTCGCAGGTAGTGCTGCGCTTCAGCCTCTTGTGGCAGAAAAGAGTATTACAACAACAAACACATGACTAAAATTATAAAAAAAACAGTCGTCAAAAATGTTTTTACATCTTTTTTTTCCACAGATGAAAAAAAAAAGAGCATCTTAGAAAAATCATCCGTAAAAAAAAAAACTTTTTTTCACCAGAGAAAATTTTTTTTTTTTTTTCAAAAAACATAAATTACGCATCTCAGAAAGATTCTCCTGTAAAACCTTTCAGGGTTTCAGAATCATATGATGACTTTGTTGCAATTTTAGTCGGCGTGCTGCCGTTTTACACCTGCTTCAACTGCACAAAATACATTGTGTGTGTGTGTGTGTGTGTGTGTGTGTGTTTGTTTTTTGGATCATTTCGGAGCCAACATGCAAATCAGCCGAGTCAAGCACCTGGTATTGAATTGAGCATTGTGGCCTGGTGCAGCTGGATGGCCCTCGAGCATGTCATCCCATCAGTCTCCCTGCTGATCCCATCTGTTATTTATTGTGGCTGAGAAATTGTGAAGAGGTCGGTCAATATCCACGGATGTGATTGCCAGCGAGCGTCTTGGGAGAATAAATCAAATCTAGCTGCCTGCAGGGTCTCCTTCATCTGCTGCCTCGTTGTGTGAGCAGGAAGGTCTATCTGATGTGACTTTTAATGGTCTGATCTACATGGAGCAACCTCACCGTTCCACTTACGGCTGGCCTATAAATCACTGCGGTTTTGGCATTTTCATGTGGCTCAGGTAATACAGCATCACATAACGTCAGAATAATGCATTTAATCCTTCCTAGTGTTGCACATTTTAGTCCACTTTGTATACGGCAGTTTTAGTTACTAGTTACTTTTGCTGCTTTTTCATGCTGAGATTAAAAAATCAACTAATAAATGAAGATTAAACTACCCGGCAGTATATAAAGTAGTCCAGCTACAACATCAGTGACGCTAACATATTATTGCATCAATAATTATAATCTAATTTCTAATGCCATTCTGCTTCATGAGTGCTTTTACTTTTGGTCATTTAAATATATTTATAAATATAAGACTTTTTCTTGAAACAGAATATTTCCTCACAATAATATTGTTATTTTAACTTTAAGTGGAAGATCTGATTACTTCAGCTGCTGGTGGCACAGATGAAAAGTGAGTCAATTAATAAAAATAAAACGTTGTTTTTCTAAATCAGTATCTTTAATTCACAGAAAGGTTTTTTTTTTTTTTTTTTTTACATTGTTTGCTGCCCGAGATATCAAATCAACAGTTTTTTAATTGCACTTTACTTGAGTATTTCCATTGTTCTACTTTATACTTTTACTACATCTCAGAGGCACATATTGCACTTTTACTCCACTACTTTTATTTGACAGCTTTTGCAGAAACTTTGCAGATTCTGATAACAAATTAATGATGTATTATTAATTATCCAGCAGTATATGAGGCAATAAATACTCCCCGTCTTTACCAGCTTCAACATTAGTGATCAGTAATTATCATCCAGTAATAAACTACATGAAATGAGCCATTCTGCGTAATGAGTACTTTTATCTTTTGGTGTCGTAACACTCTACTATGGTCACTTTTACTAAAGTAAAATATCTAAATACTTTCTCCGATGGTCGGTTTATAATGGCGGTCTACGGAGGACATTCTTCACGTCTTTCTTAAACATATGGAAAGTGAAACGGCGTCAGATGGAAGCTCGCGTCTGTAGCGCCGGTTTCACGCTGATCAATATTGTGATTCATTACGCAGCGTCCCGAGGTGATCCTCCTGCTCCATCAGCCGGAGCTCAGGTGTGCTGCGGCATGCTGATCAATCCATTCACATACTAATGCTTGTCGACAAGGTGTGTGTGTGTGTGTGTGTGTGTGTGTCCATTTGCATGAGTGTATCAGTGATTAGGAGTGTGTGTGTGTTAAGGAGGGGGCAGCTGCGTGCGGAGAGATAATCAGACCCACCCGTCCGTTTGCTCCAGTCAAAACAAATGACCCTCTGGATCTGTTAAAGGCCACTTCGGCCGCTCTGGATAATCGCTGCCCTGCGTTGACCAGCGGCCTCCTCGTTGATTCGTTGGGGGGAGTTTTGGTGAGATGAGAGAAGCTCGACACTCTGTCTCACTCTCTGTTTTCCTGATAGGTCACTAAATGTGCTACATTTCAGTAGGATTGGGGAGAAGAGTCACAGCAGTTTATCCACTATGTTGTCTGTTAACAGGAATGATGGCGATACGTGTAACCTTACGTACATATATATATATATATATATATATATGTGTACCGTAATTTCTGGACTATTCAGCGCATCTGAATGTAAGCCGCACCCACTGAATTTTTAAAAAATATGTATTTTGTACATAAATAAGCCGCACATGTCTATAAGCCGCAGGTGCCTACCGGTACATTGAAACAAATGAACTTTACGCCTTCAACTTGAAAGCTGCATCATATGCCTTTCTCCGTGTCTTTGCCATGATGAGGGTGACAACATGACCGTAATCAGAATCGTGACCATTCATAATGTCCGCTGTTTAAAATGTCCGCTGTTCATAATGTCCGCTGTTCATAATGTCCGCTGCTGAAGACATTCCAAGAACTAATAATGCAGTTGAAGGTTGGCATAATGTTTTTAGAGGTTCATTTGGTACACTGAATGAAACACCGAGAAATTTCGTAAAAAAGTTAATTACCGTAATGAACGGGAAGTTTGAGCGCGCTCGATTTACGTCACATTATGCGACGGTGCTCAGTTTTTTGGCGACATGAAGCTTGTGAAAGCGGGAAAAATCCATAAATTAGCCGCGTCATTGTATAAACCGCGAGGTTCAAAGTGTGGGAAAAAAGTAGCGGCTTATAGTCCGGAAATTACGGTATATGTGTAGGTGTCATAATCCTGTTTAAACATATTGACCTGAAAACTGGGATCAAATGTCTTTTGAAGGACGGCGAGAGGCACAAGACTACAGCTCCCCAAAAAAAAAACTTAAATTCAGAAGAAATCATCTCAAACTTTTGTTTTTAAGTCTTCCTGGAAAAAAAAAACTAAAAACTGAACTGCAATCTGCTTCGAAACTCATCTCCACGTTTGATATTGTTATCTGTGTTTCCAGATCTCTGCAAAACAGATGGTTTTATTTTTATTTTGATTAAAGTGAATCACCAAGTCTGTGTTAGAGCGTAAACACGTCAAACATGTGTCTGCAGTTAATATAGATATATATACAGTGTGTGTGTGTGTGTGTGTGTGTGTGTGCAGCATTACCTCATCGGAAGTCGGTCGTACAATCTTCTTCATCTAATCAAACAGCTAATTGATTACCTCATTCATGACTGAAGACACATGAAGCTGGAACCTTGTGATGCAATTATTGGTCGAAGGTTTAATTGCTGTCTTCAGATTAAAATTATGGATTAAAAAAAAAAAAAAAAGAAGCCGTTTGTGGTTAATCAAACACAGAGATTGCAGTAAAGATTTGTTCGTTGGTACAAACCTTTGCTCTTAGATTCACATGAATATCGTGAGCCCTTAAATGGCAACATTTGCCTCCGGTCCTGAAAAGAGCTTCAGAAAACTTCAGATTGAGGTTTCATAGACTTTTCAAAGTAAAAGCTTTTACTTTGAAACAATCTGTTTCCACTAAAATCGGACAGGTAACAACAAACTCACCTCAACAAAAAGAAAGCCATTACAAATAGTTGTATTGTTTCCCTCACAGCATATATATATATATATATATATATACTTAGACAGATATGCTATATGTTTATTAAAACTTACTTAACTTGTCCGTTTGCGTCAGAAAGTATTCGGTCTGCTGTTCTATAAAATAGATTTTTGACCCTTTGAACATGGAAGTTTGTTCTTGATATTTGTGAATAGTATATTCATCAAAATGATCTAAGTTTAAAGGGCTTTTCAGGAATTATCTCATAGTAGTCACGGACTATGCGTGCCGTGCTCATAATTATGAGTTAACTAAGTTACGTGACAAACATACTTACTTTGTGCCAGGTTTTAAAATCGGTTAAATCCTGCTTGTTTCCTACAAACCGAGGCGGAGACCTGGCTTTGCAGCATTATTTGTTTAATGTTAACTTGCATAAACTTGATTGACAGCAGAATAGTGCTTCCTGTTCTTGTGGAGGTGCATGTGATGGAGGCATGCTGTTCAGCGTGGTTTTCCCGGACTACATGGAGGAAGAGAAATAAAGCACACGGGTCATATTTCCGTGCAGAACGCAGCACGTGCGCTCAACAAACCCTGCCTGGATACATAAAGGCTGCAGCTGCAGGTTCTCTCCACTCCGAGAGTTTATCACAGACAACAATACAAGACGTTCAGGTTTCTAATTTGCGGGTTTGACCTCGGGGAATAAGCAGCACGGACGCAGATTACTGCTTTAACTAGAAGTGCAGGAGTCAGGACTTTGCTTTCTGGAGAGGCAGTGAACTGCTGACAGCGGCAACGCTCGGCTGGCTGAGCCAAATGCTCCGGATAAAGACAAGAAGGACGAGGACACACACATTCACACACACACACACACACACACACACACACACACAGAGGAGAGAGCAGGAGAAAGTAAAGAGGATAATAGAGAGAGAGACCTGCAGACAGCAGCATCCATCTTATGGACAGTACAGTTTACTTTTCTATCTCTCACCCGCCTGATGAAAAAACACATTTTTTGGGTCATGTAGTGTTTTTTGATTTATATCATTCACTCTGTATCTTTATCATTATTGATTAATGTGTCAATCGTGTTTCTGAGTAACAGTTGAGTCTATAAAATGTCAGAACGTTGTAGGAAAAGTGGTTATTCAAACAACGACGCTGAACATACTCCGTTTACAATGATGTGCAAAAGCAAAGAAACGCAGCAAATGCTCATATTTGAGAAGCTGAAGTCAGACAATATTTAGTATTGAGGGCTTTCTGGCTCTGCGGCTTTATGAATGATATTTATTCACATATTTAAACGGTTGTAGGTTCATTTCCTGTCCATAAACTAATGGTTTCAGCACTAGTGTGCTTATATCTCTGCTGTGATTATACATTCTTAGAATAACATCAGTGGAGAAAATATTAAGCTGCTGAAACTATTACAGAACCAAACAGTGATAATCATGATGTCACAGACGTCACCTCCTCCCTGTCTTCTCGCTGCCGTCACTAAATAAACTCCTGCGTGTTGTGGATTGTGTTCTTATCCGCTGCATTACCAACATATTCTCTTGTCCTGTGTCAGATTGGGACAATTTCCTTCTTGAATCCGACTCCCAGGAGTTCCTACTTTCACCTGATGACTCTCCATAGTTCCCTCCACGAGGTTTACAAGTTGTTTACTGTGACCGCTGCCCTTCCTCTTCATGCCGTCGCTCTGCTGTAATGAGAAAAAGATGCCGCGGCAATTAATCTTATCTTTTTCTACTTCGAACTGTTTCCAGCACACGACGCGACTAACAACAGTGATGGATCGCCGGGCGAAGCGGGAGCGATGGCTCGCTCCCCGATGATAAACTGGACTCCTCTCTGTGACTAATGCACTAATCAGAGCTGTTACACATCACAGCGGAGGAAGAGGAGGAGGAAACGGAACAAAAATAGTCAACACAAATATAGACGCCGCTTTAGTGAACCTGTCCAGGAGCGGATGCTAAGAGATCGTTTAGGCTGAAGCCGGGGTTTAAATGCAGAGCGCGACGCTTTTCCTCTGTCTTTGTCGTCATTATTTTGTGGTTTTAATTACTTACTAATTCTCCCAGAGTTACCCAGAGTGCCAGTCAGCGTCGATGCTCAATGACTTTTAATGTGGCGGGAGGAGGACGAAAGGAAGGAATTATAAAGGAGGGGACTGGGAAGAGAGAGGAGAGGAGGGAGAAGAATTAGGGAGCTTTTCTGTGCACTTTTAGGACTTCTCCTGTGTTTCGTAGTTTGTCAAAGTACTACTTCAAAGGTCAAGAGTGAACTTTGATGCAGAGCCAACGTGGATGAGAAGTTACACGTGCCAACAGATCCATGTCCGGGACAAATGAACAAAGTCCGACAGGGCTTCATGGTTGAAACTGTCCACGAAAGCTAACACGTAAGAAGAGTTGGTTTTACTTTCACAGCTTAAAGACGGGACTTAAAGATCATTTTAGCATAAACTGCAAATGTACCTAAATATATTACTTTCTATTTATCACTTTCAATATCATGCACGATATTACTTTTCTATTATTTTACAAACTGCATCTTACTTTTATTCTTATTCTATTAGGCACTGGTTGGTATTACTTCTTATACTCTATATTTATTACTCATGGATTTTTTTTTTTTTTTTTATCTCTAAATTCCTTGGGAATTAATAAAGTCTTATCTTTTTTTCTTCTTATTTTATACCCAGCATACAATGGACAAACCCATTTATATGATGTCAGTAAACCAAATCTACTCAAAGGTTATTACTGGCCACTCAAAATGAAATAAAAAGTGTGTGTGTGTCTGCAGGTGCACAGCTGGAGCACGTCAGAAAACACACACATCCATATTATATCCACTGGGATCCCTCTTGTTGTGTTTCGGGGCGACATCTGCTCGGCGCCGCGTCTCCCCGCCACAGACATGATCGCATTTTCTTCAAGAGTAATTTTATTTATAGCGAATAGCGGCTGCAGTCGCATGGGCCAATATTTCTCCCGTATGTATCCAATGCAATTGACGACTCCCACAAATGTGTTTACACGGGGACTCAACACAAAGGTCGTGTTTGATGTCCTGTTGACCTTTCGTGTAATCCACCTCAAGCACGTTTGAGTGGAAGCGCCTGCGTTGATAATCATGGTAATATTCTCGGTTTGCTGCTGCAGCTTTGCATTAAAACAACAGTTTTATCCCGAATATATATATACGTCCACGAAAGGTACTTTACAGAAGGTCAGATTTCAGTTCATCGCCCGGAACATATGAACGTCACCTGTTCAAGACGTTTGTTTTAAAACAAAATGTTTTTATGATACTAACGGTCTTCAGCAGCACCTGGATTGTCATGTTTAAGACTTTGTCACAGACTTTAGGATGAGAGGATTAGCGACACAACGCGGTTGATGGGTTTGAACATGTGACTAAAAACGAGTTCTTTACATATTTAGAAATGTGTTAAAGCCTCCGGCCTCTTTACATAACTATGTTTTTACAGCTGCACTTTAGGTACAAGTTTGAACCAATTAAAAACAAGTTATTTACACAATCTTTTTTTTTTTTTTTTTTTAAACATATTGACTCGTTCTTTGTTCAAAATACAAACTCATGTGTTTTGAATACAGTGTACATTTAAACAAAACAAATAACATGCCTGAGCAGATACCTTGAATCCAAACGCAAGTATTTACACCGTCCACAGAAGCTGTTTTATTTATGAACATGAAGCGGTTTTTATATTTTGGTTGACTTATCGTTATTAGTACGTGGTGGAGAGGGGGGAACTCTTCGGGCGGCGGTGGCTCAGGAGTGCTCGTCCACCGGTCGGAGGGTCAGCAGTTCAATCCCCAGGCGATCCCGCGGTCAACACGTCAAAGTGTCTTTGGGCAAGCTCCCGATGGCCAACAGTGTGTGTGTGAGTGTGTGTGTGAGTGTTTACCACTACTAACAAACTGATGTGCACTTTGTATGGCTCCCTGTGACTCTGTGAATGGGTGAATACTGACACGTGTTGTAAAGCGCTTCACAAAGATTGGAAAAAGCGCCACAGAAATACAGTACTTTTACTTCGGATGTGACCAAGACTTGATCAATCATTTTGTTGTTGGACAGTGAAACCTTCTGCGCGCTCAGATGGAGAGTTCACAGTTTTAATAATGTCCATTTGGCCATAATATCCTGTTGAAATGATCTTATTCTAAATAGTTTTGAAGCTTCCCGACTGTCCCACAGACGCAGCAACATATATCAGCGTCTGCTTTTCTTTTTATCTGAGGAAACAACATAAAGAGCATCTTCTCGGTAACTTGCCGAGATTAAGGCTCCGCCTGCGGACGGTTCAGATCTGAAGACTAAATGCACTCTGGACACTAACAGATCCAAATGACATTAATTAGCATTTTGTCTGGCAGGACATTGCTATTTAAAGGCATCGCGGCTTAATGCAATTACATCGTCATGCTTGTTGTTGTCATGGAACAGCCTACAGCCGCCTCATGCGTGTCAAACATATCTTACAATGTTCACTCTTCTTCTACTGTGTGTGTGTGTGTGTGTGTGTGTGTGTGTGTGTGTGTGACATGATTTTTGAGTGGAGATGAAATGAAGCAGTTTACTCCCTTGAAGAAACAAATGATCACATGTGTGTTTCAGAGGAAATTTTGTTTAATCATGAGACAATTCTGCCCCGTTTGCTTCCATGGTATTAAATCCAATTATTACATAATGTGTTAAGAAAATAACCAAATATTTTCCGCATCTGGAAGTTTTTTTTTTTGGGTGGGCCACACCATGGGAACATTTTATATTTCTCTTCTTAAATGTCACTTAATTTCTCCTCTGCTTTTTGATCTTAACCCAAAATTGAACCACCTGAAAGGGGGAAACTGTTCAGTAGCGGCTGTGGTGCGATCGCCTTTCTGCACCTGCAGCTTCCTACATGTGCGCTGGTTCATTGAATACTGTTGAGCTCATCGGAGGCGGCAGCACTTAGTGTTATTATACAGTCTGAGGTGGAGAATATATCCCCCTGAAATATCCAGTTCATCCACGGCTGCGAAGACAAATCGGAGTTTCTTTTGTATTAATTCATTCATGAGCTTGGTTTGTATAAACTCTGCGGTGCGGCTACGCACTGTTTCCAGTAAATAGCCACAGCCGCGTCATGCTGCCGTAACCCCTCGCGTCCAATGACTCCAACTTTCCGAGACCTGTGAAGTTGAGTTCAACATGTTTGTTGTTGCAGCTTGTTTCCACTTAGCCCTGTGTAGGTGTGCAAGTCAACCAGAAGTCCATTCATTCCTATAGGAAGCTCTGTGTCCGCTGAAGTGTTAGCAAAACTCCTCCTTCACTTTTGCTTTCTTTTAGTTTTTTCCGTTTTTCTTGCCGTGGAATTAGCCAACAGGCTGTTTCATTACATTCAGTTGCTTGATTACGTCAATAGTCAAATTGTGTAAAGTTAATTGTATAATTAAAAATAAACAGGTTGTGGATTTGAGTGCTGTTAAACTAAATCGAAGGTAAATAACATGCGTTTCTCAATGCATTCTTGGTCCTATCTTAGTGTCGGGAATGCTACATGTGCATATTCCACGAGACGTGAAGGATACAGACTTCTGGATGGTGAAGAAAACTGCTTGTGAGAATGAAACGTACCACAAACAGTGAAGGCGTCTTTACAAAAACTCCAAATGAGCTGAATTTAACACCTTTAGCACCT
>CALSCE010009297.1:16763733-16783733 GCA_943593645.1 Bovichtus variegatus | reverse complement strand
AGATGGTCCTGTGTTGGTCCCACAGCAGGGACGTTTGCACACAAAGGGATAGAGGAAGTCAAGCACACCAAGACATACTAAATAAGCAAAGTGTACAATTCCATTAATCCTTTGCTCATGAAACATGTTTTATGAGATGTGTGCAAATGTTTAGTTCTCAGTACGAAACCCAAAGAAATTCACTTTAACATGAGAAAAATTAGAAACATTTATTCTAGCGATTCATTGAATATCAAAATAGCTGGCGATTATTTCTCTGTGGATCTGCTAAACTCTGCACAGCTGCACACTGAACTATATATGATACTGATGTATACACACTATATATCACTACCTATGCTCTATGTCTCTTGCAGGATTCCCATCCTGAGTCACAGCATCTTTTGTGCTTCCTGCTTAGCTGTTGATGACATTTAGTCAAAACTTTGAGGCGCCAGTAGGCACAGTGGCAATATGGGTAGAAACCCTTTAATGCAGAACTCCAACTTTAACCTATATATATATATATATATATATCCTGAACTATAGCAAAGGTTTGAACTACCTTATACATCCTCTCAGTCAGTGATTGTCTACAGCTGCTGAGATCTATTTCATTTCTGCATTTTCTGCCCCCCCATTCCCTCCCCTGTAGCCTCTTTAAACCCTCCTGTGATTTTTTTTTGGGCAGCTCCAGACAGTCGATCCCCAGGTGGGCTCACATATGACAGGTCAGCCCTGGGAGCAGGAGCCACGTTAGCAGTGCAACATTATTGACTTTAAAGCTCACTTCCTGGACTCCTGGTAGCATGTGTCGCTGAAATCTGACCCCCCCCCCCTCCCTTTTTTTTTTTTTTTTTCCGTCGCAGCCTTTTGCTTTTGTCTGACTGCTGTTTGTCTGAAGCTCCTATTTGCCATGACAACACACACACACACACACACATAAAAAGCACATGTGGCTTTATAACTAATCACTCTGCGATGTATCAGCCAGAGAAGCAGATGACGAGCATGATCTGCTTCTCTGGCTGCAGTGAGGGAAACAATGACTTTCCATTATCGGCACTGCATCATTTCTCTCTCCTCAATAGAAAGTGTGGCCGCGCGCTCAACAGATGAATAAACCTCGAGCGTCGCGGAATCTCTCCGGCTTTGTGTGCAGTGTGCAGTGAGACGTTTGAGTGACAGCTGTTGTTGTAAACAGACCTCTACATGTGAGCCATCACGGCACTGATACGCCATTAGCTCTGGTCAGTCATCCATCACACTCTCTGTACACACACACACACACACACACACACACACAACACACTCTTCGTGATCCACGCTGGAGGGAGACGGAGATTTCTTGAAATGCGCAAAGAAAAAAGTGCCAAGGGCCGTTTTGAGGTGGGGTGGGAAGTGGCTGACTGTAATAGGCTGAGGCACCTGTCAATCAAGCCAAATCGCCCCCCCCCCCCAAATAAGCGCAAAGGCACTCGGTGTTTGTTTTGACCAGCTCAGGGTGTATTGACATATGTTACATTTTGCGTTTCCACTCGAATCGATTTGGAAGTTCCAAGGTTGTGTTAAAGGGACAGTTCACCACAAAAAAAAAAAAAAATACATTAAATAAACATATTTCTCAATGCTCAAACCAGACAGTTTTCACACTCAAACACATCCCTGGTGCTCTGAAGTTGAACATGTGCGTGCTGACAATCAAACTACGTGTGTGTGTGTGTGTGTGTGTGTGTGTGTGTGTGTGTGTGTGTGTGTGTGGGTGGGTGAAGAGTTTTTTTCCTCATGGGTTCACTCTGCAGGAGCCTCACCACGGGAGCGACTGCACGTCAGAAGGAATTCACAAACGATTCATTATTTATACCGAATGCGCACTGAAATACCTTCAATTAAGCTGCTTAATTTAGAACTAATCTCACAGTTTTCACGCAGCAACACCACTCACTACACCTCAGTCTCATACATATACTTATATACATACATATACTCAAAGACTTTAGTCTGGAAACATAAAAAAAGATATGTCTACATGTGAGAACAGATTTACTGTTTAATCTATTTATCGCCTTTCAGTCTCGTGGTCTGTGCACGACCATATGAAACATGTAAAGTCTCATTATCCAGCAATTATGACACCAGGACAGCGGGGATGAGGGGAGTCACTCAGGAAATGCAAAGCTTCATGGGAGAATGAGTCTTGGAGTTGGAGACAGGCTTCGGAGTGTTTCTCTGACATGTTTTGGTTGATTAGTTTCCCTGATGAAGGTCACTCAGATATCAGATTTCACAGCTGCTGACATACAGGGAGCTTCACAACCCACGGCCAGATGGAAAGGATCAGAAAAACTGACAGGAGGAAGTATTGAACACCAGCAGCACTGGGGGAAAACTAGTACAGATTTATAAACTACAATATGAGACAGTTTAAATTCAGTTTACGCACGTTATTCTTTATTACACCGTGCAGAACCACTTGTGTAGAATCTAAAGATTGTGAAGTGCAAAACAAGTCTAATTTGAGAGCGTTATTTGTTCATATTCTTTTAATTTGAAAGGCTCACTGTCAATATCCCACAGACCACGTTTTAACCCTCAAACAGACTTTTAAAGAAGACGAGAGGAAACAAAATGTGTTCACTATCAAAGTCAAACACTCAATTGATCCGTCTCATAGCGGCCCCGGTTCACTGTGCAGCTGATGAAGCCTTCACTGATCAGCTCTGAATTGATGACTCATCCTAAAAAACCGTCTGAGTCGCCGACGCCTCTCCGACTCATTATGTGCCTCGCACCTGGGATAGATTTCACGTTCGCTTCCCATTAGACGGGTGGCAATAAAACATTTTGACAGTTATTGCTTTTTTAATGACCACTCAGACGTTTAATGGACTTTTGTGAGCTAAAGGTCAGTATTACAGGACATCGCTCTGACCTCGTCACTTCCTGCTAAATGTAAACACAGCATCACTGCTGACTCTCACTTTTATTTATGGTGGTTTTTAATACAAATTGGTTGTAAAACTCGGTGCCTTGATTGCGGTGCTTCCTCCGTCTGGACGGAGTGTCTGTAGGTGCTGCTGGTGTCAGGTGATTGCATGAGCTGGACAGTGTGTATTGCACTTTAAATGAAGCTGTTTTCTGTATTTAGTTCCATATTTAAAAAAAAAAAAGCTGTCAATCAATCTGGCAGTGATTCCCATCCTGTGTTTTACATTTTTATAAATAGATGAAAAAAAATACCCACACACTGCTGTCTCTTTTCCAATTCTTCTTCTATTCCAGATAGACATAGGAATCTAAAACATCAAAATGTATCTCAATATACTGTAAAATGGCTTTTAAACTTTATGTTTTTCTTTCCTTGTAGGATGCTGGTACTACTTATTATGTTGTTTTACAATAATAATATCATCAAGATCTATTTTTGCCAAACCTTTACTGTTTTCATTAAATAGGACTAAAAAAAAAAGTATAAATGTTCTTAAGAAAATGTGTGTTTCCTTCAATGCTCCTAAAACATGATACTGCCTATATGAAGAATATGTAGTAATGTTTAAAAATGCAATATTAAAGTGGCAATAGACAACATCTTTGCTTAAACGTATCATTATGAAGTAAAGGGCGATTGCACGTTGTAATGTGTGTAGAATAATGTCACTGCGTTTATATTGGTGCCTTCAGGCCTCGCTTTAACATGCAACTCTGTCCCCCATCGCGTCACAATCCTCCCTTTCACAATAAAAGTGCGAGACATATTCACTGCATCACTTCCAGAGAGCATTTTGCTGCGAGGCAACTTAAGAACATATCTTACGGTAACTATCCATCTCCAGGTAGCGGAACAACTGGAGTAATGCTAATGTGCAACTCTCCCCAGTAAAAGAGCCTCCATTGACAGAGGAGGCCAAGAAGGTGAAAAGGAGGGGGAAGAGTTGAAAAGCTGTATTTCCATTTCAGCAACAAGAGCACATGAACTAAAACTAACACCAATACTAGCAATACCACATGAGCAGTATTAGGAGTAATACTGCAGCAGCTAGAATCATTAGTTGTTGGTGTATTATTACTTCTGGTTTACATCCCTGCCCTCAGTGATTATTCAGTGTTCTTGTTTCTTAAACTGGGCTAAACTCAGGAGCCTGCGTGTTGTTGGGCTCTTCCTCTCCTTAACACTGTCCTATAGCTGATGCGAAGTGCCGCTGTTGCCGAGGTAACGACCCTTTGGCACCTGTTGCCGTGGATCACCGCGTTGCCGCTTGCCAATCGTTGACGTTCTGGCTGACTTGGGAGGGAAAGCAGCTTGTGCAGCAGCAGGGAGGGAGATGCAGAGAAAGAGACAGAGGAGGCTGCTTGTTTCAGTCTTTTGCTGCTTTCGTGTTGAACGCTGTGAAGTTTAGCTTGATGTGTTGTTGTTGTTGTGAGGATGCAAGGTGGGACACAACCGTGTAGAGCAGGCACGGATTACAGGATGAGGCCGCTGATATTCTAGATGTGTCTTATTGTCAGAAAATAATTGAAAAGAGCAAAACCAACAGTTGATCCTACTAACAAGTGTTGTGTGCATCGAAGCCTGATGTATCTTCTTTATCTGTGAATGCACTATTTCCTCTACAGTAAAACTACAGTGACCAACTGATTTAGTGAACTATTTCCCTAAATCTGTGTAAGCCATAGACTGTAGAAGTGGACGTATCACCGTGACATCACCCATTGGATGGTGGACTCTATTTTTGAAGCCTCGAGTTTGGCGTTTTAGCCGTTGCCATGTTGGTTTTTCGGAACCAAAAGTGACAGAATGGTGAACAAGACATTTTTAGGCGACCAACATGTTACAGTTAACTTTCATGAACTGAAAACACACTTTGAAAGGGTTAAATTTACAAGAAGAAAACACGGACAACACTAAACCGGACGGCGCCGTGGTAGCGACACTATGTCAACCACAAGGTAGCCCCGCCTTAAAGCGCGCCCTGCTTTAGCGTCTGTTTTTACATCATCATTTACAGAATGAGCAGCATGCTGAGAAAGACTTGAAACTAGAGATCGAGACCATGAACTCATCAGGAGAATGTTTACTGAGGTTATAAATCAAGTGAGAATTAGGGTCATTTTCTCATAGACTTCTATAAAATCTGACTTCTGTCTTAAACTTGCTCCATTAGAAAGATAGCAAGTTTAAGACACTTTTACAAGGTCGCCCCCTGGTTTAAATCAAGTACTTCAGGCTCATTTACTTCCAAACAGCAGAGAAAACAACTGTAGACGTTTATGTAATCAGTAAAGGTAATTCATCTTTTTCCTTTGCTTTTGTAAATTAAGAATTAGCCTACAAGGTAAAAAAAAGTAGATTCCTGCGTAAGTGTACGTGCAAACAATAGATGCTTGTGGTGGGCTAGAGACGGCCGAGGTTCGTCCTTGAAATTCAGAAACCCATTATCATTTTGTGTTTGCAGGTCTCTTCCGTCAAAGTCCCGTCTCTGCGCTTCGACCTCGGCTTCACTGAGCCCCTCATGTCACCCCTCAGAAAACACACGGATTTATTGTTCAATCAGCCATGTAATGAATCCCGCCATCCAGAATCCCCAGCTAATTAACTGCACAGCATGTTCCACCGCTAAGTTAAATAACCTGTGGCTGGCCCGCACGGTAGCCGCCTTGAAGTGGAGCCAATTCACTTAATTCCAACTAAATACCTTCAATATATTCAGAAGAAACCAAAAGAGACAATTCCTGCTGAGACGGTGTGCTGACTTTGACATTCACAGTTTTAATGGTCTGCACTTCGTCGCTGTGGCTTTCTTGTATGTCGCGCAGGAACATAAATCGCCGTGTAGTCGGGCACTACGTGGGTCTGGCGGGCTGCCACTGTCGCGGGGGCCTCTGATGTCCTGTTTAACTGTCACTGCTTTTATCATGGAGCACCTCACGCTGTCAGTCAGAGACAGGAAATGGAGCAAGTCTTGGCCCCGCAACGCTGCTCAGCACAATGTTGGCAGTGTGACAGCAGTGTCTCATTTCACTGTGCGAGGCCTGAAACAGAAGCAGGTCATGAATTAGAATTCGTATTAGACGGAAGCTATTTCTGAACTGGACAATGGAAGGGATACAGATTGAGAGCGAGTCCCCATTTTTACTGAATACATGTGTTGGAGTATCTTTAAAGGTTCACACGTTTTCAAATCCGTCTGAAATCAATACTCATATGCCCGTGTGGACATTGAAGCATAAACACACAGACCCTGATCCTATTTTCTTTTACTGCCATGTACAAAAAACTCCCTGCAGCCTTGATACAAAGCAGAATTGTGCAAACCACAAAAAAGTCCTTCAGAATCAGATCCTCCGCAGACGTTGTCGCCTGCTACAGTCTCTTCCCATACTGTTGTAATGTATCTGGTGCTTCTCTGAGGTCTCGCAGTGTTTTTTTAACTCTCTGCAGATCTCCCTGCCTGTGTGGGGCAGTAAGTGACCCACTGCGAGCTCCAGAGCGCTGTGTTCAATGCTAACCATCCATTGTTCCTGCTGTCAAATTCACTTTGTCGAGGAGGAAGAGCTATATTGAGCGGAACTTGATTATATACTCCCCCCGCCCACAGAAACCCCCTGCCCTCCACCCCGATGCTCAAACACAAACAGCGCACACTTATTGTTGTTCTAACCCAATGTGGATGTCGAAAGTGATTTACAAGAGTGGAATTGGCTTCCGCTTCTATCAAACTTTACAGGTCAAAGGTCAAAGTGTGTGTCTTTGTAACGTGCCTAAAAGAAGAAATCACATTCTCTCCACAAAGCGAAATAATTGTGCTGAAGCAATTACTCAATTGACAAAACTAAATCAAAAGTACTTTTGATAATTGCTTAATTAAATCATTTATCAAGCTAAAATGCAACAAAGCTAAATACGAAATCTGGGTTTTAGAGTGTTGGTCGACAAAAAAAAGTGTCTACAGTGAGGCTGTAACAGCACGCTAACATTTACTAATTATCATTAAACACAAAGTGCAGTTGAGGCTGATGGGAATGCCTTTTGTTCTATAGGTATTTGGTCATAAATTAAAAGTATTGGACAAAGTGAAATGTTCTCCACAGTGAGTAGGATACATGGTCTGTGAACCATGAATGTCCGTACTAAAATGTTCAAATATATGACAGATATATGAACAGAATCAGAAATTTCTGTCTCAACTCCTCTTTTGTTTTTCTGGTTTGAGTTTTTTTTTTTTGTTTTTTTCCAGTTTTTTTCCTCCAGTGCAGCTCTCCATCTCCCAGCAACATTCATCACTGTACTCGAGCAGTTGGCAGGCGAAGCAAAACCTTCCACCCACACAGCATCGCCGCCCACCCTCCCAGCATGCTGCTGGCCACTTACCACAGCCCTCTTAACCCTGATGGAGTGAAGGGGAGGCTCAGTGAGTGCTTACTGAAAGAAAAAAAAGAAAATAGCCGAAGGAAGAAACAAGCAGCATTTATAATCACCAATAATCTGCTACATTTACATGAGTGGATGCTACCACTGTCTCTCTCTGCTTATCTTTGACCATTTTCTGACACATTGCGTGCTGGTTTTCAGCCTCTCAACATCCATTGTATGGATTATCAAGCAATTCGGTTCAGACATTCATGGTCTTTGTGAACTTTGGCACTTTATATTATATTATATAGTCCCACCATCAAGTCAAAATTGCAATTCTCCCCACACATTTGATCATCTCTACAACAGTTGTACTTCCTCTACATGAGCATTACAACTAAACAGAGCTGCTACTGCTTTTACTACTAATGCATCAAGTTACTGTATCACTCCGCCACGCCTAGAACCGGCTGTGGCGGGATACGCGAGCAGCGTTAATTAGTTCCTCAAGTTGTGGACATAAGAATAAGAAGGACTTACAAGAATTACAGAATGTAAAACACTGATAACTTTATATAAGTAAAGTGTCCATGTAAAATAAAGTTAGACAAACATTTTGATCAATATTAGTCATCTGACTTGTTTGGAGCGAAGGTGTTGCGACCTCGCCGCCGCTGCAGAAGCCCAACATGTCTGCCATGACTCTGTGAAGCCCCTATGACCCAGATCTGTCCTACACAGTGGAGCAGACGGCCCGACCGAAGACAAACCACTCAGCTCTCCATTCATTATGTAGCGTTTGTCTCTCTGAGGACTTCTGCCCCCTGCAAACAGAAGAAGAAGAAGAAGAAACACCGAGCTGCACGGCTTGTGGTTACTTATGCAGGGTATCGTCTTCTGCTTGATGGACACGTTTATCCAAAGCGCATCATCATTGTTCTTCGCATTTGGGCAAAAACAAACTGCCTTTGCAAATCTTAACATTTCTTAAAAAAAAAAAAAGCTTCTCACTGGTGCAAACTGGGAGAAGAGGTTGAAGCTGTTTTATGTCCTCCAGCATTTTAACTTCAGCCCCCACGTCTCCTCTCCATGGTTCCGTATTTATCCTCACTGCAGTGTTATTGCTTTGTTCTCCTGCTTAATAATGTGATATCATTTGGTGTAATATATGAACTTGGCAAAAGGCAATTGGGTGCTTTTAAGGGCAATTTAATTGTCTTTTTATGGGGTTTCAAGGACATTCTTTTTTATTAGCCCTTAGAGTAAAACTAATGACTCAAAGTCACAGGTTGAGTCACTGCAACACACCCCTTACTATTTAAACAACGTCTCTCGATTTAACACTGATGAGTGGAGCTGTAATACACCACCTTTAGCACCTTCGCTAGTATTTAAACTATGACACATCCATCACTTTTCCCTTCGCTGAACATTACTGGCTGAACTCTGCCATCCTCCAGAAGCAATCTGCAGCTGCCTGCAAGTCTTGAGGCCTGAGAACAGATGTTTAGCCTCGAGGGGGGTTGGGGGGTGGGGGGGGGGGGGGGGGGGTGGACCATGAGAGTGAAGGTGCTTTTTGCAGCTGTTAGCAGGGAACTTGTGGCTACAGCTAGATGGCACCTGTGGGGCCATCAAACTGTCAAAATGCCCGCAAGCGAGTCACCAGACCGTGAAGTGAAACAGGAATATAGTCCATCGCCGTCCATCATGTGGTCTGACATCTCGGGTGTCGGCTCTCTCTCAATGGGTTTTATATAAATGTGTGCACAATGGCAGCGTATTGAACTCACTTTATGAAATTACAGATGAAGACACATTTTCCTTGCCTCTAGTTGTACCATGCAGATAGTTTAAAGTGTCTTTGTGATTTGGGTGAACTTTCACTTCAGGCAGATTAATTTCAGTAAATGCTGAACACTTTCTAGGAACGTTGCCTGTGGTTTACCTGCATAAAGAAAGTTTTTTTTCCCGACAGTTGTGTCCTGACATGGATCAGTCTGTCTGTCATTCAAACATAACGAGCCGTGTCACTGCGTCAAGAGGGTTTTGAAGTGACAAGCTTCTGGTTTTGGAAGTATTATAGTTTTCCTTTAATGATATCCTGTCTACTATTAACTGAATGCCGGCTCTTTGATTGGATATTTTGTACCAAAATGCTCCTTGGTAGTTGTAGTTTAGTCCGTTAGACTTTTCTCCTTCAGTTTCTGTGTCCACAACCTTTTGACTTTCCATGAAAGAACCAGATATTTTTCCTCGCAGTTTTTTGTACTGATGATTCAACCAGGAGAGTTTAATGTGTTTCAAGCGTGGACGTGCTCCAACTCAGTCACCAAAGAGCCTGGATGTCTGAAATAACTCCTCTCACTTTGCAAATGTTGCAGTGTTTAAAAGTGTACCGGCTTTGCTCATATTTGACTCAAATTTTATTTACATAATTTCAGTCTAAAGTAGGTTTTTGTTGAATCGTGGAGAGTTTGAAAAATCTTCCGATGATGCACGTTCTCCTCTTTCTTACCTCCGTCTCGTCTTTCTGCAGACCCATTTCACTTCCTCTACTTCATCTTTTTCTCCCCCTCTTACTCTCACCTTCCTTTGCTTCTCTTTGTCTATTTCCACCATGATTACCTACTTTATGTCCTCCAACTATAGCCTCTTCAGTCCTTCCCTACATTCTCTCCTTCTCTCACTCTGTCACTTCCTCTCCATCTATTGTTTCCTCTCTCTCACTCTGTCATTGTCTGCTTCCATCCCACTCACCTCCCTCTCTTTTCTTTTGCTACACATTCCTCCCATTTGTCGCTCTTTTACCCAAAACGTCTCTTTTCCATTTCCACCTTTCCCTGTTCACTTTTAAGTAATCTGTTGCCCTCCTCCACCTTCCTCTGCTAATTCCTCTTTCTACCTCTTTACATTTACTGTAGCTCTCGTTATCTTTGCCCCTTATTTTTTTCGGCCAATCATCTTCCTCCTCTCTCCATCCTTTCTTCCTACCTTCCCCCCTTTCCGCTCCCTTCCTCTGTCCTCATTTCTCTTCGTTAACCTCCCTCTCTCTTTACACATCCCCCCCTGCATCCCCTCCCATCCTTTCATTCTTTTCCTCTTTCTCTTCCTTCAGCCATCCAACCACAAGACAAATGGACGAATGCCTCGTTGGTGATATATAGCCTTCATCCTCCCCCTCCATCCTACACAGCCTGAGGGGAGGAGTGGGCGAGGTCTGCCTCTACATATATAAGCCAAGAAAAGGAGCCAAAGAGTCAATAGAGTATGGTTGTGTGGCATTATTGGCTCCATTACCATGCATTAGTGTTGATTGTGATTTTCTGTGACAATATGCTGTTGTTGTTGCATTTGGATACTTTAGTCCTTTTGTCTCTGGATTCACTTTCACTAGAATAAATGATTTACTAAAACACTGATTAATTTGCGTAAGGTGCATGAAATAACTTCTTGAGCTTTCCCTTCCTGCGTGACATGTAGTTTAACTTGATAACAGTGGCTCAGGCCTACCTCTCACAATTCTTAATTAGATATTTTAGTCTTAGTGAATCATTTATACAACTAAATTATTCATAGTTAAATAATGAGTCTGTGATTTTACAGAGAAGAAAACAAAAACAAGCTTCTCATTCCGAGCCCACGATCGCTGAAGCCTGTCGCTAGTCCGTTAAGTCAGTTTTCAGTTACCATAGGAATTGCATAAATATGCCATTTGTGTGGCCACAAACACAATATCATTTTAAAGGACTGAAGGCAAAGCATGTGTTCTAACCCCATCTCTAACCCTGCATAACTATATAGTTAGATAACTTTGGTTCTTGGAAGTGACTCTAAGTTACCACTGTTGGTAGCTTATGTCCGAGCAGACAAACATGTGAAAATAGCTGTGATGCCAACGATATGACCAGTATTTCCCAGTAATGACTGATACAAACACCTTTAACACTGATAGACTAAAACTAGGCTGCTGGTGGATAAATTAATTTTATGAAGTATGCATGCATGGGCTGAGAAATTGACTGAATATTGGTTGACTTCATTTAGAAAAAATAAAAACTGGTAAACATTGCAGATGCAAACATCGGGTGGATGGATGGGGAGAAGCAGAGAAATGATGTCAAGCCTGAATGAATGAAAAAATAAACGAATTGATGCTGAATTAAAAGGCAAATGAATGGATGCAAGTGTACTGTTGGTTTAACGGATAGATGGATCGGTAGGTAAAGGTGTATTGATAGATGATCGATGAAGAAATAGGTAGATTGATGGATAACTAAAATGAGAGGTGGTAGGTGAAATGTGCAGAAAAATGGTGAACGAGATGGAAAAGCTGCTTAATGGATGGACGGAGTAATGGATGGAAAAATAAGCAGAACTGTCGATGATAGATGGAGGGATTGGTTGATTTCATTGCTAACAACACAGCTGCACAGACAGATGATGGATTGATGAATGGAAAGAGAACAAAGTGAATGGATGACAAAAAGAAGTGATATCTGGATGGATGGAGGTAGATGGACGGATGAAGGAAGTGGATGGATGGAAACAGTTTTGGATGAAGAACATTGACGAACCAATTGACAGATGAATGTGCAAAACGTATACATGGAGGTGGATGAAATGGGGGATAAAAGAATGGAGTGATGATTGTTGGAGAAATTAGCAGAAGAATGGTTGGATGGGATATGGAAATATGCTGGGGGATTCATGCACTGGTGGAGGAATGGATGGATGATGATTGTTGAAGGACTAATCAGGAGAATGGATGTATAAATACATTTATTGAGTCATAGATGGATGTGCAGAAAAGGGCAAAAAGAGTGATTGGTTAGAGAATGGATGGAAACTGCATGGATAAATAGATAGATGGAGAAATGGTGGATGGATGCGTGACATTCTGGATCAATGCAAATATTAAAATATCAGCAGATAATTAAATGTCACCAAACGAGCAGCATCTGTCAGAGGTGAACGTGTCGGCAGCGTCGGAGGATCTTTTGTCTCTTTGATTCTTTTGTCTTCGGGCTGAATGAGTTCACTCTGAAAATGTCACCGGTTGTTTGATTCCACTTCATCACCAGTCGTCTTTTCTCTGGTGGGTTTTGTTCGCCGAACGCCAGTTTGTTTATTTGTTTGTCTTTCACATGTTTAATGCAAATCACTCTACTTTTTTCGCTGCTGTAAGGATGTTAATTAATCTTTTCAAAAACACTCCATTTGTCATTTTCCTGATGAGTTTTTTTGTACTCTGGTGTGTATAATTGTTAAACTTCTCCAAAATGGCAGCTTCCTTTTTTTCGATTTTTGAAGCACTGACACCAAAACCTGTGCTTTGGTTTGTTGAAACAATTATGTCGTCAAACTTAACATGAAAAACACAGCCAACGCAAAGTAGCCGTCATCATCAACGCTCGCTGTGTATGAATACACTTAAGGAAACAATATTTCAAATTAGACTGTGCTTGGACACCGTTTATTACGTTGCTTGTTTGTAGAAATATTTGATTTATATTCCTGCTGAACGCTGCAGAGATCATAGCCTGATTGATGACTGCAGGCGCCGCCTCCACATTACTCTGCAAAAATGTCAACCACATACATCATCTTTCTGTCATGTTGGCGCCGTGGTCGTCACTGTGGCTCTCTCCATCTGCAGATATTTCAAAAAGGTTTTTTACATGTCTTTATACCCAACATACTGCGGCTCATTTATCAATGTGTTCCAATATGATCTATTGTATCTAAGTCATTATTTAAGGTTAAGTAAAGATCACCTTCGTTGTTACAATAAACCAATGTTGAAGTTGCGTGCTGTGTTTGTGAGTACAACTGAGACATGAAATATCATCCAGGAAGTCTAGTTTTAGATCCATTCATTTGAAAGCTTATCAAATACCAAAACACAACAGTTTGTGATCCTCAGAGACAGGATTTTACAACTCTAGAAAGTTAACACGCAGCCTATTTTATCTTGTGTTGCTACGACAGCGAAGTAAAGAGAAACATATGGCGTTCACTTCACAAAGTAATCTCCCCAGAGTCAGAACAGAAAAAATAAATCCGACTAAAGTGACACGTGTCACGGTTATAGCTCTGTTAATCAGGTTATGTTTACTCCAACGTGAGTCCTTATTTAACTATAATTACCTGCTTCAAATGACACCTGCATGTCACTGTAATATGCCTATAATCCAACAATTAGCACAAAGGTAAACACAGTGAGTGTGAAGCACGTTGAGGATGAAGAGATCAGGAGAAATACCTGATACATACAGGTAAAGATGATGAAAAGGGCTCAGCTCGTGTAAATAACTCCCTCTGTTGTTGTCTCAGGGACTCCTCAGATTGACTCTGAATGGTTTGTTAAATGGTTGACAGCCTGAGTGTCGGGACTCGGCGCCGTATCGATTCCGTTGTTTGTCATCTGAACAGATGGCTGAGTGAACGCTCTGTACTGTAGCAGCTAATTGCTCCATTAATTACATAATATTCAACACACTGCCTCCAGTGAGTTTCAGCTGCACCCAGAAAACCTGCCTCTGTGTGTCTGCATCACTTTCTCTTTTCCTCTCCATGTGACCACACGTCTCTCCTCCAGTGTCGTTACCTGCAGCCTGGAACGCTCCATCACATATGCTTCATGTTCTTTGTTATTGAGCACTAAAAGCACTATTTTTAAAAGGCGAGTAAAAGAAAACCAGCATTTCAACCACACAAACAATTACTTTCAATACTTTTTTTATTGAATGAGGTGTAATTCTGTCTCATTTTAAGATACTGGGCATCACGTGAGTCCATCTTGGAAGAGGGATCTACTTTTTCACGTGTACTTTCGTTTTTTTATTCTTACATTTGACACACCAACATGAGTTTACCTGTCATGGTTAATATGACTCAACCCGTGAAAACAGTTTAATGTCTTGTTGACCTGGAGCAGCTTTGTAATGTCTGAAGAAATGACCCTGATAATGTCATAGTGACGTCATCAGGGTTGCTAGGAGACTTAAAATTGTTAAATGTCATGTTTGAAAGATGTTGACATTTACCAGGAAGGTAGGGTCTGACAAAAGGCCCCTTTTAAGTTGAATTATGGGAAGTGTAGGGTCCAGCGTCATTGGAGCTTCGCCCATGCTGAGGACTGAGAGTCAGGATTCCTCATACTCTGCTTCTTCACACTGACCCATCTGCTTTACTAAAGTGCAATAAAAATGTTGGAATATCCCTTATTCTAGGGCTCAATATAGTAGACGTCATTATAAAGGCATTTGATAAAATGCAGATATTTGATGTGTAACTGTGCTCGGAAATATTGAAATCAGCAAAATTCCGCGAAAACATAAAATAAAATAAATTTTCTACAATTATGATTAACAAATATAGAGAGGGGTATAGTCAACTTTACAATTACACTGACAAATAGTTACACAAACCTCTACTTACATTACACAACGAGAAAATCACGTACAATTTTCTTTCCAAACTCTAAGAAAACACCATCTAAATGAAGCCCACAGGCTTATGTTGGTTATGTTGGTTTGAATAAAGAAAACAACTGCGGTGGTATGTTGCTAAAACATTTACCTTGAGCTTCAACATCCCAGATCTAATTCCCAACTCAGGGAAATCCTTTAATCATTTATTCTAAAAGGAGAACGAGGTCGAGACTCTAAACAGAGGATCAGTGACAGAGGTCACAGTTTTCTTCACACCCGGATGGATTCGTGTCACCGGCGTTCACCGAGTGCAAACATTACAATATCTTTTATTTTTGGTGGCGTGGCAGGCGACCACGGGACAGAGCTGCCAGACTCAGTTTATTTAATGTGTGTCTATATATATATATATATATATATATACTGTATATATATATTTAGTCAACCCCTTAAAACAGCTTTTATGGATTTAATCTGTATTGCTGACAACTATCACACTATTGATATAATTCTCCATAAGAGATGTTCCAATACTGATTTTTATTTCCCGATACCAGAGTGTTTAAAACAGATATATATGTTTTAACAGCTGCACTAACCCTGTATGGATGTGATATGATTGCTGATATTGTTGTGCGTCCCGGCTCAGGTTAAACCTTTTGTAAAACAGGAACAAAGACACACAGAGACATTGACACGTGTTGTTTTTCCCCGTGTAGCGTAGCTGATAAATGATAAGGTGATACTGGATCGGTGCATATACTACCGTACTCAACAATACCCGATCCAGCATTTTAGCCTGTATCAGAGGAATTTCCTTGACTAGGAACAACTCTATTCTCCATGTATGTTGTGTATGAAAGCATTAAGAGCTCAAATAGCATCTTTCATTTCTCTTTAATTGTGATATAATGGCGTCATATTAACCATCGTACTTGACACCTGGAGGTCAGTGCTGTGGCAAGCAAACTGCAAACTGATCTGATGCATGCCTTCACAGAAGCACCTTTAACATCCAGATTCATACCCTCAACAATGGCACGGTAAAGTTTGTGAACACAAAAGCAAGCATCCGCCCACCTGCACCCCCGAGAGTCCTCCTACCTCCACACGTCCAGAGCAACAGCAGATGTGTTACCAAACCAACAAAACGCCAAAAGGCAAAACAAAAAGTGAGAGGAATACACAAATGAGCAGGCAAAAAAAGTAAGGCATGAAGAAGAAACTGAAGAAATATGATCTGGGTTCGTCAGATAATCAACTATTTCATTTAGTTATAAACAGCTAGTCTGACTACAACCAAATGTATAGTCATTACTCAGCAGGGCTGTCCAAATACTGACTCATGTATAGTGTCAGGAAATGGTGTAATATCATGTCATCATTTCTAACCTGCAGGAAGTCTGTGCTATAATAAAGCATATTAGGTATTATTAAAATATGAAATATGCAGGTTAAAATTAGCCTCATCAATGCGACATCATTTCATAGAAACTCCTTTAACATCCGAGGCGGGTCGGCCACTTTCAGAGAAAGAGAAATGAAATGGAGCCATGTAGCCCTCCTCTGCCTTCCAGTCTGTGCTGAGGGAATAATTTATCACCAGGAAGTCACATGAATAAATAATGTCGTCGGGCGGTGAAGTCGCTGCCTGGCAGGTCTGAGAGCGAGGCTCGGCGTGAGCAGCTCATCATTAATTCATTCTCCTACGTCTCCAAAGTTTATTTTCTGTGTTTGGTGACTTTCTGTTATTTTGTACAGCGGACAGCCGTGTTTCACTCAAGACAAACAGCGTTAGAGATGTTTGTCCTGCTTGTTTGCTGTGTGTGTGTGTGTGTGTGAGAGACTGTGTTTATTGAGTAAAGCAGCTGTGCAGAAACCAGTGCGATGTTTTTCAGTCACAATGCAACACATCAAACTTCTCGTGGATTTTGGCAACATTTGCCGTTCTTGTACTTTTGTCTTTGACTCATTTTGCTTTTGTTAGTCAGTTTGTTCTTCTATACTTAAAAGATTTTGCTGGACGATCTGAATTTCAATATACTTCTCATAGAGGAGTCAGTCTGAATGATCAGATTCTGATTGTTTCTGTGGCTTTCGTAGTCTTTTAATATTCTTTTAACAAGGAAGTAACGCACTAATAATCACCTGTGAGCATGCACTATACACTTCTACTGTAACCAAAGAGATTTGATTTTTCAACTTGATAAAAATGATATTTTGACTTTAGTATGGCAAAGATATTGTACTTTTTGTATTCCTATATATCTAATAAGCCATATTATCTCCTGATAACCTGCTGGGCAAACAACTCCAGCCAGAGATCCGTCTTGGTTCATTCATCCAGCGCTCACCATTGATTTTCCCATCCAGGTCCAGTCGAGTGTCCCAAGGCTCAGCTCATCAAACACAGGGTGAAAGGCTAGCTAGTGTGTGTGTGTGTGTGTGTGTGTGTGTGTGTGTGTGGGGACCATTTGGAACCAAGACAAAGAGAATAGGATCCATGATGACATCAGCAACATATTTTAAAATGTTGGGAATCTATAATTACAGCGACCTGAGTTTGACACAGACTCCACTCAGACGCCAAAATAACACAAAGCTGGAAGACGTGGATTTCAATTCCAGACAGGTTGAACCTCCTACAAGTTTCTACCTCAGTTCCCCTGAAGAACCAATCAGGTGTGAACTGAGAGACAGCGAGGCTCACCCACGGTACATCTGAGGGGAGAGTCCACCTCTCCCCTCAGCGCTAAGAGGACTCGCTGGACAATTTTCCTCGTTCGGCTCCGAGAACATAAGGAGGGCAACAAATGGAGCCTGGAGAGAGAAGTCCTGAAAAGCCCAGCTGCTCGAGGCTAAAACTAAACGTGTCAGTGATACTAACTATCTGACATCCCAGCTGGGGAAGATCTGCCACATGCTGCAGAAAGCTCGGAAAGATCTTGAGCAGCAGAGCTCCACTAACAAGGACCTGCAAGTCAAACTGGAGCAGATGAAGGGAGAGAAAGAGGCCCTTCAAAATGAGCTCTGTGCTGCAAGGCTAAAACAAACGTGGAGTAGGAGTTGGAGAGCTATCTTGATATCGAGAGGGCTCAAACTCAGGAAGCTACGAACACACTGGAAAGATCCCAGGCTTCTCAAAAGCTAGAGAATCAGAGAGCAGCCCTGAAAAAGACAGAAGATCTCCTGGAGACTGAGCGCCTTCCAGCAGGAGAGAAATGAATTCATTCGATTAATAAAATGCACTTGGTTGTAATGGCCAAAACCATGTTGGAGTTGGAGTTGGAGTTGGAGAGCCATCTAGAAATTGAGAAGGCTCAAGCTCAGGAGTTAAAGAATGAAATGATCAAGATGGAGGAAGCTAAGAAGAAACTGGAAAGAGAGCGGAGAGCGTAGAGCAGGAACATCGAAGCCGCTCTGAAACAGGCAGAAGATCTCCTAGAGCAGACATGTTTAGTCTTAGCAGACTACTTTAATCCATTGCGTTGGCAAATTTCCACCGGATAATAAATAAATCACAATAAACTTTAACAATACCGCCACAAAAAAACTAGAATATCAGAAAAAGTAATGTAATAATAGACGACAGTACACTGAACTTACTTTTTTATTTTGTTTTATTAATTGCCAAAGAGTAATGATGAGATAATAAAGAAAGCATTTGCACTTCACTTCAGACGAGAGACAAAGATACATTGGTGTGGGATGTGGGATCTTCACAAATAAATACCACTTTTATTATTCTTAAAGCTATTCTTATTCTTATTCTTAAATTCTTAAACCACCACTACATGTCTTATTTAGCCACTTTTTTAAGACACGTCAAAGCTTCAAAATTCACAATTAGGGTATTAAGTATCTTACGTCATATCACAAAACATTCAAATCTATTAAACCTGTGTTAAGCACAGACCTTAAAGGATCTAAACCAAAAACCGTTGACTTCGAGACTATTGAGACACGGACTAACACATTTTTGTTTTTGTTTTTTCATGGGATTTACTGACAATAAAAAACATTTTAAATATCGTCAGTTTTATGGAGAGCTAAAAGTGAAAATCAGCAAAGCTGGAGAAATCATTTTTTCCGTAATATGTTGTTTTTTCAATACCAACGCTGTTGGATCCAGTATGTGTCCCTCCACACCTTGTAGGTCCTGTAATGGACACACATTTAGAGCTTTTCTCTCCTTTTTCTTTCTTTCCCTCCCTCTTAAC
Organism: Bovichtus variegatus; assembly: GCA_943593645.1. Taxonomy (NCBI): domain Eukaryota; kingdom Metazoa; phylum Chordata; class Actinopteri; order Perciformes; family Bovichtidae; genus Bovichtus; species Bovichtus variegatus. Next base: position 16,764,750 of record CALSCE010009297.1, on the reverse strand, counting down.
ACATTTCCTTCGCCTGTCATGAACATGTTACGTTGACAGACTCGTGTTCTTCCCGAGCCGCTCCCATCCTCGTCTCCGGCCGTGAAACTCGGAAACAACTTCCAATTAACTGGATAGGATCAGCGCGCCGTCCTGCCCGGCCCTGATAACATTATCCCACGTCACGCACCGCTGCCAGCGCCTGGATTATGAAATTAAAAAAAGGAAGGAGAAGTAGAAGAAGAAAGGGTGGTGGAGGATGGAAGGAAAATGGTTGGGTGCTGGGGGATGGGAGATGCTGGGGGGGGGGTGCCCCCGGGCGCTGGCATCACTGGTTGTATAGTATATTTGGCCCTGTGTGAAAGGGAGGGTTATGTAAGGTTTTAAAGCCCCTCCACTATCACCAGAATGGAGAAGTTCAGTATGCTGGAGAGCTGCTTCAGCTTCCAGTCCAACGCCAACGCCAACCGCCCACTGATAAGCTCTTACATAACGAGCCGCCTTTCAAGCCTCGAGGATGTAAATGGAGGCAGGTAGTGGAGTGACGCTGCTCCGTTTCACACGATAACATGCGTGATGAACTGTTCCCGTCTTCCTCACATGAAGGGTTCTCCAAGATTGTGTTGGAGAGGTAAATATATATATAATAAATATCAAAACCAAAAAATATCCCTTGTGGCTCACAGTGACATACAAACAGGAAACTGGATCATTATTTGAGATCAGAACTTAAATAAGATCATTAAATGTCTATTGTGTCAAAGATGCTCAGTATACTGTACCTAGTAAGTCTATAGGAAAAGATGCCCTTATAATGGTTAAAGTTAAAATGTTTATTGGTTAGGGTCAGGGTTAGGTTTTGTACTTTTTCTGTAAGAGAACGAATGGTAATATGGAGAGTTGGTGATTGACAGCAAAGAGTTTGTATACTGTACATTTTTACGAGCTTTCTTTATGTAAAAAATTATCAAAATCTTTTTCTTCTGTGTGCGTGTGTGTGTGTGTGTGTGTGTGTGTGTGTGTGTGTGTGTGTGTGTG
>CALSCE010009297.1:16744550-16763723 GCA_943593645.1 Bovichtus variegatus | reverse complement strand
TGTGTGTGTGTGTGTGTGTGTGTGTGTGTGTGTGTGTGTGTGTGTGTATGGAAATGAGGCTCTTCGTCCCCTGAAGCACTCGGTCACAGTTACAAATGGATTTTTTTGTCCCGCTCGGCCTCGTCTCCCCTGTTGCCTCCCAGAATAAGCTGTGCAACTCAATCTGCCGTCCCATCCCATCCCATCCCATCCCGGCTCCATTCAGCTCAGGCAAATATTGGCGTAGCAAAGTGACACTGGGCGCTCGGCAAGGAGGAGCAGGAGGGATGTGCTCCAAAATGGAAATGGTGCTCTGGCTCGCCAGGTGCCTTGGTTGACGCTGGTGCAGGAGAAGAGTTTCTTCTCATAGATACAGGGGGCAACAGTGAGATTATACAGGGACAATACAAGGAGAACAGAACATATTCAACTAATTCCCCTAATTAATATTATTATTATTATTATTATTATTAGTATTATCATTGTGTTGTTATTTATAAACAGTTATCAAATAACAACACAGGCTGAAGTAAATTGTCATAGCCATTGTTTAATCTTTATTAAGGCAAATTCATTTGAAGTTTCATCCGAATCCTTCTAGTGGGTTTCTAGATTTACTAGCCTGACATGGCATTTTACTAGCCCGTGGCAAGTAAACAGACATGCAACCTCCAACCGACCAATAGGAGTCTTTAGAGCAGCAGCAACGTGAAGAATCCTCCACCCAGCTTCCCACCTCGGGGGAAAAGGTCAATGGACTGATGATGCAGCAACAATCAGCCGCTTGAGTTCACGCTCTGGTCTGGTGACATGTTGTTTCACGTAGCAGTCAGACCTGCACAGAGGTTAACAACACTGTGAGGAAATATTCTATCGCTCTTATTACAGAAAACATTATGTCATCTTTCATCTTTTCAGTAGATGTTGTATATCAGGAATGTGCACTTGCATGTATTTGAGAGGCCATCGACAACAAAGCATTGGATTGCGACGAAAGTTGATCAAAGTGTCGCCAAATTAGTGACTTTTTCACTAGATTTGGCGACTTTTAAGACCCTTTTTTCCCTCATTGTTGGACAGATCTTAACGCCCTTGAAGACAGTCTCCAATATTTGACATGTTTTTTTGTTTTTTTTAAAATGTCTGTTATACTGTTGCTGGAAGAAATACATATCACTCTGCATGGAAAATCATTTTCAAATTCAATTTTTTGTGTTCAGTCCACCGGGGTGACAGAATGACACACACAGCGAATGTATTACCAGCTGGGATGGAAACGCAGGAAGTAGCTTCTGAAACTGAGGCAGTGGATTGTGATAGTTTATGAAATATTAATGAGAAAATATGGACGTGACTATCTTTTGTAATTCCCGTTGCATACCGTGCAAGGGTGTGTGGATATGAGATGATTTTCTCGGCCTGCATGCATGCTAGATGTGTGCCATGTATGAGTTCGAGGAGATCAACCGCGTCGTTTAATTTACCATGAAATATTTATGACCAGGCGGCGATAGAAGATGACTGATCCATTGTATTGAGTTGCAGACGGATAAGGAACTTGGAGCAAACAGCCTCAGTATTGATCCACGTGCTTCTGAGAATGGGATTCCTGTCTCAGGGTAAAGAGCGCTAAGAAGATCACATTGTCTTCTGTCTTAACACCAGCGTGATCGTCCAATACCTGTCGTACTGCCGATCTATCGCTGTATTTAGTGTCTCTATTGATGTATTGGAGATTGGAATTGTAAACCCAACACTTTCCTAATTAATATGTCCAGGTTCCAGGGGTTATTTGCCTAATAATTTCTCCTCTCTCAGGTCCAGAAGAGAGTCACTGAAGACGTTCAGTATCACGGCAGAAGAAGGGGAAAGGATCAAGACTCCCAGAGATCCCAGTCTGGTGGCTACATGCTCAGTTCGCTTTGGTTTTGAGAAGAACAACTACACGAGTCAGCAGTAACCATGGATTTTGTAATGAAGCAAGCTTTAGGTGGTAAGTACTCAAGTGTGGCCCATTTCTCTATATGCATCTTAACCTGTCAACGCTTTGGCGGTTTTCCATGTTGCCATCGTGTGGGAACCAGAATCAGTTAATTTCTCTTGAGATGGTTTGGAAATTTAGCTCAGACCCAGTAACGCTGTGTTCTTCGGTTGGTTCCAACAAAATCAAAAGGGGAAAAATCTGCCAGCAAATATGAAGCATAATTTGAAAGTTGTTCTGTGCAGAGTTGCCTGTTGGCAATCGATCACTAAGCTGCTTAACTTTTGGATGCAATGTCGTTAAATCTTAAAGACCATTGTCCTGACACCATCAGCGGGTAAAATGAAACGCTTTGGTTTATGACCAAATATCTGCAAATCATAGCCTCAAATAAAGTGTTTCATGCTAATTAACAAAAATGTTAGCATGCTAAGATAAACCTTTTTTCCGAGTTTAGCTCAAAGCGCCGCGGTAGTTAGAGTTACAGTCTCGAAGTCGCCTCATAGAGCATCGCAGAGCATCACAGAGCCTCACAGAGCCTCACAGAGCCTCACAGAGCTGCTATAGCACGCCTGTAGACTCGTGTTAATATCCGTTATGTTTTTGTGAGAACACAAAACTTTATTTGTAGTGACTGGGTGGGATGCATGTTCTGCAGCGGATGATTTGTTGGATCGCTGTGTGGCTGGCAGGAGATTGGATGTAAATCTAACTGATTGTCACTGCAGCTTTGTTTCGAGTTTGCAAAGCTCAAAAAGAGTTGATTTTACTGCATATGAACGATTATGTGAGGTGTGTAAATGGTCACATGACCGGATCCCGGTGTAGGTTTGTGAGTGAGCAGGATATCTCAAAAAACTTGAGTAAAGATTTAAATGAAATTAGGGGGAAAGTTAACCCCCCCGGGTTTAGGAAGAGCTGAGGAGTTTTTAGTTTGGATACAGAACTTTTGTGAACGATTTTCAAATATTCTGATTAACCACTGCACTCATGCACACCCCCTTACTCGAGGTATTTTCCAATAACATCAAATCTTCATGACAAAATAGGCAACAATAAGAGTGTTCATGTCGGACGCCTTCACTGTTCCATGATTGTCATCCTGAGACCTCAGTATGTGTCACTGTGTGGAAGCAGAAATAACACATTTAGAGCAGAGCTGTGTGTGTGCTCTGCAAGAGTTTTCTGCTTAGCTTTGTTTTAAAATGGCTAAAACTTTAAAATGTTAGACAACAGAAGTATTGAAGATGAACTGTATTAGATGCATTTTTACCAAGACAAATATTTCTTAGCTTTGCCTCTGCTTTTCATTCACACCAGGTGACCTGAACAGCGGCTGAGGTTTGACTCATTCAGTAAGAGCAACATAAAAAAGGCTGCGTGATGTTCCCGTAAGTGAGGGGCCCCCAGGGGCCAGAGGTCAATGTCTCTTTAAATCACCCCTCTCATCTACTTTCACCAGCTCAGTGACCACCAGCCAGAATGAAATGAGATTTATTCCTTTACAGCTCAGCCTTTATTTCCACTCCTCCCCTCCCCCTCCCCCGTCCATCTCACATCTCCCCTTTCTCATTTCTTCCTCTCGGTTTTCATTCCATCGATTCTTTCATGCTTTATTCCCTCGCTCTCTTTACGCACCTAAATCTTTCTCTCGCTTAAATTTCTCCTCCTTTACCTCATTTCTTCTTCCGCTCTTTCAAGAGAGTCGGGCTGGGGCCAAATTAAATACAGGCTAATTGGGTCTGGGCGTCGCTGTTCCCTTTTTTTTTTTTTAGATTTGTTCACATTGACCACGTTCTGGATCGGGGCTAATTATCCTCTGCGCTGCTTCGTATTGGGCCTGATTGTCCTTGGGTCCCCTTTGGATCTGCTCTCTTTTTTTGAAGTTTAATTTATGCGTGTCAGTTTTACATGGGTCTGCTTTGATTTGGGTCCAAAGTTTTGTATCAATGAAAACCTCAACTATGCAGCTACCTCCTTTTATTTTAGGGATTTGTGGTTTCGATCACTACTGAGCCACTCAGGGTTGCTGCTCCTTTTTTTCACACAGTGCAAATGAGTGCAAATGAGTTCGGATCAGAATCGAATGGCTTCTTCCTCGTCCCATGCTACAGGTAAAAAGGTTTCAGGTAAAATGGCCAATAGTTTCTCCGTAATCCCATATTTTATCTGCTCGATTGGCATAGTCAGAGACAGAAAGAGAGATTTTTTTGTCAACAAATTACATTAGAGTTCAATCACGTTCAGTCCAAACACCGTTTGGCTGGTTCTCTCCATCCCTTCATCTACCTCTGTCTTCATCCATCCGTTCCTCTTCCCCTTCCTCTGAGCTTGGTGTAGGCCTGGGATGGGGCAATTCCCCTGCCCCCCATTGCTTGTTCCCTCCTCCTTTTGTAATTCATCCTTCTCTCCCATGGGCTTGTTGCAATTTTCTCTCCTCCATCTTTCTCCACTCAGTCCGCACCCCTTCCATCCATTTTTTTGTCCTGCAGATTGGACTGTTAGCATTTTTTCTTTCTCTCTTAATTTGAAGTATCACTCTAATCTTGCATCCCTTCGTCCGATAGCTTCCATTCATTTTCAGGAACAACCTACCCACTATTTTCTGCCTTTTTCTCCCTCCATCCCTTCGTCCTTGCACATTATAGTATAGCAGTCTACCCGTCCATCCATCCTTCTATTCCCCCCTCTGTCCATCCATCCCAGATTGAAATGTTGTAATTTACCTCCCGTAGAGGTGCTGTCTAGTGCCTTGACCTTTTCTCCTGGAACACACTGGCATTTTTTCATTGGGACCCAGCTGGCCATCCATGAATATATATACACACTCAAACAGATGAGGTTTCAGTCGTGGCTTTGGTCCCGGAGGGAATGAAGTGTCCTCCAGCCAATGGGAGCGCGGTGTTTAGGTGGGCGTGTCAGGACATCACTCTATCAACAACCCTGCAGTGTTTCTCATGCATAGTAATGACACAACAAAATTGATTTAGTACCAGCCAAAATATTTTATGTATTTGAGTTTTTAAATTTTTTTTAAATACAATATTTATTAAAACTGGATCAAAGCTCCCCTTTGAAACCTCCTCCTGGTCTATGTAGGGCATATAAAATGCTCTTTTTTTTTTTATTTGACATCTCCCCTCTTTTCTCTGAGCATCACTGACTGACTGAGATTTACACAAACAGGAACACAACACATAAGAATAAATGTGCTCACAGACACATTCACTCTGTCCAATTTAGCTGCACCCAAACTTATCTAATTTAACTTGACACTAACACACACACACACACACACACACACCCAAGGCATCACTAATGTCATTAGTTGTTGGACACCTCCAGAACATTTCATTGGTCCAGATTAAGGTATAGATTTCAGCTGCAGGGCACAGATTGTATTTACTGGTTGTTTAATTAGAAATCGGAGCCATCCGAGTTTCCACGTTGTGTTAGCTGAATCAGTCCGGGGCAGCGGGGTGGATCCATGGACCAGGTAGGGAACCCATTTTCTTGCAAACATTCATGGTTCCTCGATGAGCACAACATGTGGAAGGTCCTTCAGAGGTCTTTTAGTTTAATTTCCTGCAGATGGTTTGAATGATCACAGATCAGTTCTTTTGTTTGTGGACTGACATTGTTTTTCTTTCTGTATTTAAATTTGGTGCCATCACAGTTTGAATGACATCATTCTGACCTTGACCAGCAGATATATAACAGAAATATCTATACCGGGAAGAAGTTCTGGCAGACAAGAAGCATATTGAATAGAAAATAGAGCCAACCTGAGGAGCCTCTTTTACATGTTAAATACACCTGAGCATTTCTTCTTCTCTCTCATTTGTACTCTTGATACATCTTAAAAGACCAAAGGTTCAGTTGAATGTCAAGGGACTTTCCAGAGAAAATTAAAGACTTAAGCTTGAGCATGTACAGGATGAGAGATGTTGGTGATGTGGGTATTTGAAATGTGCGTAGGTGATTAGATGCGACTACAGGCCTTGTCACCAGAAAGGTGCCATCAAAACATTTATTTTGTCCCCAATATGTTCTTCCTGCCCTGCCAGGATATCAAACAGATGAACATCTCGCCTTTTCTCATAAAGAAGCTCATATAAAAGATAATGTTGAGATAATCTCTGAACGATCAGAGTGCTCTGCTCCTGACCAGCCAGGTCGAGCTCACTGTTTCATTTCCTGTCTAGGTGGGATGATGACGAGTAGACGAGGAAGGTGCAATAACAGGAAGCCACGGGCAGGTTGATTACTGTCCAGAGACTCTTCAGCAGAACATGTGGCTTTGGGACTTTCGCTCAAAGCAATAATCTCGAGGCCCCAAAACATCTGATCGATGCGGCAGATCTTCCCACCCGTCCAGGCGCTCATGTGACTCATGAGGGCGTAATTTGGAGATGGAGGTCATCCATTATGTAAATGAGCTACATCCTTCAAACCCCTCCACCCCGAACAAATTACCCAGCTGCACTGCCATCCATCTGACCGGCCGGAGGGGGAGTCAATGGTCCATGCTTTGTCTCTTTCTCCTCATGGTCTCGCTCGTTCTTCAGCTCAGCCTTCCTCCTTTCTGTCTAAGCCTTTTCCCTCTTCTTCACATGAACTCCCAGCTTTTTGGATGGAATTATGGTTAACAAAGATACACATAAAGGTCAATGCAAAGCAGCCGACACATGCACCTCCAACAACAAGTCATAGAGACTCAAAGCAAAGCAAGTTGATTGGTTGATCTAACACAGGAAAGAGAAGTTATGGAGGCTATTTCAGATTCATCATCTCTGGAAACATTCTTTTAAAGAGTTCTTCTTAGTGTGTACAAAAGTTCCAACATATTTCATAAGAAAGGAACATTAACGTGGCATTTTACGAGGCACCAGCTAATGTTCATACATTATTACTTAAACATGGAAACATTACTTGAAGGCTGTGTGGCTGCAAATGTCACTGCGGCATAATTTAATGGGTTTGACAAATGAATTCCTGTCACATTTTCTCTCGAGTTTCCTTCTGCCAAAATCTTTAGACCTCAAGCCAACAAAAAAAAGAGTTTTGCATTTGAACATTTTCATTTTCCATTCAGTTATTTTTGTTATCCTTCATAGTGTTCATCAAAACTGTTACTGACATCAAAACTGATTTCTTCCTGGTTTCTCTTGCTCTGACTGACTCTGTGTGAATCTTCCTCCCTCACTTCCCTCCCCCCGCACCAGTATAAATCAGCCTTCCAGCAGGGAGGACGGGGGGTGCGAAGCCACAGCGACTCAGATATGTTTGCACTTTCAGATAAATATTATATGACATCTTCTGGTTGAAGAGACGCCGTCTTTACTCTGTGGCCTCGGCTCCAGATGATACAGTTTATTTAACCTTTTCGCACTGAAGGAGGGTTTGCTGAGCGCGCACGCTGCGTTATAGCAACACTAACGTGATTCACTTACTAATATTCAACCACCTTCAACCTAAATCACAACCTGAGAGAAAACAAGAACATACAACATATCTTAATGTCATTCTGCTTATATTTTTAATGAATGAGTTCTTAGTTCAGCTGAGACATGATTTCAGATTTTTTTCTGCAAGTAATAGAACCGGGGTTCATCCAAATACCCAAAAATACATATTTCTCATCAAACATTGTGGTGTCTCCCCATGAACAGTATTCACAAGAACTCATTTCTGGTGTTATTAAGTAACTAACTACTTCAGTACTGTACATAATTACAATATTGATATATAATATTCAAAAGGGGCCATTTTGCATAATGAGCACTTTTACTTTAAATTGTATATTTTTTCATACATAAATAGTACTTTTGTATCTCTGATAAATGTTCTTAACTCAGGGTTCACGTACAAGCTTTTTTTCTGGAACCTTCAGCTATATAGAAAACTAAAGGAAAAATTCCTTGACTTTTTGCTTGTAGTATTTTTTACACTGGGATTACTACTTGTACTTAAAGGCTCTGAACATATCTTCCACTAATTCTCATTTCTATCAAAGAGGTGCCTATAAAAAACCTTTTTCTCATTGTGTTGATTATACAGAATAACAGGGACACTGCTTTAGAATTACATGTCATATAGATACCACTAGAAGAAAAGGAGAAAATATATTGGATAACCCCTTAATACATAGATACATGCATAACAAATATACTGCAGAAAAGTTCATTCAGTCATCAGAAAATGTAACACAGACGTCCACAATGAGGTTTTTTTTTTAGCTCTTTTTAAACGCTAGTCTCAGTCGGATGTAATCACAAGTTTGACTCACTGCTATTATTCCTCCCCATAGAGCAGAGACACTTATACACTTCATTCCTTAATCAGCTTCAAATCTACTAAATCAATGAAATCATATCCACAGGACTCTCACTGTTTGTCTCTTTGGGCGACCGTTCACGGCGCCGCGCTGTAACCAACAAGCCACCGTATCTCTGCCTCTTTAAATTCAGAGCTTTTGTGCGTTAAAGCCCCTGCAGCACAAAGTCGTGGCCCATGGAAAGATCGAGTGAAGTAATGAGCGATTGAATGCACAATAAGAGGACTGAGGGCCGTTGGAGCACTTTGCCCCGGATTTCCCACCTTTGTCTGCAGTGGATATCTGTGAGCTGGCCTCTAATGGACTGTTGGAGGAGGCGGAGGTGGTGGAGGGAGATAAACGGGAAGCAAAGGACAGAGAAGAAGAAGGATAGGCGAGTCCTAACTACAGTGATGTCAAAGTGATGGCTGTGTGGTGACGGAATAGAACGCTGGGAAGAAACTCTGTTTGAAAAGAAGGAAAAAGGGAGAAGCGAAGGGACAGAAAACAAGCACGTGAATGGCGGGGAGTGGATAAAATAATCACAGTTTTGTCTTGCAATATCACTTTAATAGTGGGAAAAGGGAAAGAGAAACGATAGAGGACAGAAGTGAAGGACGGAGGAGGGGGATGGATGATTGAGAGAGGGAATATGTAAAGGCTAAAGACACTGACGGGTCAAAGAGAAAACGCTGTTCCTCTCTGGAGAGTGGAGTGATAATTACTTTCCTGTTTCATTTACTATCTTCAGCTTGTTCTCCTCTGGTGTTCCGGCATCGCTGCGCGGCCGCGAGGTCTCGTTCGTACAGTTGGCACACGCTGACTCGATCGATGCCTTTTCACACCTCAAAAGTCCCGACCATGGTTCACGTTTTGGTTTCCTATCGCGATGATGCGAGAGCACAAAAACAAAACGTCTCCGACTGACTCTCGATAAAGTCGTCGGACCAAATGTAGTTTAAACATTTGATCTCCTGATTAGTAAACGTTAGCGCGCTAACAGGCTAAGATGGTGAACACGCTAGATTTAGCTTTTTTATATGCATTAAATAATTATCATAGTGTGTTCTTCATAAATGCACACTATTTAAAAGACATGTGTAAAATCTTTTTCTATTGTAGTTGTTAGGGGATTATATTGTTTTCATTTGAATATAATTTTTTTCTGTGGCTATAACTGAATCTGCCCGCAGGTTTCACTGTTTCATCTCATTTTATATTAAGTATCTCACTCGTGCTTCTCATAATGTCTCTTGGGAGTAACACTTGTAGCTGGATTTAAAACACATTTGATGAAAACCCAGAGTTAACAGTTGCTCCAGGACAGAGAAGCAGTAACCCAGCGAGAGGCAGACGAGTTTGGACTTTGTGATACTCCTCTTCCTCGTCTTGGCTGCGTTGACTCACTGGCTTCCTTCAAATGAATGAGTGGGCTGTTATTAATTAATAATCAACTTGATGCATCAGTCATTTTCATCATTGTGACTTTTAAGCTATCAAGCTCTTATTCTATGAAAAAATAAAATTTTTGCAGAGAAGGGAAAACCCGAAGGACTTTCAATAGATCCAGAATCCCTGAAAAATAACACAATGATGGTTTATCCAACACAGAATCTGCTCTACGATGTGTATAATAACACAAACACTGAAGTAATATATTGGCAATCTGTGGACCTTGATTGTATTTTGTGCATCAATTGGGAATCAATGACATTGATTAATTTTTTTTATTTATTCATTCATTTTCAACAGCAACCGGTGTTTGTTTTCATTGTTTGCATCAGCGACAAAGCACCTATGACAAACTGTGTATGCTCACATACTGTATATGTGTGTGTGTAAATGTACTCTACACACACACACAGTTCCAGTACATATGCTGTGTGTTTGAGTGTTTCAACACAGCGGACAGTCTGACCTTAACCCTCGTCTCCAGAGAGTCCTGGGGAGCGTTTTACTACCCGACTCCCACCAGCTGAGTGCTAATTTGTCATCTTCGGGTTTGCTGCCACCACACAGCGCTGCAGGGCAATTAGGGCCGCAGTATGAGTCAGCTTCAGAGCGGCAGCACCGGCCACCCCTGGGTTCACAAGCCCAAAAGGGAGCCATACAGTCCTTAAAGCCACATTTCTTCTGAGTAATTTACTCTTTCAGAAATGTTCTTCTTCGGCTCCTGTGCGTAAAGACGCAGTGCTTCAGGTTTCTATTGCTACATAACATTACAGTAAATGACCAGAATATATCTGCGGGGGTTCATAGGGTTGGTAATCAACACCGATGGCTGAACCATTCATGTTTATTGACCTTCCTGGTTCCCAAACCAAAACCTCCACAATGCAGTCAGTGGAGAAGCCTGACCTGAAACATCTGGATCAGATTAGCAGATCAACAATTTTGATATTCTCAGATCATTGCCATCAATATTTCTTTCTCCCTATAATGTTTGGCACGAGACCATATATATATATATATATATATATATATCCTTTATTTAACCAGCTAAAAGCCTCATTGAGGTTAAAATCATAATATCCAGTTAATATGCAATATTAAACAGTTAAAATGCGTAAAACAGGCTCAATGTATATCAGTCAGAGATCAGCCCCTGACATACTGTAGTTATGGGTGACAACGTGTTTATCTTAATCATCAATTAACCTGTAAATTATTGTTTGATTATTCCGGTAGTGTAACCCAAATTAGTAGAGATAGCCTTTAACATTTTAGAACAGCTCAGTTTAGTTGAATACATTAAAAAATAATGTTCAGCCTTCTTATGGCACTTACATTGTAATTGACAGTACCACTGGGGACCAGATTGTCTGCACCACACTTTACTGTTGAGGTGTTTAAAACCAACTTATCACCATCACCATCCCTCAAGCCACGAGCTTGGCAAGCAAATTAAATAATGACATAGTCCAAAGGTATGAAATTTCTACCAGATAGTTTATTGTTTGTTTGCTGCTCATGTGCTGAATATAAATGATATGAAGACGCTCCACAACCAAGCATATTATTTTATAAGATATGTGTCCTAATCTTGGGGAGAAAGCATGCAGCTCTCTATTGTTCATAGCCTTTCCTTTCCTCAAATAATCTCCTCAGTGGTGAAACATGTTTAATCTTTAAACTCCGGCTCTGCTAAAGAAAGACGCTAGCAGGCCGACAGCCGGGCTCTCCTCTCACCAGCCTGAGAGGAAGATCAATACCCAGATGAAGTTTTCTCTCTGCTGGAGGATCCATAATTCATACACGCTCAGGTGGTCCTGTATTTACTATCGATCAGACAGAGGTAACCGCAGCAATATCGATAGGCAGAGGGAGTCGCTTTCACGTCTAGAAAGCAGCGTCTGTCACAGATAAAGAGGTGAGCCCGTCTCAGGAGCCGAGGCAGAGAAAGTGCAGGAGGAACTGATGCTTTTGTGCAAGGCATTAAACCTAAAACATCCAGTAGAACTGCTCTGTACCCTTTTAGTTTATACTTTATGCGCATGGTAAATGCACTTGTATTTTAGGAAAAGGCAACAGTACTAAAAATGGCAGTTTTTTCTTTTGTGAAAGCCAAAAATCAATGGAAAAAGTAAATTTATCAAGTTAGTTTTTTTTCAAACTTCCTTTAATTTATGACACAAGACCCCATGGCCCACATCTGGGTGGCAACTGGACTATTTTCATTATCAATTCACCTGTCAAATACCTATGAATCAATCAAATAATCTACAACATGTCAGAAAATAATGAAAAACATTCCCCAGAGTCCAAAGTTACATCTTCTTCTTGGTTTTTTTTTCTGACCAAGAGTCCAAAATCCAAAGATATTCAATCAACAAATCAATGAATTGAGTCATTATTTTATCACTCATCCAGATGACCCCACACCCCGTCTCCTTTGTGCCGAAAAATACTTTTCCTTCTGTTTCTCGATGTACCAGCCATGTGCTATGACCAGGAACTCTGAAAGTCATCTGTGGAAGATCACGACCTCTTCCTGTTATACGACATAAAGCGATTCAGCAGATTTCCCTCCACATCCGAACTGCTGTCTCAATGTAGTTACTACGCAATACAGAAATACAATACCAGGTATGTTAATCTATGCTTAATTATTCAGATACATTCAAAGTTAGGCTGAATACCTGGATGTGGGGCGACATGTAGGGCCGACAGATGGCCAACACCAGATGGAAGAAAGTGTGTCTCTGTCTCACTGGTTCTTTGAAGTTTTTTTTTTCCAGCTGGCACTTCTTCTTCTTCCGTTTTGTTTCTGAGATGCCGTGAGGATCTTTAGGGAACCCTGTTGCCACATAATCCTCAGAACTGCTAACGCGTGGGGTTTTCATGGCTGTGACAGACGTGGGTGTCAGCGTACATGCGTGCATTGTTAAGCGTTTTTATTCATATAGCCCATATAAATGAATAGGAATCAATGACTTTGCCTTTGGGTATCATCCAATCAGGTCAGCAGGTCTTCCTCGTCTTAAAGCAGCAGCAAGTGCCACTGTTTTATGACAAATACAATTGACCAGGTATTTAGTTTTTCCCGCCAGCAATGAGATTGTCGAGGTGGAAAAGTCAGTAAAACAGCACACCGTGTTTACCTGAGATATCTGTATCTCTTTTCTGTTCAGGGGCCACCAAAGACATGGGTAAGATGCTGGGTGGGGAGGAGGAGAAGGACCCGGATGCAGCCAAGAAGGAGGAGGAGCGGCAGGAGGCGCTGAGGCAGCAGGAGGACGAGAGGAAGGCCAAGCACACCCGCATGGAGGCAGAGAGGGAAAAAGTACGGCAGACCATCAGGGACAAGGTAGGAAAGTCTCCTCTGACCAATGCTTTAACTTGCTAATGCACCTGAAAGCTGCAGTGGGAAAAGTGCTGTCCCTTTCTATTCCCTGCAGACTTTAAGTAGACCGTCAGCCTATAGTGCACACGGTGCACCAACAAAGTCCAAGACCTTTGTCATTTTTCCATCTTAACTGTGTCCTTGTGATGCACAAACTAACAATCTTTAAAAATAACAAAGTACCTGAATATAAACACAAGTTTAGACTTTTTTATGGTCAAGTTGTCAAGCTCTCTGAGCAGAACTACTGCTATTATAATCAAATTCATTGTATTTTTCTTCTCAAGCTCGTAACGGCCACCATGCATGTAGGCATACATGCAGTATTACATACATTTATATATTTTCAAGGCAACATCTTACAGGAACCTGGTGTTTTCACTGCTAAATTATCCCTTTATAGTTTCCTTCTTCTCAATCACCCTGATTTTATTTTCACCACCCCTCTGTGTTCAGTATGGGCTGAAGAAGAAGGAGGAGAAGGAGGCGGAGGAGAAAGCGGCCATGGAGCAGGCTTGCGAGGGGTCACTGACACGCCCGAAGAAGGCAATCCCGCGGGGCTGCGGAGACGACGACGAAGAGGACGAGGAGAGCATCCTCGACACTGTCCTCAAGTTTCTGCCCGGACCTCTTCAGGACATGTTCAAGAAGTAAAAAAAAAACAAAGCAACAAATCAAAGGAACCCTACATTGAGGGTCCAGTCTGGCCTGGGCTGGGGAGGTGGGGATCTTCGGGTGAAGAGGGTTGACTGAACTTTAAGTGTCTGGGGGTGTTGGTTTTGGGTGTTTGTAAGCAGGCAGGTTTTGAGTGTAGGTTTGCGGCATGTAGAAGTCGAAATGGATTCGGGAGGGGGGTTCTTGCCAAGCTGTTAGAGGCTACACACTGCCTTTCTAGAAGTCGTTTACTTTGTTCTTTTCTACTCCTCGACGATTGCGTCATTATTCCCTCTTTTATTTGCCACAATTGCCGTACAACCTTTCAACTGCCACTTAGCACATTTCTTACAGTTAGTATGTATTTTGTCCTTTTCTTGTTGCTATTTTTACACCTATTGAAATCAGACATTTTGATTGGTTGGCCATCATCTCTTGACAGGCAATGGTGACCAATGGAGAACAGTATTCCCTTAAAGAAGGACAGTGGACAGTTCTGTCCTCATGCTTCTGTGGTTTTTTCGAATGGCACTGCCACCATGTTTTCCAGTAGATGGAGCATGTTGTGTTTACTTCAGTGGGTGTTTTCTACTTTTATGAACCTTGTGTGGGTCTTTGTATTGAAAAAAATGAATCAGCATTTGAGTTTTTAGGACATGTGCCTTCATACCATCTCCTCTAGCAGAGGAATTGTTAATGAGGGTTTTATTTTGAGTCAAACAGTTGGTAGCATGTAGGCACGCGCTCAACGATACAACATCGGGCACTTTTGAAATAACGTATTTGATATAAAGTTGGCTAGTTGCGGTATTTTGGGGTTGCCAGAGGCCATCGTTCAAAAAGTTTTTAAGGCCTAATAGTCCACAAAACGATTTAAAAACATAATTCAATGTTACCTACAAGGTTACGAAGAACTGTCTGCTGAAGAAAACGTTTTTATTTCCCTCCTACTTCAACGTCTAGTTTACAAAAGCAAGACTTTCTAAGCCTGTCAGCTAGTTAGACTGCCATCATGCAGGAAAAGTAAACATCTAAGATCTTGAACGCGTCAAGAACTCATGTCAATACGTGGATTTTTTTTTATAGATTTTCTTTAGCTCAAGGTATCATCCGTTCAAGCAAACAGGACTCTTTTCGCCTTGTTTGAATCCCATTTAATAAAAATATCTCTGTTGTTTTGTCCAGAAATATTTACACGAAAGCTCAAAGTCCTCTTGACTTTAGGTCGTGTGGTCCCCATAGACAATCAAAGCGTTGACCACTGGGGAACAGTGGGGGCAGCTGGTACTGTACACGTTGTCATATCCTGTCATATTACCTATGATTCAAAGTGGGTTCAACATTAAGCACTTGATTAACTGATTGCTATCAAGTGTCTCTTAATTTAAACTATTTATTCAAGTCTTCTTTAGTTTTTTTTCTTCCTCACACATGAATGCAAGTGCCAGGCAATGTACTTTTATTATTACCTTTTGTGAATGTGCTGCCAATGTATTTAAAACGCAACCAAACGTATGATTTAATTCACATTCTTGCTGAGCTAATCTCTCCCCTCATCTTTTAATGTATGAGTATCATCTTGATCGAAGTTCATCAGCATCGAGACCAAAGAAATACTGGTGAGACCTTTACTATTTCTTCTGTCACCGCCGAAACAAAGACGTGCATGCCGACTCCGGTTTCAATTGTACGTGCGATTCCTGCAGGACGAAACACAGCAGCCTGTTCAGTGTGTGCATGCATCCCAAAGACCACCGCGAGACTAAAAACGATACACTCCTGTTTCATCAAAAGTATTCCACGGTTGAATAAAACTAGACAATTTCACTGTAGAATGAGCCTGAGAAAAGTGGTCTGCGAGTTGTCGCGTCTCACTGCCTGACGAGCTCGCCGAGAGCCGAGTATACTCTGCATCCTGCATCTAATCCAACAAAATATCATAGTGATTTGTCATTTAAGTAGATGTACTGTAAATGGAAACAATCTCTATTTAGTGAAACTACCTAAATATATAGACATGTATGGATAAAACAAAGCATGAGGGTTATTCCTAAATGATCTGGTGGCTTTTCAGTGGTTAGTTATTAATACATTGTTCCATGAGTTAGTAACTTAAAATAACTTTAGACTAATATTAATGAGGAAGTTGTCATAAGCACTATAAACACATTTTCCTTTTTTTTTTTTTTTTTTTCATTTTCTAGCTCAGATAGGACTTTTCACTAGACAAAGCCATATTGTTTAGATCGCAATAATTACGTAAAATGATAAAAAAAAAAAAAAAAAAAGAATATTTCAACATTGAAAGTCTCATGTTTGTTTTCTGTAAAAGAATTTGAAAAAAAAGATATCTATCTAAATCCTCACCATTCTTGTACCTTTAAACATGTATACCGATGTATACACAAAGAAAATGTATGTAAAGTAAGAAGCCATTGTTCTAACTGTCTCAGTGTACTACATGTGTACTGTAAGTGTGTGTGTGTTTATATGTGTGTGTCTTTCTACGTGTCTGTGATGTGAGACCATGTCGTTGATTCATATTGTCCTGGTTTATACTTCGTAAATGTGTCCTTGAACTATTTTTAAAGCTAGGGCGGCTCCCTAATCGTGCCACGTCTTAAAAGAATTATACTTAACACATTCCTTTCAAATGTTGAGCATGCAAATGTTTGGTAGAGAAGAGAATACACCAAATGGCAAAAGGCGAAAAAATGAAAATAGACAATTTCCTGTTTCTGTATGAATCTCCAGGCAACAGAATCTGTGCGTATGATCCAGAAAGATCGGCTGTGCGATGGGCTTGATTAGTGTACGATGTTCTTTGCTGTCTGAGTGGAGGTTTGGTGAAGCTTAAGGCCGCGATGCCACTGGAGCTTTGTTATTCATGTTATATTCAGCTCAGATACAAAGATCTGTGAGCGTCGCCTGCGAAAAAACTCTAGTTGTGTCCCAGTTCTATAGGTCTGTAGTCGTTGTAGCTGGACGTGTGACACTGAAGACGTCAGTTTGCAGACTAACTTCTCTTGCTTTGTTGGGAGTCGAATCTTTAGAAAAGCTTCGCATTAAGTTTTCAAATTTAAAACTGACATTGATGTTCAAAATTCACAGTTTGATCGATGTCTGTTGGGCGCAAAACATGGCAAATTAGTTAGGTGTGCAGATGAATAAGTATGAAATCATCAATATTAAACATAATCCCGTGTGATCACGGCCTTAAGACATCGACTCCGAGTTAATTTAAGGCTTTTAAAAAGAAAATGGGGGACGTGCAATCAAAAAGAACAAATACTGTAACTAAAATAACCTAGGTCTAAAAACAACATTTTGATTTAAATGTATATTACTTCATTCTAACTATAAGAGACCAATCTGCACTCGCTTTGCTCACCATTATAAACCAACCACCCATGTTGGAGTAATGCATGAGATCAGCCACATAGTTTAAGAAGGTGCAGAAGCTGAGATGTATGAGATGACTTGTCTGAGGACAATCACCTTGATATATTTATTACATGAGCACGAGGATTCTCACATTTCCTCCAACAGTTTCACCTCCAGCACGTGGATTAAGTGTATTCAAGCCTTGTATCTCCCGGGTGGATAGGAAAGAGGGGACATAAATCCTGGACTAGTCTTAATTCATGGTCCCTTCATGGAAACTACAGCCATACATCCTCTGTATGTAAAATAGTCTCTCACCGGAACTCGTTTCGAGGCGTCACAGCATGTGAACTGCCTGTGAAAAGGGCTATTACCATCTGTATGTGAGGTTAGTGGTAACTCATCTGTCGCCTGTCCTGGTGTGAAGTGTTGTTGTTTCTATTCACTCTGGTTGCATGAGTTACTTCGTTGTGTAAAACTGTGTTTGTGGAGCGCATGTTGTTTTAAGAGCGGCTGTGGCTTTGCACTTAAAGATAAATCCTTGGTTTAATAGATAATAGTGTCAAAGAAAGGAGTAGTTGCTCTAAGTAGGGTGTTTTAAACAATAGGGATGATTTTACATGGAATATATTAAACTGTATATTTTCCTAACAGAAGCAGATATGGGTGGATGAGAGTGTAGATCTTGACATGAAAGGCCTCAAACACATTGAACAGCTACATCAAATCCTGCTGGTGTTGCTCTAAAACATCTGCGCTCAGAGGTTATTGATGTGGATGGTTTTAGGGGAAACTCAAGCTGAAGACATTGCAACTGAAAAACTGGATTATCAAAGCATGTGCTGTTGTCAGGAGCCCAGAAACATTCAGAGGACTGAGAAACAGGCTTGGCTTGGAACTGCCAATTTTTAAATCCCAAAAAAAAAAAAAAAAAAAGCAAAGATTGACCATTAGGTTTGGTGATATTTCTCATGATTATTATACCAACACAAAATCTTTTATTCCGGGCAGTGTGCAAAAGACACGCCACATGTTTACTTCTTATCTATAACTATGAAATGCAATGAGTGATTGAGAGAGAAGAATACAAACTTTGAATAAAAACTTTCCTTTAAACTTTATCGTTCCTCCAAACAAGGCTGGACTGTTTAACACTGAACACTGTAATGATGTCATACCATTTGTCTTTTTTGTAACATTTTTCACGTACACTTACAAATATTATTGTAACTGCCCTGCTGAATCCTGCCAGTGAATCTCGTCTTATCACCACGTTTACGTTCCCTCCAGTGAAAGATGAGATTTTGATGAGCTCTTGTTAGCACAACTGTTACTGTGAAGAGAAACCTTTTTAAATACATTCCAGTCTTTATTGGCATTTGCACTTGAATACGTTGAAATGTTACACTAACAGTGGTTATGGCATCTAAAAATCACCACTTTCAACTACCTGTATTTTTTTTTACTATCCTCCAGCCCTCTAAGGTTTGAAAGGTACGAGAGGTGAAAAATGTAGCACCTCAGTAAGCGGGGTTAATACCTGGCATCAGTCCCTTTAGTTTGGCCATTTGTGCCAACCAACGCAATTGGCGATATTCACAGGTTTGCTGACGATGTGACCTTGTTCTGGTCGCTGCACTGGCTCTTCACTGTCTGGTGAAGCAGCTGGAGACCCCATGAGGAGGGTCTGGAATAGAGATGGACTATAGTAAACATTGGAACGGATTCATAAAGGAAACACATCTGAAAATGGGAATGTATTGTTCCTACATTTGAATCAAAAGGGTCTTTCGTTTTAATTCAGGGTGAAATCATTTCAGGGTGCAGAGGTTAAGAATGTAAAAAAAACGAGTTCTTATGCTATTTGTTCCTTAATTGCATGTCATATACTCTTTGTGGAGCCCAATCACTGTAACACTGTCTCATTAATGGAATTGATCATTCTTTTTGGAAATTAAATGCTTAACACTAATTAAAAAAAAAAGGTTTATAAAAAGCTCCCTGTGTTTTTATTCT
>CALSCE010009297.1:16682612-16705710 GCA_943593645.1 Bovichtus variegatus | reverse complement strand
TGTACTACTGTACTGTACCACTGTACTACTGTACTACTGTACTGTACCACTGTACTACTGTACTACTGTACTGTACTACTGTACTGTATTGTACTACTGTACTACTGTACTGTACTACTGTACTGTACTACTGTACTATTGTACTACTGTACTACTGTACTGTACTACTGTACTGTACTACTGTACTATTGTACTACTGTACTACTGTACTACTGTACTGTACTACTGTACTGTATTGTACTACTGTACTGTACTACTGTACTACTGTACTGTACCACTGTACTGTATTGTACTACTGTACTGTACCACTGTACCACTGTACCACTGTACTACTGTACTACTGTACTGTACTACTGTACTGTATTGTACTACTGTACTATTGTACTGTACTACTGTACTATTGTACTACTGTACTGTACCACTGTACTGTACTGTACTACTGTACTATACCACTGTACTGTATTGTACTACTGTACTATACCACTGTACTGTATTGATTGGGGAAACAAAGGATGTTGTCAGGAAGCATTTGGCCGATACGGTAACACTTTGCGACTTGGCAGATTCCTCATTATGCTGATCAACGGTGTAACTCCGGTGGCATTACGCTTCTCTTAAAACTTATTTACTGTTGCAAATGAGAAGCATATGAAGGTCATTTTCTGCGAGAGAGGGATGTGTGAGCAACGTTCTGCGGAGGTGGCGCCCAAGGTGTTCGCGGTGTACCCGGATTGAAGTTTTCTGAAGTCTGTCAGTGTCGTCCATCCAAGAGAAATGAGCAGAAGTTGAAGCAGTTGCGCTGCGAGGCGTCTCTTTCAGCTCGTCACATAAAGGACAACAGCACATGAAATGAGACTCATTCACAATCACAGAGCAGACAAAGTCCTCTGATCGTCGTGGATCTGAGCTGCGACTGCTTCTTTCACCGTGAGGTCATTATGACACCAAATCCTGCACTAATGAACATTTTACAATGTCCTCACCTTATGACTCTCTCTGAAGGAGATCACACTCCAGCGACGGTTGTTCGTATATTATAATCTTAAAATATGCTGGGGTATAAATATGTTTTATGAAGAATATTGAACTAATATTCAGTTTTCTCTGTTATGAACGTCTTGAGAGATTTGTTCTTCTTCTTGCTCTCCTCAATGACACTGTTACACTGAATCTTTATTTAATGTCACTTTATGGTCATGCTTTGGTCATACTTTGCACAAGGCTCCTTAATTCTAATTAAGGAAAATCCTTAATGTGTTTTTCCTGTTTCAACAATGTCCACAGAGTCAACTCTGTAAAGAAATGTTGAAATGTGACCTGCACAAAAACCTAAACCTCAACCCCATCAAGTACCATGAGGATGAACAATAAGTTCATCTTAACCTATAATAATAGATTGTCTTGAAAGTGAATCGGCAAAGTAACTAGTGACTAAAGGTCTTAACAATAAGTGTAGTGGAGTAAAAAGTAGATTATTTGCTTTTGAAGTGAAGCAGAAAAAGGAAACACAGCACTCAAGTAAAGTACCTCGAAGTTACTCAGACACAGGACTTGAGTTGATGTTAAAAAAGGGAAATTTGCTGGTAAATTTCCCAAACTGTGTCTGAGCACAGCGCCTGATGTATTATGATATTGTACACACAGGATATGTTTCCTGTTCACACAGGATCCGGGGCTCTGGCTGTATATTACGTTTTATGACTTTGCTTGTCTACGCTCCAAAGGCCATGAGTTGATTACCTGCCAACCCGCCACACACCGACGAACGCCGACACGTGCCTCGCTCGGTGATATACACAAATACGTTTAAATATGTAGTGATCCTCAGCCATGTGTGTGATAGCTTAATAATGATATATGTGGAGCATTCTGCTGATGGGGCCGACTGCCATCCCACAACTGTCTGCTTCCAAATATTTATTATCAGCCAACACTGCCTTACATCCGCAGAACATCTGCACATGTCTGCACATTTCAACATAACTAATGCTGTTGAGTCCCAATACACACATGTGCGGTACACTCCACTCCCCATACGAGTGCGATATTGATTACATACATTTTTAATGATCCCCGACATGGAAGCTCATCAATATTTCATCATTTGTATGTGAGACACTGCCCCCTGTTGGTGGCACGTGGTCATTTGTGGGATTCTTTCCTTGTGTAAGTGGAATGATTGTGGTGTGGGAGGTGAAAACAGGTGCGGGACGATTATTAAAACATAAATAGAAGGTAATGTAACTTTTCAATCAAATGTTATTCCATGTTACTCCATACGTACAGGTATGTGTGGGTGGAAATCATTTTTATTAGCAAAAACTTCAACGTACAACATGATGAATGTGTTCTCCCTCGTCCACACGCACACCGGTGTTTTACGTCCGCCATCGTATACATGTCGCCTCAGTTGTGACAGAAGAAAAGGAGAAAACATCTCTGACGTCCCTGTTTTACACCGAAAACTGAGTTTCTGAAAATCTTCACCCACGACCTGCCAAAATACATAAAAAAAGCTATATGTTTAAAAAAACACCTGCGTCTGTGTGGACTCATGTACAAGTGAAGGTTTAACAGCGTGTTTCTTTAATCACGGCTAAAACAAAAAGTCTGATTACAATATTTGAAAGTTCATTTTATCTCTATTATTATTCTATAAAAGGCACAATGGAGAACAGCATAACACAGAAACAGTATAAAGTTTTTTAGTTTTTAGGGAAAAACACATTTTTCAGTTCATGTCTTCTGAATTGGAGACGAGAAAGAGGAGAAACTGCATTAGCAATTTGAGATAGAAGAAGCAAATAATTCACAAAGGCTTCATCTGATTTACTTCTGGCCACATCTTCAGTAGAAACAGCAGAGGACCGACTCAATCAGCATCTTCTCAGTGTGAGGAGTTAAAAATGTTCATGACTCGAAGCCCGGCGCCGCCAGAGAGGACAGAGCTCGACTGGGACGTGTCAGTGTTAGCGAGGACTTCACCTAAAGCTGCTGTTAACGCCCTCGGCCCGGGAGAAGACGTTACGTAGAAAAAGAGCTTCCCCCGTGGGCTGATCACAGAGCGCACAGAGCCGCCTCAGAGCGAGGTCGCATCAGGCGACTGAAGGTGTGATCACACCTGTACACGCTGTTCTGAACCGGACAAGAATTCTTGACTTTGATGTGTGTTCAGCACAACATGTGCATTTGTTCAGCGTGTAGGACAGTACGATAGACTTCCACGACGTTACGCTGCACATGTGACCTAAGTTAGCGACATTATCTTACTACTTGCTGAGGTTTGGGCAACTAAACTTCTTGGTTAGGGTTTGGAAAACATCACGGTTTGGGTTAAAATAAGTACATTTGAAATGCACGTTACATAAGTTAACTTAAGTTTCACACAGGAGTCTTTACTTCACCTTACTTTACTCCCGTCATGGGTACGAGGAGCGTCACAGTTTGACACGGACGGCCACTGAACCGGCCGACACATTTGATGAGTTGGGAGTGAGAACGCGAGGTTTAGCAGAGGTGTAGCAAAGGAGGTGCATTTCAGGCGTACGCAGCACAGCACAGTTGTACAATTCCCCTCTTAATTTCAAGCAGCTGAAAACAGAGCGAGACACCTTTTCAAAGGACCCCAAAACTTAGCAGGAGCTCTGCAAAGCATAGAAGAAAATGTGTGGTTTGTTACCAAGGCTGCAAGAGTAATCCCTCGTTAATTTAACGCGGGATTAGTACTGAAGCAGTGTGCGGCGCCGAAGACGTTGGAGAGGAAGAGGCAGTTTTGTCTGAAAAAGCCTCAACGGCTGAGAGGTGCTGGTGGAGAGTGTGAGTGCAGACAACATGGCACAATCCTCCCTTCACTCAAGTGCATGAACACAAACACATTGAAATCAGGGAAGGGCTTCTGGTTTTACTCTTCAAAATAACAATAAATGCATGATTGATTGATGACAAAAACTGAAGCTGTGGTTGAAGTGCATTTTGGTGTGTGAGCTTCTCTTGTCGGTGTCGAAACTAGTCGCCCTCACGCCCTAATCCTGAAGGGCCGACAGTAAAACCTGATGTTAATCAAATGCAATGACTAGTTCTTCCCAGGAAGAAAACAATACCTTCATACTGTAAGTGTCCAAGTTCCCGATGGACGGGAAGGTTTTCAGCTAAAGAACAGAGATAAGTGATAAACGAGAGTTCAGATAAGAGCAAGCGAGTCTGAAAGGTTAAAACTGTCACTGACTTCAGGCCAAACGCCTGGAAGAGCAATGAGTCAGAGCTGTGTGTGTGTGTGTGTGTGTGTGTTCTTGTGCATGAGTATTATCTTTGTGAGGACTGATTTGAGTATCGTTGCTCTTCTTGGAAAATTGAGACATTTAGCAAAAAAATATCTTGAACATCTGGATTATTTTTACTTTTCATTTTGCACAGGAGGAAATTTGGGAAAGTGAAAACATTTGACAAAAATTGGACGTTTTGGGAAATTCTTGAAGGCTGAGGACACCATTTTGTAAAACGAAAATGTTTTTTAAAAGGTAAAGACGTTTTAAGAAGGGAAGATATTGTTGGGCAACCATTTTTGAAAATTAGGAAGATTTGGGGAAATTAGGACGTTTTAAAAAACATTTTTTGTAAGATGGCTGTACGGTTAGGGTTAAAATGAAGTTTAGTTTTGGGTTAAGGGCTAGGTAACACAGTTTGTCAACGAGTGTCCTCACAAGTACAGAAGAAATACTGTTTGTATGTGCGTGTGTGTGTGTGTGTGTGTGTGTGTGTGTGTGTGTGAGGTGCTTATGTAAAACAAGGTTGCTGCTGCAGCCTCCAGCAGGCCGTTGGAGGGTGAGCATCCTTAATGTGGAGTGACAGTAGTAAAAGAGAATAGGCTGCCTGTCCTGTGGCGTGAGTGTGGGTGTGTGTGTGTGTGTTTGTGTGTGTGTTTGTGTGTGTGTGTGTTTGTTGTCAGGGGGTGGTAATGTTTTGACTCTGCGATGTTGGCTGCAAGGTTGGAAAGGAGCCTTGTTGTTGAGGAGAAAAGAAAGAGGAAGTGGAACAAAGTTTAGTTTTTGCCACTCCGGTGTTTTGTGTGAGCTGTTTGTGCCGAAAGGTTAAGTGCAAGAAAAAGGTTCAGTCGTGCAACAGCGTTCACAGGCACCACGGAGCCCAAACAAGGAGGGACATTGGACGTTTAAAAGTCTGCTTTGCAAAGAGAAAGGTTGTTAGTTCTGTATGTCTGCAGTGAAGGCAGGCGTTGGTTTATTTAGTTGTTTAATTTAATGAATGATGTATATTCATGAAGCATTTCTTCATCTGGTGCAGTAGTTTCTACTCGCAGCTCTTCCTCCACAACACTTCACTTGCTTCTGTACTCAATGAGCATCGTCCATCCAGAATGATATCAAGATTATTTGTTCTTCAAAATTCACATTCTTCAAGGTGTGAGTTTGTTTTATAGGTAACTAAACTCACAAAGTCTAATTATCCTCCAGGCTGTAACTCAATACTTTATTTGTGATTTGTAAACCCTCGAGAGGGCGGACTCGTCTTCCTCTAGAACTCTGGAGCGTTTTCTTTGCACCCGGAGCGCAATCGACCTTACCATCCAGAACAACTAGGCTTCTAAAGATAATCGAATCAAGTTTACCGCCATCTGAGCGACAACTGTCGTGCGAGTGTGAGTGGCGGTATGCACCCATCAGAGCCCGTCTCCCACGACGACCTCTCCAAGCGTCTTCGAAGAAGATGCATCATGACATTGTTTACTCGTCTCAGTCTAGATGCTCACTGAAGCTCAAAACTGTGTTCATTTAATGAACGCTCGCATATTAACGATAAACGCAATGCAAACAACTGGCAATACATGCTGCTGGTGTTCCACGAGGAAGCGTCGCGAGGCTAATCTACATTTCAGACCAATGAGAGAACAGCTTGCTCACATTTGTTCACAACTTTTGGAGCGCTCTTGAAAGGACAACCACACCGGGATGGAATCGCATCAAATGAGTGCTTGAATCAGCACAAAGTGAACAAACTGCAGGTCTGAAAACGCCCTAAGATCAGGTTCCCCTTTCGGTCAGGATATAACTTCCTGTGAGGATCCTCTTTCACGAGCGTGTATTTAAATAATGCACCAGAGGAGTGGGGGTGCGCAGGGCAGGTTCAGAGACACAGTTCTGGCAAGGTAGCATTACAGAAACTCCTGAAAACCAATGAATAATGAATGGAAAACACTGATTCGTAAAGCTTTGGGCTTTAACTCACTGATCAACTCTCCTGCTCAAAGTGTGACTGCTGCTAAAAAAGTTACTGTTTAGACGACGGCGTGAAACTTTTCTCCTTGTCTTCTACAAATAAAACCAAGACTTTAATACCTCTTTCTTTCTCTCTTCTAGCAAGATTTAATGTATCTGACAGCAGTGCGGCTCGGTTTCTCTCCAGTGACTCCACCTCACCTCTTTCCCCCTTTCTCTACACCCCATGCTCCCCCCCCTCTCTCTCTCTCTCTCTCTCTCTCTCTTATTCCTTCTTCCTCTTCTCCCCATGGCCTTCTACCTTTAGTCCTCTCCCCTCTCATCCCCCTCTCTTTCTGGGACCATCGCTTCATCTCTCGTCTTTTCACCTTGCCCCGAGTATGACCAGGATGAACACATAAATAAAACACATTTGCTTGGCTCCTGTGTGTTGTTTGTGTGTGTGTGTGTGTGTGTGTGTTTTTTGCTGCTGTCTTCAGATGTGCTTCCTCACTGACACCGGGGCCCATAGGCACAGAGAGTCTAACCTTGGACCTGCCATCTGAACAGCTATCAAGTGACAGACCTGAGCGCTCCGAGACAAACTGCGCTCATGTCTGGCTTCTCTAATCTTGATAGCTGAGAGCATGACTCATGGTGGGAAAAAAAGGCAAAACTAAAAATACAGTACACTGTCTATAAGACTCTTAGTGTTATGGAATTCTGCTGCCTACAGTTTTTATTGAAGAAAAAACCCTGCAAACGTCGTTGTAATTCTGCCCCATTGATAATAAGATATTACAAATAAGGTTACATTTCTGTGCAGAAGAGATTAGGCTACATGGATGGGTACACTTTGGCCATGCTTCAGTAAAATGGAGCTCGCGCAGTAGCCAAAATGGGAAAAAGTGCATCCTCTGGGGAGCTTTAATGTGCTCAGTCAATTTCATGGCCCCTCAGAACTTTATTTTTCTTCTTGTGCACGAGAAGACATTTTCCAGGTCAGATGCTCACCTAAAAATAACAGGATTTGTAGTTTAGGAGGCATGGAAGCAAATTTCATGGACGGACGTGCCGACTGAAGTAAACGTCTGACAAATAACACAACACCAGGCAGGAAAGCTGCGTTTCACTGCAGAATCCCAGTGCAAATAAACGTGACTTCAGAAAGAACAAGATCCACGCAGCGGTTCAGGCGGCAGGACTGACACGAGCTCGTTGCAGATGTATTGATTTTGGTGGAGGCTTTATGACGCTGACTAACGAGACATTTCAGAACAGAAATGCCAAACGAGGTTAGGAGTCATTTAGAAACAGTGTCAGCGTTATAATAGTTTGCCCGCCTGGGAGCACGTTTATGTTTCCATGAATTAAAATGTCCTGCTGAGTATATATCTGGGTCACAATTGAGACAAATAAAGAGAAGCAAAAAAAATAATAATCCGTGATATCAAGATTGTTTGTTTTTGTTAATGTAATAAAAATTAAATACTAGCGGTAAATCGATGTTTTTAATCACCCACGTATCAATATCACTGTTGGCCTATTAATAACTAGCTACTACTAATACTACTAGAATTATTATTAATGTGAAAAATAGATTTGCCCCCCTGTGGTCGTACGCCTGAGCCCTCAAGTTGCGTTTTACATCCATGTCTGTCTAAAATGATCACTTCATCATTTTATCTCTTTAGACATTTGTGTGAAATTGTCATAATTAGCGTATATGAGTGCTTGTGAGGTCACGGTGAACTTGACCTTTGACCCCCACAATCGAATCAGCTCATCCTTGAGTCCAAGAGATATAAACGAAGTGACTTTGTCCGTGTGTCGTGACTAATCGCTTACATGTTGCGTGTCACATGTGATTCCTCTGATTAGGAAACCTAACAAACTACAAAGTCGTGACGCAAAGCGAATCGAGGAGATTCATTCTCCTCTGGGCTGATCCAAACAGCTCCGACCCTCCAGCTGCAACCTGCCTGTCTGCTGCAGTTTGTCTGGAAAAAACTGACATTTCTTCACTCTGCTGCCGGGAAGCTGCTCCTCAGATAGAAAGGTAGAGTCTGGAATATGAAGGAAGAAAGACGCGGGTACAGCTTTATAGTGAGGTGATCACACAATTAACCTCTTTAGAGATGGCGGCTCTGTCAGACAGCTGTCTTTTGACTCATGTAGTTCGTATAAGTGATGATTTCTCTGCTTCTGACAGCCTTTCCTCTTCCTTCCATGTCTGGTGTTCACTTAGATTGTGCTGTGAGATCTTGACGTTGCCCACGACATGACAAAACTCTATATATGCGAGTCAGTGACGATCATTCCCTGTGACAGTTTTATGGCCGAAAACGTGCAGTTTCAGTCAAGAGATGAGACGACAAGTGTGTTGAGACTTCAGGCATAAATGAGGCTTCAGGCTGTTTTCACACTGCAGTTCAAAGTTTCCCTGTTCTGACCTTAATGGCCCTGACACGCCATCAATGTGAAAGCCATTTGGCTCACTGCGCATGTTGGTTTTCCCTTTTAGTGCATGTTTTCACCTGCTCCTATTCCTCATTAACGGCCAAACTTTACACAAGTTGCAGCTTTTAAATCAAACATCCTGAAAGTTGTTTTCTGAGCGCACAATGAAAGTGTTTCAAACGTTTCGCTCATGACAACAGAAGCAATAAATCAGACTCAGATATCTGCAGTGAGAGCTCGCCGCTATTTATCTAATGGAGAGACTTTTCTTTCTAGAAGAGATCTTCGTCGGGCATCATCAAATCACCATCGCAAAGAAGAACAAGGACACAAACACATTCACCGCTCAGGTGGACGGGACCTGCACTACGGAGGCTCAATCTACTCTCAAACTGGACCAATCAGAGCGGAGCTGGACAACACTGTCTGATGAATATGCCTCCAGAGAAAGGGCAGAAACAGATAAAAACATCTCGATACATATCATCCAGGCATCTATTAAATCCAACACATCAACGGTCCAATCAAATGTATGTAAATGTAAACGTACTTCAAAGGCGACTTTACGTCACTTCTTGTATCTCATGCATGTAAAATTGGAAAAACAATTGTGGTTTAAGAAGCAGCCAGCCTACAGTTGGGAGGTTAACCTGAGTGACCACATGTGACCCTCTGGTCCTGTAGGTCCAATGAAGGCAGCAGATCTCAGGAACGTAAAGGTTACACAAGACAACTGGAGGTACAGAGGAAAAGCATCTGTCCTCTCTGATTCACGCCTCACACGTCCTCCATGTGCACTGATAGGAAACTAAATATCGATCCTTCATCAAACTCCTGATAAAACAACAAATATGTCGATCCCCAAATCAGTGACGGAGCGTTACTGGGCTGTAATGTAATGACTTTATTCTAAAGTGTAATCCTTTACACCGCTTGTTGCTGGATAGATGTATCAGCTTACTGCACAGCACAGGTACAGTGCTTCCCTCAGGCCCAGAACACGCGTGCATGTCAGAGAGATGTTAGTTGAAGCCTTCGCTTTATCTTTAAGCAGAAGACGTGATGCGACGCAGAGTCACTGATATATCAGCCTCTGTCAGCTCCAGTTCACTGAGGTCAGCGGTCACGTGACCACATGAATGGAAAAGACGGCGCACAACTGACAGTGAACTGGAGACTGTATATTTTTCTGGAGAGTTTACATCTGTTCGGCTTTGAGACAGCGTTCATCAATATTACGCATCAATTGCAACGCTGAGTACATCGTTTTTGACAGATGCACATTGTGTTATCACTGCTTGATATGACTGAACTGTGTGTGCGAGTGTGTGTGTGTGTGTGAGAGGGGGGAATAAAAGCACACACACCCAAAGGTCTGCTCTGCCAGGGATCTGCACTCATGCAGATGATGGAGACGTGTGACTGACAGTTTCTGTGAGGTTTGGGGATCAGCAGTGTCTGTCTTTCTGCTTCAGAGTTTCTCTATTTAATATTGCTTCTTTTACACGTTCGGCTTTCATGTTCCTTCTGATCTGCCTATGCTTCAATGCCTTGCATGATTGTTCATATCTGTTCCTAACTGTAACTCATATCCCATACAGACATGAGCGTACAGTGATGTGAAGCAGTGTGAGTCAAGGCCTCAGCATGCTTCAAAATGCAATGTACGTGCACGTTGCATGACTCCGGATGAGATATTATGAGCGCAGCACATTTGCTCAGTGTTAGCGTGCGCCCTTCACCTTTCACTAAACTGGCTCCTGCTTCCTCTGGTGTAAGTCTGTCAGTCATCTATATGTTATAAAAGGATGTGTAGCAGAGTAGCAGCGCAGCCTCCCACTTCTGCAGCCAACTATATACACCTGTCAGGGAATACAGCGCACTCCTGAGCGTGGGGATCTGAGGGTTCGGACGAGAATCAGGGCGATTGGAAGCCTCCCAGAGCATCTGCTGAATCACAGCTCATATGTTCCTGTGCAGCTGAAGACAGAGAGGCGAGCTTTGGCACTAACACTGCCAGGGCAGAGGTTCCCTGTCCACTGAGGTCAGGCACGCTACAAACATTTGCCATCACATCACCAGGAGGAAACCTTGCAGGAATGTGTCTGCCAAATGGCTTCTGTCACTGCAAACAACTTATTTGCATTTTGGACAAAACTGCAGCAGATTGGGGATTCTGTTCCAGAAAAACAGGAGAGAGGACTGAGAGAGACGGAAGTAAAGTAGTGGCGACATGGGAATGGGAATTTCCATTTGAAAAAAAATGAGCTTTGATAACCTGAATTGACAACTGGAGTCGTCCCAAAATAGAAAGACAAATCTCCTGTAAATACATAATCTTTAAATATATAAACAGAGTGGAACTGATATATATTATTGCCACCTGAATACGTTTTATTCCCCTTCGACCGTGCCTTTGAAACATTTTATGAGCAAACGTCTAACTCTCAGTGGGTGAGTAGCAGTTATTCCTGTGTATTACTCCGTTAAGCTGCAAAAAATGATTTCCTGACTGAAGCATTAAAGAAAAGACACATCCGAACCTCTCACACGGACAATATATTCATTTCAAGGTTGATATAATCTTGGATCAATACGCTCTTAAGCCACACAAAAGCAACTGTGTCACAATGAAGTGAAGATAATGATCAGAGTTGATCTTCTTTGGTTCCAGGAGAGGGCACGCTTGTTTTTCTAACGCCTGTTTGTGTAGTATGAGTGTGAGCTCCAGCAACACAGAGGCTGTGCTGATATACATTTTTTCCAGATGTTTGTGTCTGGGTGTGACGTTAACTCTATATTGCGGCTGCGCCATCCTCTTTTTCCTCTCCATGTACTAAATGTTTACTCAGGTGTTTTATGGTTGTGGCGCAAAATAAACACGTATTAAAAAAAAAGGAACCTGCACTGAATCGGTGTTAATCCTTATTGTTGGATGAGCATTCATGACATAAAATGTAAGATACCTAAAGGAGAGTAGGGGGAAATGAGAAAGAGAGCATGTGTGTGTGTGTGTGTGCGTGCGCGTGTGTGTGTGCGCCCTTCCTCTGTTTTTCTGTATAATGTCTCCCCCTGCAGCTACGTCGTCCTAATGCAGGACATTAGTGAGCCTCAGTTTTTCAATTTCCAAGTAGTGCACTGTGTGTGTGTGTGTCTGTGTGTGTGTGTGTGTGTGTGCGGCACTAACATTTCTTTGGCTCTTCATATTCCAAAAAGGAGAATCAGATTATGGACACAGAGACGCGCCGTCTCTCCTATAATGGCCGCCATCAAACTGCCCTTGAACGAGCCTGCTTGAACTCTAATGTTGCTGCAGCAGCGCAGCAGCTCATATACGTCGTACGTGTGTATGTGATGTATGTGCCGCTCTGACGTCCTCTCCCCATGTTGCTGCCGCAGACAAATGAGTCATGCAGGAGAGATGATGTCCGAATGTGTCAGAAAGTGAAGCTCTGGTGCTTTAGCTTCATGTCAGGCCCCACGTAGAGGAACACGAGGCGCGCTGAAGACACGAGGACGTCTCAAGACTCGAGCTGGGGAGAAGTGACTACACGTAATAATAAACACAGAGACAGAGATAGATAGAGTCAAAGTGAAGCCGGAGCTTCCAGGTTCTGTAGCGTGAGTATGAAAAACCTCGTTCAAAATCACATTAATACTGTAATTTACTAAAGAATCCAGTTTAGAAACAGAAGCATATTCAACAGTAATCCGTGGAGTTTATTGCATTTGCTTAACAGAGATTGTATATTTTTGAAAACTTGATATTAGTGTTCTTTAACCATTTCCCATAAGCCCGAGACCATCGTAGCTTAAACTTAACCAGTCCATGGACCATAGCTGGAGCATACATGTCTGTTATCACAGACTGAGAGAATTAAACGCTGTAGACATTTTTTAGAACTGCAACAAATTTGAAATTTACATCAAAACACAGCTTCGCTGGAAATGATGGATACAGAAGAATCCAATGTACACACAAGTATGGATACTACAGTACAGGCTCAGTTTCATGGCAGCTGTAGTTTCCTTGTATGCTAACACATCATTTATGTAACTCAATGTGGATTCTAAACCCCAGGAAAATATGTATTTTTTTCATAAACGTTGAATTAGAGATTGGTTTGAGTTGCAGCAGCGAGCAGGTCAGAGGTCTAGCGGTGACGTTGGTACTTCGGCTCTCGATGTAGATTGTTCTCAGTGTCGTCCTGCAGAAATGTACGGAGTTCAAAGCATTTTTTCCCGATGGAAACCTTTCAAACAACAGCACGTAACAAGTTGCCTCAGCTTTGTTACTTTCATCACTCAGGGATATTGTCTCATCTGAACTAATCTGTATCCAGTTTTTGATCCTGTGGGTCACTTTCTCTGCCTCTGGCAACAAGTTGCAATTTCTGTTGTCCCAACTTTATTACCCTCCTTCAGTCCTCTCCAGATGGCATTAGTATTGACAGAAGAGCTCAGGCAATTAGCATTATAATTTTAACTTCAGGACTGCAGGAGTTTTATGAAACAAACAGCCCTCTCCACGGGAGGCTGGTAATTTGATTTTGCCTGCAGACATACTCAAATGCATGCACATCACTAATTTCATTCTGTCATCTGGACGGTGAAGTGATTCACTGGGGGACAGTGGGACAAACACAGATACAGATGCAGCAGCAGCTCTTCTCCTCTTCGCACATCACTCTTCCTCTGGAACTAAATGCTCGATGATTTCCTGGTATTATTTCAGATGTATGATCAAATTCACATGTATATTGTATGTATTACTGCTTCAACGAAAATCAATGAAACAAATAAAATAAGGTTACTGCAAATTCAGTTAAAAACACAGAGCGACATTAGCATCTCCAGCATGGCTACAAAGAGAAGAACGTTAAGAAGTCGTAGAGAAATAAATGCATAGGAGTTCTTAATGGCAGATAAATATTTCTATGCAAAAGTTCCATTTCCAGTTATTGAATTTTACCAGCTTTGCTATTTTGAGTTTACCAGAATAACCAGAAATCACACTTCAAAATACAAACCATGTAATATGTTTTGCTGCACAAAATAATTTCCCTGTTTGAAATGAATGATGTTACGAATGTCTCCTGTGTGATGTCTCCCCACTGGTCCCACTGATAATGTCCCCATCTTACTTGGTCAAAAAAAAAATAAAATAAATGAAAAACGTCCTAACTAGGCTGCCTCGCCCCCTTTCACTAACAAAACGTCCTCCACTGCCATCTGCCAGAGGTGTTGAGGTGTTAATGTCCTGTCAGTCCTCAGAGGGGAAGGATATGGTCACTCTGGCTTTAAGCCAGGGGCATGAGTGTGTGTGTGTGTGTGTGTGTGTGTGTGTGCATACGTTTATGTCCTTGTTATAGTGTCCATTAATCATGATGTCTGTATCATGTAGGGGAGAATTAGTTTTTCTGTATGAATGATTTCTTTATTAGTATTCCAGTGAACAAGCCTGTAAACTGTGCGTTGCTCAGTGGGAGCATGTGTGTGTGTGTACATGCTCTATTCTTATACTTTTGAGGAACAATGTTATTAAAAGGACAGGAAAAATACAAGAGCAAAAGCAGACATTTTTGGGCCAATCCCAATTTCCCTTCCCTCGGCCCTACCTCTAGTTTTTGGAGTGCCCTCGACTGGGTAATGGCTCTTCAGAGCGCAGCCACGAAGGAGTAGGTTTGGAAATCTTTACCTAGGAAATGGGACACCGCTCGTTACGTCATTGTGCTCGGAGTCGTGCCAGTCCTTTTGCTCCGAAGGTAATTTGAATGATGACAGAGATATCCGTCAACAGTGCTGCCATTTCCACTTTACGCTCAGGCAAATATGTTGCTGCGCATGTTTAGTGCGTGTTATATCAACGCAAAATGTCCATTATTTAGAGCTCATCTTGTGTGTAGCCACAGGAAAAGCAGAATGCGTAATGTATCGTGGTGTCTTACGATGATTCAATGAGGTTGTTGCTCCAGGTTCCCAGCTGGCACAGTGCCAGTCAAATGTCTGCGGTGTTCTTACATGCGAGGCACGTCCAAGGCATCTGATGTACAATTGTATGTGTCACTTGGATGAGTCAGAGAAGGGCATCAGAGAGGAGCCGTAGGAAGAGCCGCTCTCGCTGCTCATCCAGGCTCAGAAAAGGTGGCGAGATATCCTACGTATGAAGGTCTTATCTTTAAAGTGAATGATGAATTACTGCGGTTTTATCTTGTATGTTCTATGTTTCCGTTTAGTCTTTGCATGATTGTTTGAGAAGATATACCAACGCATGGCCTTTCTTCGTCCGCCTCAGTTCGCAAAGCATTCTGGGAATTTTCTTCCAGCACTTTGTTTTTGTTCGGAGGCAGCCTGGAGGTCTGAACGATCGACACAACAAACATGATCCTCTCCAAACGCTGGGGTCGGGCCAGATGGGGAGTTGGGATTGAGCCTTTATTGCACCTCATTTGCTCTAAAGTTAAATTAGGGTTTAAATTAGAGTTGCTTGCTCAGATTAGGGTTATAATTGGGATTAATTATATATCAAACGGATGATTCTTGGTTTAGATTCGCAGCTGCGACACGTCTCTCTTTAAGATGAGAGTTCAAATGAGTTTTTAGTTTAAATTAAGGTTGATTTAGGGTTTGGTTATACAATGAATGGAAGGGTCCTCATGAATACAGAAAAACACACACGGATGCAGTTTGTGTGTGTGCATGTGTGTGTTGGCTTACATTCTGCCTTCCACCCCCACCTTGTCGTGTCTCGTCCACTCTCCAGTCCTAACATGAGCTGGCAGCAGCAGCACAACAGAAGCAAAAACACACAGGAACACCAAATCCTGTCGCAGCACACCGTCACATCTGAGAGCCTGATTAAAAAATGTGACTGCAGGCAAAAAGGGACCAAGACACAGAGAGAGAGAAGAGAAACTATTCTTAAAACATAGTCACAAGGTAGAATCTGCTAGGGAAGCCTTAAAGGAAGCCCTGAGGATTTGAATACGTTGGTAAATGAAGCAATAAGAGAGAAAGGAAGGTTTAAAATCAACACGAGCAGAGATGCTTTTATTGTGACACCTGTTTTTAAACGTTGATTTTAACATCAGGTTCGACCTCGTCTCTGCCGACTGTCGGCATCAACCATGAAATACGTGCCTTGTTTGTGCCGTCATCTTTTATTCACCCTACAAATATTGACTTTCATAAGGACCCAAAATCAATTCGAACGAGGACTGAATGTGACCACAAACACGACTGTCTTCTTACGTTTTGTCTTGGGAAAAACCAAAGCGTGTCTTTCTGAATCCAGGCTGGATAAACACATTTGCACACGGTGAGGACTGACATGATAACTGCGGGGGGAACTCAAGCCGCAGATCAATCAAAGGTCGGGACACTCACCTCGTGATGACACGAGCAACCGCAATCTGATTACGTGACGGTCGCACGTCACGAGTGGTTATGACATATTTGAGGTGTCGCTTTCAGCTCTTTATCTCTTCATCGCAACACCTTGTGGCTGCTCTTTCTCGTAATAACTCGCTATAATGTTGGAGGATACCAACTTGATTTGGTCCAGGTGTTGAAGCCTCCTTGACTTCAGAATGCATTTTTCTTTGCGCAGGATGAGGACCGTACATTTTGTCCCACATCGCTTCCACTAGAGCTGAGTTAGGGAGAGTTCATGGGCAGGAAGAGAAAGATTTAGTCTTCATGCAGGTTCTGCCTCTGTGTAGCATCTCAGGTGAGGCAACAAGCAACGGTCGCAGTGGAATTACACTTTTGTCACATTAGTAGAAACAATAAAGCAATTTCACGTCTTCATATGAAGCAGTACATGAAGGTGCTCGACGGAATACAAGGACCCGCGTGACGTGTGGCGAGATGCCACAGCCGTACATCTCTCCTGAAGCTTGCAAATGTAATTACAAATCAATATCAAATGTCAGATGATGAATGTGTTCGGTAAGAAACTGTGTGGAGCTTCTGCTTCTAAAGCCCCGTTGTCCCGTAGTTTCACTCACGAGGGACGAGCCAACAAACTTATTTCTGCAGACGGCGGAATGAAATGTCTTGATTCTTGGACGTTGTATGAAGTATTTGTGGTAAAGGTGTCACTTTATGAGTTGGAATACTTCAAACATAACAAAAGACTTTACTTTCATCACCTTCACGTTCCTTGGAAACAATGTTAGCTGAAGCTGTAACACTTTTGAAATTCTCCTGCATACTGTGATGTATCAATGAGTTTGACCACATGAAGTCAAACAACCTCACCGCTGTCTTTTTCTGAGGTTATTTTAATGCCGTTCACACTTGAATGAGATGAAAGGAAATTGTTAACATTTCACAGCTTTTTGTTCTCTTGTTATTTCCTCAGGAGCCTCAGACCTGCAGCTTCACGACTTCTGCTTTATTAAGCTGAGTGAAACATCAAGGTCGCGAACCGTATAAAGAAAAAGAGCAGAGTGACTCATAACTGAAGTGTTTTTGACTTTTAAAGGTCAGCTTTAGCTACCTTTAATCCTTGTTGAATACCAAGTAGTGCAGCCGACCCCTGCTCCCGGTCTCTCCCGAGTGTCCTTTCTCTCTCTCGCTGTGATTTCGTCCTTAAAACATTTACGATGTAAAGTTTCACAGAGCCGAAATTACCTGAAACAGAAAAAGACAAAAAAAGGTGTTGGCTTAATTCGGGATACGGTTTGACCTTGGAAATGCCAGGGATGTGGCTCGCTCTACTCGTACACCTGAACGCCGCCGCCGGGCCAGCTGGTGCCGACAGATTTGAGGAATGAAAGGTTGAGGCGTCGCAGGCAGACCTCCGCTTTGTTTATGGAGAGCAGATGGCAGAGACACAATAAGAATTTGTTATCCGTCGCTATTACTGCATCTGCTCTGTTGACACCGCTTTAACAAACATTAAAATCCTTGTTGTTGCTTTGTTCTCGTCGTCCCTGCAAGAAGCTAAAACCTTGTGTTGATGGTGGGAAGTTAGAAAATGCCCTTGGATGCAAGAAGTATTCGCAGGGAGAGAGAGAAAGTAAAGAAAGGACTTTGTGATTTTAACACAGTCAGTCACTTGGGACCGACTGTGGAAAACAAGCAGGGACTAATTAGTTGTATGAAAGTCAGTTTCTCATGTACTTACAACACTTCTCTACAGGGGGGAACCTAAGTCTGTGTGTGTGTGTGTGTGTGTGGTTAGGACTGAACCACTATTAGCATTATTATTAATTTTTATTACCTCTTATCATCATCATGGGTTTTAACTTTTAGCACTTAATGAAACACTAGCTGAGCCATTCTGCAGATTTATTTTGGATCTTGCAGTTTTGTTAGGTGTTCAATCATCCGTTTTAATACCACTGTACACACCCGCTCAGGCAGCGCTGTACCGGGAGAGCAAGTCACCTGGGACCAGGAGGGGGGTTAATGACGTTACATGTGAATGTACTGCAGACATAAACCTACACAAAACAATGTGCAGATGTTTAGCACTTTGTGTCATGTTTCAAGGTAAACGACACGTAATTGTTACTTCTTTAATTATCTTTTATAAAAGCAGAAATCCTTTCGAATGATATGAGTTATCAGTTGTTATTAGCATCGTAGATAAGGGTTAGAATCTTACATTCGTACTAATTCTTATTTACGTACTGACTACAAATGAATAGGTCTCCTAAAATAAATACGATGATGACATTAAAACATAGCGCTGCCTACATATGAACAAATGTATTTTACTCAGGTACTAAGGTATTTTAAGTTTTTTGAAACAAGCAAAATAAGAAAAGCAAATGTTTGTCAAACATCAACAGGACGAAAATAGAATTAAAGTTTTTTATTTATCGCTTTTTGATGGACCAGCCATGAAGCTCTATTAGCTCTATGCTAACATTAATAGTCATAAAGTATTTAAATCATGCAGCTCTTCTAGACTTTCCAAATGTTATCGGACCGAATTGATCAAATTCTGCTTGTGAAAGTCATTTTTCGACGCTTACAACTATTTATCCTCCGCTTAACAGCCGCAGCTATAGTGATGGAGCCGGCTGCGTAAACACGAGTTTAACTAACTTGGTTGTGATTGGCCGGTAAAGAGACAGCAGATGGGGATGGAGCTGTGACCCTGGGACCCAGTCTGTCAAATGCAAAGAGCAACAGATCAGAGATCAGCTTCTACACCAGCAGGATCAAGAAATGGACCAGAATGCAATGCAGCTACAAGACAGGTTGGGTTTGTGGGGCAACGCTTCTGAGAGAGTTGGACTTTTAACCTGCCCTCGCTACTTAAAAAAAAAAAACAAGCTGAATACAACATGTTTACCTCTTCTCTGGTTGTTGAAATGTATTCTGGGAAATGCAGAGATCATTACCGGAGGTAGAAGTCGTGAGGGCAGGTTAAAAGTGGGTGCAACCAAAAGAATGAATAACAACATTTCATCACATCTGTGCACTGATCCTCACCGCACTCAAGCCTGACCCTGCAGGTTTCATCTTCAAATGTTCACAGACTCCAACAGTGTGGCCCCCGGTCACATTTACGTTCACAAACACCTTCCATACCACGGGAAAGATCGTGATGTAAGAGGATTTCAAGATGCAACATTTAAAGACATGGATGACAGAAGCTTGAAAATAATCTCTGACTCGTTCTTTGTCACACAAACAGCCTTTTTATGCAAAATGTTGTGTTGAATTGACTTGAATATACTTTATTTAAAACATTTTAAATGTAAAATATATATAAAAGAAACAAAACAAAGGTGAATAACAGGGAACATATACAACAGACTTTGTATTAGCAACATATTTCATGTCAACGTGCTCATATAGTAATCCACTAATCTACACCACAACCAAACCACTATGTCCATCTTCATCATATATAATCAACACTACTGAATCAAGATTGAGAAAAAGTAAAAAAAGACAAGAAAAGCAATAACAACAACATCAGCCTTTGCATTCTTTACATTCCCCTTCTTCATTTCTGTACCTCGCAAAAAACATTTTTACCTTTTTTTCTTGAGGGATATTTCTTACTTTCTAAGTGTATATCAGTGAGGTGTGATGCAGTCATTGATCCGTCATCACGTTTCCTATCAGAGAGCGCGAAATCAAGCCTCTCTGCCCGTCTGCTCCAGCGCACGCTGCGCATCCATAAACGCTCTCCAGCAAACTCACGCGGGAGCATGAATGCAACGATTAAATCACGATCATAAGTCCCAACGTTGCTCTCGGACGTGGCCGCTCGGGAACATTTTCAAGTTGACTTCACCGAACAGAGCTAAAACATTTTACAGTGTATGAATCAAAGAAATCAAGCATAAATCAGCAAACGGATGAAAAAGGTCTCGTCTGAAGCCAGGTACCTGAGGCTGAGTGAGTCATCTGTGAGCAGATTAGACAGCCGTCCGTCACACAGAAAGGAGGGAAAACAGCCTCGGCTTCACTCTTTAAGACTCGGCCTCAAAGGTCAGAGAGTTTGGTGATGTGATCGCACTGACAGCCCCCCCCGATTCAAAAGTGATGTCACCCTCTTCCTTCTCCTCCTCTTCTTCTCTATCTGCTGTCCATCCACTCACCGCATCAGAGACTTTCTCTGCTGGCTTCAGCTGCCTGCTGGCGTGTGAAGACTCAATCAACTTTATTAATCGCTATTTTCTTTCAGAAGGTCTTTTCTGGTCATGAACTTTCTGTCTCACTCACTTTAAATCACATTCTCCCTCCTTCGGTCCCCCTTTCAGTCCTTCTTTCTTTTCTTTCAGTTATCTTTTTTATTGCTGTTCTGCACAGTTTTCAGTTTGTTTTAAAGAAAGAGAACAAAAGCATTCATGAATTGTTTCAGTATGCATGCAAAGATTTAAAGGCGTGAACTCTCTATTTATTTATGAATGAACTTTAGCTGCGGGAGGGACGTGATTATTTTTTCAAAGACAATGTTCGGCTGAGAAAAACAAGCGGCGCAGCCTCGTGCGTGTGCTCAGGATCATCTGGGTCACGGTGCACGCTTTAAATCTTATTTTTTATGTGAGCATCCAAAAGTTTTGCACTGCTTAAGGACTTCTGTTTGTTTTGCAATGCATGTGTTAGTATTTTCACTCTTATAGCCCTTACAAAGGGTTGATTCATCAACACAGTTCATTCAGAGCCTTTAGTTTGGGAATGTTACCTTATGAGTTATGTAGTGAGCAAAATAACAGACAAATTCAGTAGATTACAATTATTCTGGACAAATAATGGGGCGATAATATAATGTTTGGAGTGAAGTCAACTTTAGATTTACTTTGAAATAAGCAAAGGGACTATAAAAAAAAAGGGTAAAACATCTTCAAACAAAAAATAACTACAAAAAGACCAAAACAATTGCAAAGTGAAGCAAAAAAAAACCCCAAAGAGACTCAAAATAAGCACAAGTAGAGACACGATAACCACAGAGACTCAGAACAACGACGACACGAGACAACGACAGAACGAGGCTAAAAAGCTGTGAAGTCTGCGTGTGTGGCTCCTGGGAGAGATGGCGGCACTTTTGCATGTCTGTGCCCAGGGGCCCGTCGTCTCACCATCCGCCCATGCTTATGAGAGATCATAAATCATGAATCATGAACCATCGACACAGTTCAGCCAGTAACGCCGCCATCGTTTCATCATATTGGAAACAAAAGGCATTTGTGTCCTGCGCAGTCATGCAGCCGCTAAGAGTCCTGCTGGTTGGAAGCAGTAAATGAACTTCTCCTTCTCCAGAGGCGCTCCTGTTTACCCGAGTGCTCCTCTCTGCTATGAGCTTTACCCTTTGGCTCCCTGTGTAATGTACAATATCAAATTGCTTCTCTTAAAGGAGCAATCATGCAGCACTCCAGGGGATTCTGAGTGCAGTAATTGAACAATCGCTGGGAAGCCGCTGACGTACAGTATGACACCTCTGGGCGCTGGATGCTACAGCATGCACTGCGCTTTGCTTTGGCCTGGATTAAAAATACGTGAATGGCTTCAAATCCCAGCTGGGAAACACCAGGCACCCCCCCCCCCCCCCCCCCCTGCACTCAGGAAGACATAGATGTAATGTGTTGGCTCCAGGTGATAATGAACTGAATCTTAATGTGTTGTGGAGACGGACTTTTGATAAATCGTTTTCCTTATGTCACAAATAATCCTCTCAAATTACGAATTATATGTGCTCTACATACTTATTCTGTTCCCGCAAATGTAATTTGAAATGCTAAATTGTGCACTCACATTACAGTAAAAGCCTCCAGGTATCTACAATCCAAATGCAAACGTAAAAATGTAATGAAATAAGCAATGTATAACTAAATCCTTGGACAGAACATTATGCAGGAGGAACTCACAGCACTTCAGTGGATGAATTTAAGAAGACTAAGTGACTTTTGAACAAAAATCACAATCATTTTAAAATCATTGGGTGTTAATTCCTTCTTAAATATAATGAACTTGGGTTTAGCTGTGAGTCTAGAGTTTTTAAATGAATTGCTTCTGGTGGGTGTGTTGTAATTAACACATTAAATGACAGATTTTTTATTCATATCATTTTTTTGTCAAATTAAAATTTGGCTATTGCACTGGATTACATTAGATTTGTAGGTGATCCTGTTATTCTCTCCCAGATATCTACAACATGCCTCTGTTCAGGGATGAGGGGAAACACCTCCCGCACAAACTGCAGCGAGTGCATTAACATTTGACTGCAGGAAACTGTCCTCGCTGTCAGATCTGTGCATCGCGGCTGCACCTTCAGATGGAAACCAACAACCGTGCTGAGAAGTAATTGCGATTCAGCAAATATCTCAGTTTGCAGGGCTGCGGCGTGCACGCTCATAAACTCTCCCGGTGAAATATCTGCTTGGAGACGGACGGGGGTATTACTCACTACGGCGTTATTGTTCACGAATAAAACCAAAGTGTAATAAAAGTGATCCTTTAAAAATTCATGTGAGCCGAGGCAGAGGGGAGGCTAAGCGTGTGGTTGAGTGTGTGTGTGTGTGTGTGTGTGTGTGTGTGTGTGTGTGATGGGGATGTAAGTATAAAGCTTTACTTTAAATTATTCTGGTCATTAAGCTGCATCAGCGCCTGTGTGTCACAGCTTCCTGCCCTTGACTGAGTGTAACACACACACTCAGTCAAGTTTGTGTGTTGTGTCTGACAATATTTATATTTATGTCTATACGTGTTCATCTGATGTTTCCAGTTGGCTGTATATGCATGACTAGCTTTGGATATATATGTGCCTGTATGTGAGCACTTGTTTTGAGTGTGTGATTGCATGTGTGTGTGTGTGTGTGTGTGTGCGTACCCCAATTTCGATCATCAATATATCATCATATTTTCTCTCCACCACTGCGTCTACTAGCTTGTGTGTGAAGACAAAAACAACACTCACAGCGTAACAGACTGAAGAACACAACACAGTTTATTAAAGC
>CALSCE010009297.1:16634357-16677891 GCA_943593645.1 Bovichtus variegatus | reverse complement strand
AGGGCCATTTCATGCTCCTCCTGATTGCCTGGCTTTCACTGGTGATATACAATGCAATTATAAAGTCTTGCACCAAGTTAGAAATAAAGGGTGGCTGGGTTGTGGGTCGGTTGGGACTTTGAATACTAAAAGCACTGATAGTCTATAGCTACTGGCTAGCTTTGGCTTCAGTTCAGAAAATGTGAAGTTCGAGCTAATCAAAGCCAACGGTCTCCTGTGGGGTCTGAAGACGGTTCGTAATCTGCTGTTGAAGCACTCTCGCGGAATCTAAATATTATATTATTATATTCTCTGTATACAGCAGAGCTACGGGCTATAGCTCCCACAGATCCCTCTGAATGTTTCATTTCCCTCTTAACTCCTATAAACTAAACGTCTCCATCTCCACTCTTTCTTTCAGTAGCTTCGGGACTCATGAAATGTTGTGGGAAAAAGTGAAAAAAGGCCCCAAAAGGCAGCTTATGTGTTGTGGGTTGGAATATAGATTTCATCCTCCACCGTGAACTGACAATATGAAAATGTGACAAAAGCATAGTTTGGGACACGTAATCTTCTTGTATTTATCACACGGAGAGGTTAGTTGAAGGTGAACTTTATCAAACTACGTTTCAGTTCAAGCACTTTAAGCATTTCCTGCTCAGAGTCTACAGCTTTCCTCGTGATTAATCTCAGTACAGCTTCAATTATTAACACAACAGGAAAAAATAACCCTGCAAAGAACACAGTGTTCCTAATCACAGTCCCGGGT
This sequence comes from Bovichtus variegatus, assembly GCA_943593645.1. Taxonomy (NCBI): domain Eukaryota; kingdom Metazoa; phylum Chordata; class Actinopteri; order Perciformes; family Bovichtidae; genus Bovichtus; species Bovichtus variegatus. The sequence continues at coordinate 16,677,143 of CALSCE010009297.1, read as the reverse complement.
ATCAAAGGGAAGTCATCGCAGGACAACACCGCCGCCTACAAAACTACGTCCCCATACAACTAATCTGCATTGGAAATTACATTTCAGGGGAAATTTATTTTTCCCTGGATTATGGTAGCAGTTTTTAACAGAAAAAAACGTTGACTTTTGGTTTCACTCTGGACACGAACAGGGTCCTCCTTGGTTTGTTGGTTTGTTTGTTTGACCCACCCACCCATCCACCCCAAACTCCTTCCTGATCGGACTTCTGTGGACTTTGATTATAGAGAGAAATTAGGAAGAAAATCAGTTTACCCCAAAATGTAATTGAAAATCCAGTTATCTTGCCTGGGATCGTACGTTTAAGGAGACCAGGCTGCGCCGCCGGAATGTTGAAATAACAAACTCATTGGAGAAAGGCAATCTTCCGACCTTCATAAGAAAAAAAAATCTATGTCGGACGTTGTCAGGATTTAAATCGGTGCCCGACGATTGGGCCTTGGACCTGTCATGAGTCCAGCATATAACCTGGAGTTAAACTACTCTTTGAATGGATTAATCACACGAGAGATAACGTGAGCTTTTGTGACCTTTGGACAGAGCCAGGCTAGCTCTTCCCCCCTGTTTCCAGTCTTTATGCTAAGCTAAGCTAAGTGGTTGGTGGCAGTAGCTCTATATTTTCCACATGAGAGTGGTATCACAGTCTTCTTTTACCATTTTTGACCCATCTCTCTCCCTGTTAAGTATATTTCTACTCTTTTTCCCTTTTTACTCCCTCTCAACTACACCTCTATTTTCAGATTTCCCCTTCCTCTTCTGTGTGTTCCTTTTCATTCCCTCTTCATCTCGTATCTCTCTCAACGTCTCTTTCTCAGTTACTCCAGCTCCATCACTTCCTGCTGACCGCACCTCCACCGCGTGCTGTTATTACCAGGAGATTTGGCTTTGGCGACCACTTATGAGTCAGCAGAGAGAGTAAGAGGTTTGTTATTGCCCAGAGCGCAAGCAACAGTCATTTATTTCACAGGAAGAAAAGTAAATCAACCATAGCAGTAATAACAACATTAAGAGGCAATTAGGACAACACAAATATTAAAAGCACAAGCAAAAACCAACTTTGTCTCCTATGAATAAAACCCATATAAAAAGAGTTGTTTTGGCTTGATGTTTTTTTGGTAGAAAATATTCTCTTGCAACATTTTTCTTTAGTTCAGGAGATGATATGTTCTCATGCTGACCCCTAAAGTTGACCTAGCAAATGTCAATGGATGCTTTCCCTTAACCAGGGTCGGATGTTGTAGATGTACATTTTCTTCCCTAATTAAATATAACCCCACTTATTTAACCCTCCTATTATTCTCGGGGTCAATTTGACCCCATTCCATGTTTAGCGTCTCTAAATATATGCTTGACTTGAGTTTTTCTGCTTCATATTTAATGACTTTTCATAATTTGAGAGTCCGATGTGTTTGAGAGAACATGATTGTCAGAAAAAATTATTCATTCGAAGATCACAGCCCCCAAAAATCATACATGTGGAGCCAAGTGGTGCAAAAACTGTGAGCTGTGAGTGTAAAGAGATCTGTGTTCTGTGGATCTTTGAGTTTGTGCTTTCTGACAAAATAATGTGAACATCCTATGAAAAAGTACTTATATAACTTAAATAACCTAATACCAGTTGCTACAAAGGTGGCTGAGATGTAGCGCTAACAATATCTGACAGACAGACAGACAGACAGACAGACCGACCAAAGAACAAAGACGGGCGAAAGCCTTTCGCTTATTGCCGCCTGGAGGCTAACTTCTCCCACGTGCTGTGGAGTTACCTATCTGAGGGAACATAGGGCTGAGGGAACATAGGGCTGAGGGAACATAGGGCTGAGGGAAAACATAGGGCTGAGGGAAAACATAGGGCTGAGGGAACATAGGGCTGAGAGAACATTGGGCTAAGGGAACATAGGGCTGAGGGAACATAGGGCTGAGGGAACATAGGGCTGAGGGAACATAGGGCTGAGGGAACATAGGGCTGAGGGAACACAGGGCTGAGGGAACATAGGGCTGAGGGAACATTGGGCTGAGGGAACATAGGGCTGAGGGAACACAGGGCTGAGGGAACATAGACACGCTCCCTCAGGAACACTTGGAACCCTTACAGACTGTTGTTGGCGGGCAGATCTCAGAGAACATAATGTGATGCAACAAAAAAAATAAATAATAATAATTCAAAAGCACATGAAGACTGTTATCCTTGAAACATAATATATACTATTTGGAAGCAGTGTCCACAGATACAACGCACAGTTATGTGTTAATTGTGCCTGTTTGTCTTTGCTCAGTACAAAGCTTCAACTAAAACAGCTTATATCTTCTTATCCTCAGCCTTGAGGCACATTTCTACACAGACTGACTTTATATGATTACACAACTTTCTGCATAATTTATGTCCATTATGTTTCTGTTTTATAACAAAAACAACTAATGAAATAATGTTATTATTATACTGTGCACATTTTATCCCATTTTCTAATCCCTGCCAGCTGCAGTGTTGTCTGTCTCCGTCCCATTAAACTGTTCCTTGTTCATCAGGGTTTTGTTTCTGTCCTGAGGGAGAGAGGCTGCCTCCACGTCTCCATGCATACAGAAGACGTCCTCTCCTCACAGCCAGTTGGCCCGATCGATTGCATCACTTAACTTCTCTCCAAGGTACTGTGAACCGGTCTCACCAGCTCGCCTGCGCTGCAAACTACATTAACTAATAAACCGCCTTCTTCTGCAAGACACATCTCCAATATGTCGGCAAAACACAGTCGATGAAAAGGCGTCATAGCTCATATAGATGCATCCCTTTGGAGAGGTGCTCCAGGAAATACTGCATAGCCATGGCAATAGGACAGAGCCCAGCCTCCACCCTGAAGAAACACGCTTCCTCAAAGGGTCTTTGTTTGTACAGAGGCTGCTTTTGCAAAACAAGACTATTGCCCCACAATGCAACAAACAAATATTCACAGAGAAAAGAAGAATGAACAATTTACTGATGTTGTCATTTTAGTTTAAGTTGTCATCCGTGATCATTTCGACCCCGGAAGGAGGTCAGATCAGATAGTTGGGTATAAAAAGTGTGAGACTTCAAAAATCATTTGAGTCCCATTTCCTTCCAGCCAGCGAGGTTATGGTTTTGGTTCGGATTGTTTGTTTGTTTGTTTTTCTTGTTTCTGAGCAGGATTACAGAAAAACTACTGGCTCAATTTTTTATTAAACTTGGCAGAAGGTTAAAGCATGAGCCAAGGAAGAACTCATTAAATTTAGGAGCGGATCCATATCGCGAGGGTGGATACACGCATTATTTTTCACTGATGGAAACAGCCTTGTCGAAGGTCTGCACTTTCCAAGTGCCCTTCTATTTTAATGAATGTGATCTTTCCCTAACATTAAACATTAACTAGTTTTACTTTGCCTAAATGTATAACCAACCCGTATCAACAAGGAGCACAGACCAACAAAAAGTTCTCCTGCGTGGTTTTACTGGACACGATCCAACAACTCATTCTGTAGTGTCAGGGTTTGATCAAACCTATTATCTCTCTTTCCTTCCTTCTTTCCACTTGTAGGCTTTGGCTGCTTAGTGCCTATATTCATGACAGACGATAGATGATTACAAAAATGCAAAACCACTTAGATGATAGCCGCGAGATGTGCCTGGGGGATTTGTAACAACAACAACAACAACACAACAACAACAAATGTAGTCAAATTTAAAGAGTGCTTGAAGCTTTGTGGATACTAAACAGTGAGTTCAACAGCAGTAGCATCACTGAGGAAACCTCCAACAGTTCAACAGTGACAGAAACCTTCACTATAGTTCACAGCCTGCCGGGGAGATTACTAACATCTTCTGTATTTCGGGGGCAGCATGTGACTCAGTGTTTGCATTGTAACTAGAGGAAATGTATTAGTGAACAGCCCTCATAAACATAATCCAAAACTATTAGTCAAACTAGACAGTCAGCACATCTGCACCCTCAGAAAAAGTCCAGAAACTGAAAGAATCGCCTAATTAAGATCACTAATATCTAGGTGAAACCTTTTTGAGCATTTTAAAGGAGTATTTCGCAGGTTCTCTACACAGCTCTCCGCTGTGGTTCGAAAGGAAACCGTACAGCATCACTCTGGTACCTTACAGTACCTTTTATATTAAGAGTCTGGGAGGTAGTGAAGGAGGACGAGGTATTGATGTCACAGGAGCCTCTGCCAAGATATGGAAACGTCCCCACAATGGACGGACTGATTAGTCACTTGAAGCAGAAAGAAACGAAGAGGGAGGAAATAAAAAGTCGAGCAGGTTGTTCTGAGGTTTTCCCAAATGGGTCATACCCTGACAGCAGCGTCCCGTGACATCATCAGCTCCTCCTCCACTGTCCTCTGACAGAGCCGGGCCAGCGGGAGGAGGGAGCGCTGACTCTCGGTGGTAAAAGGTGATTTATACGCTGCGTAGGATGCAGATGCCGGCAGGAGCGCAGAGGCAAGAGCAGAGGAGGAGGAAGAAAAGAAGGAGAAGAGATCAGAAAGAGGGGAAAAGTAGAGAAGAAAACGGGAGAAGAGGGACAGAGGATGATACAGATATGGTTGACAAATAGCTTTGAGAGGGATTTGGTTCAGGTTAGCATAAAGAAAGAGGACAGATCAGTAAAAAAGGAAAAAAAAACAGAGGAAGGAAGTGAGGGACAAATGTTTGATGGAAAGGACACGAAAAAGAAACGGAGGGGCAGAAAGAATAGAAAGAGAGATGGGGATACAGACAAAAAGATAAGAGAGAACAAGGTTGGAAAGAAGGATGACCATAAGGAATGATAGTGAGAGGTGGAGAGACAGGAGGAAGTAAAAAAGACAGACAGAAACTCAGAGGGATGAAGAGAGGTTTCAAGGTGAGGTCAGGAGCGAAATAAATGGAAAGGGAGAGAAAGGGGAGAAAGAAGAAATGGAGGAAGGCAGGGCAGCCTAAAAAAGCTCAGGAGAAACATGCAGAGGAGATAAGGGAAGGTTAAGGAGAGGTCAGTGGAGGACATGAGAGAGAAGGCAACAAAGATGGAGAAGAGGAAGATGAGAAGAGGGTATTAGAGGGACATGAGGGAGAGGAGAGAGATATGGTGCGGAGAGCACAGAGAGGACACATGCTGCTGTCAAATGCATGTGTTGCTAAAGCAGAGCTGACAGGATTCGTCAGGGTGTTTCTCCAGAGGTGAATCACCTGAGCTGAGGACCACAGGAGCCCCTTCTCTGCAGCGTGTCCACATATACTACATCACAATTCAACGAGGCAGGCGCTGTCTCTAATGTGTTATCAGTCACACATATTAATCTTTCAAACAGTCAGCAGGCATTCCCAGAATAACATGAACCGAATAAAAGAAAAAAGGTGTGAAGGGTAGATTGCAACAACACATACAACTGTGGCTATCGTCTTGGTTTGGATCAGGAAATGGGGTCACAACAAAAAAACTTGACACTGAGCGAGGCAGGTCTACCAGCTAATGCTAGCACTGACTAGTTAGCATGGTTAGCAAAGTGGATCCCTATTTCACCTTAACTGTGACATTAATCAGGATGCTTAATTTTTGGCTCATGGTTAGAACAAAAGGAACGAGGAAATAATGAACAGCTGAGTCCTAGAGTGTCTTTTACTTAATTCTATTAACGCTGAGCAACTGGTAGTGACTTACTTAACACAAGGTAGCCACGCCCTAAAGCATACCCTGCTTTATCATCTATTAGTAATAAATCAAGTGAGAAGAAGGGTCATTTTCTCATAGACTTCTATACAATCTGACTTCTTTTTGCCATTAGTGGAGTCACCCCCTGCTGGATAGTAAAGAGAATGCAGGTTTAAGAAACTTCCGCATTGGCTTCACTTTTTCAGACCCGGTGGTGTCCCCTTATGAGTGAAATGAAAATATGTTTGACTGCCAGTGGACAGAATATGTTTAAAGCAGATGGACTGATTAGTATTGAAGTGTTGTTTAAAGTCCTCCTGGGTTTTTCAAAGATCGGGAGGGATTTATCTTCCACAAAAACAGATGCTGAGCTCTGTGACTTGAATTTAATGCCCTCACATGAGACGAGAGGCTGACCAGGGTCTACATAACAGATTAGATCAGATTGGTTATCATGTCACCCAATAATCCACATCAGGGAGAATCCACCTCCAACGAATCGCCCTCTAAATGTGTCAACAACGTCTGGCTCTGAGACTACTTCAATCAAAGGATTTGATTTTTGGCGAAATCGTGTACCGTTGTTCAGTCTCAGCTCAACAACTTCAGTCAGTGATTTGATGTTTTCCTCGTGGCCACACATGGAATAATGAAGGCGTACAGTCTCATATCTGCCACCTGGTAGCGTGTCGTGTTTCAGGTTTGTTTTAGGAAGTCGGTCTTTCCAATGTGCTAGTCAATCACAATCTTTTTGCCGGATGAAAGAGCAGCGTGATGCAGCAAACGTTCCACTCGCTTTTGAACGGCTTTTATCTCGCAAAATTGTTAACTGCACTGCTAGAAAACCCACTGAGACAGTAACAAGAAAGAAGGAGTTCTGTCTATTTCACTAAAGCTGCAAACACTACCGAGAAGGGATCAGGCAGATTGTCTGAATAAACTCCAGCTGTCTGCTGCGATATATGAAGTGGGTGTGCAAGTAAGCAACAATACGTGTCCTGGTACACGGACGTATAATACGAGGCTGTGTTGAGCAGTTACTTTTCTTCACTCACGCCAAGCAAAACTATTTCATCTGCGTTGGATTTGTCATCCATTTTTAGAAGCTAGTTAGTAATCAGTTCAAACGATTGGCTGGGTTTTCAAGCATAACACTTACTATCACTGTGATTAACTGCAGTTTAACACTAAACTGCTGACAGGAATTATGTTTCAGGTGTCCTGTTGATGGTTTTAACACACATCTTCCAACCTATTAGAAAAAGGTATTTCCTCTTTAGATTATCTGTTCAGTTTGTCTCATCAGGTGGATAATAAACAGACAAATAGTAGATAGTAAATAGCCATCAACACAGGAAACAGTTCCAGCGAAGCTTCACCAACATTAGACAGACATGACACAAGGCACCAGACAGATATCTGGTGCCTTGGTTTCAGCATCAGGAAATGAAAGTAAGTGGAACAAAGTCCAACATTACTAGAGAGATACAAGTAGCTCAACTTGGAAACAAAGAGAAAAGTTGTCACGCTTCCACAATAACAATGCCAAAGGGAATTTATTGGAAAATCACGGAAGCCGATATCAGGACAGACAAAATCTTTGATCTTTGTCGGGTTTTTTGAGGACGCTCCCCTTGTTCTTTCTTTCAGGTGCCAAAAATCAATATCGAGTGATTTATAACTTTCAGCACTTTACCACGCGGGGGGGGTTGGGGGTGCGTTTCCATATATTGCCAGACTAAGAATTTGCATTATCGCTGTGAAAGTTCAGAAAACTATCAGCGGGACGTGACGTTAATTAACTTCAAGAGTCTGCGCTCTCCTGCAAAGCGGCGTTAATACAGTGGAAGGTAAACACTGTGTTCTCACTTTCCCAAAGAGCGCATTAAGACTTCACACACTCGAGCGAACCCACACACCGCACACATTAGACGTGACAATACAACGCCCCAGCAACGGCAATCGATAGACTCCTCAACTTTGGATCAGTGCAGCATACTAAATGAGAAAAATAAATTTCCCCTCTGTGCATGGGCTGGAGTGCTGCAGTAAGCTGTTTTAGGACAGCGCTCACTCTGACCTATACACATAAAGTCCAGAGGCAGATATAAATAACAGGCCAGTGTGTTGGAGAGGACGGCTATTGATTACGGAGGGAGGCTGGATGACACCGGAGCCTGGCTGCTCGTGCAGCTTCTAAATAGGACACAATCTGTACGCATTCTGAAAAACATGCATGTGCGTGGGTTTTATAGTCATATTTTATACAAATGTCTCCGACACGTCTGCTATCATATTTAACTGCAAACAAGTTCAGTTGCCTTTTTTTTAAAGCACTTTCTCGACATTTAGTATTAGCATCTTTCAATCTTGAATCAAGAAAATCATACTTAAATCTTGAAAATGATCCAAATAAAGGAAATGAATGCACCCCATGACATGATGTAAAATGGAAAATATGAAAATAGGACTTCACTATAGACAGAAATTACTTTTCTTTTTTTTTGGAGCATTTGTTCAGTTCTCTTTTCTGTGCACATTAACAGTAGAGGTGTGTTTAGTTGACACTGGTTTATACAGCCTGTACTAAAACTGATTAACACTGAACTCAGGCCTGTTATCTCGATACTTTGGTTCCACTATTCAATATTTTAACTATTTCAATGAACAAAAATTCCCCAAACTAGAAAATATTTAACATTTTCCAAAATATTTCCAAGCATCGCGTTTAGCATCTAATGGCAGATGAAACTGTGGATACATTACATACAAAACCTAAACAAATATCTAGTTAATGCAGGCTACCTATTAGAGCCTTGTGGATTATTATCAGTGGATTTCATCAAATTAGTTTACTGGCTATTTAGTAAGCAAACATGGGAGTTGGCAATTCATCAACTGAGCTGACTTGTGATGCGTTCAAGGTCAATATCCTTTTTATTTTTATCTTATCCAACTTCGTACCTAATGCCTAATGCTGAAGTGTCAAAACAAACAAACATGGCTGCCTCAAATAATCTACAATCCTTTAAGACAAATTGGTATATTAACATAGAGACGCTCCATCCCGCACGACATCACGGAGAGCAGAGTTCAAAGACACGACATTTTACTGTGTTTGGGAAAAACTTTACTAAGTGCACGTAAAAGGACGCTACAGCTGACTTCTCCTCCTTGTTTTCCAGCCAGACGTGATGCACCTAATGCTGTTGAACTACCCACGAGATGGAACCAGACATGGTTGTTAGGGTCGTGAGATTTATGAAGTGACTGCAAAATGTATTATTTAAGTTTCCCACCATAAACTGACATTATTTTTGTGTCGCACCCAGAATCCCGCAGGAGAATTTTACTACTATTGTTCCAGGAAACAGTTTCAGGCAGGGAAAAGAAACATTTAGTGAAGCGATGGACAGTATGTGCACATAAACACAAATGTATATTCACACACATAGCTATAGGCATACATAGCCCCGTACACAGTCCCTACACAACTATTCATGCACCACACACACACACACACACACACACACATCTCTGAGGATACAGGTTTAGACATTTCTGAAGCCCCAGAGAGTTTCCTGTCAGCACAGGATGTTTCTGGCTTGGCCTGTTCTACACACATTTGACATGGGCTGTAATATTTGCCAATATGCTACACAAACCCTTCTCTCCTCTGTGTGAATCTGGTGATGACCCAGGAGCATTCTGTGTCTGACCGGGGGGGGAGAACATTGGGTGAATTCTGACTAACAAGGGCCATAACAGATCATCAAGCCATTCTCACTGAAAGAAATAAATAAAAATGGCTGTATGTCTTCTGTGCAAGTAGCTTATTACGACCCATGTCAACATTTGTTGGAGGGCGACCTCTAGAAGCTGTAGTAATTATGAAGGGAGCAAAGCAGGACGTCAGGTGTAGTATTATAAAGAGCAACAAAGTCTGCATGAGGACGAGGGGGGGTAGTAACTTAATCAGCTATTATTTAACCCAAACTATGTTTTTTTACTGAACCCAACCAAGTAGCTTTGTTGCCTAAACAAGCAGTTCTGTTTCACAATGCGTTTTAATCTGCAAAACAACTGCATGCATTCATTTGCTTGAATTTCAGGCTTAAGGTTTCACTTTTTATTTCCTTCGCTTTTGTTTGGCCACATTTTATGCTTGGTTTTCTTCTATCTACCTTTGTGTCGTAAGTTATTCAGGAAACAAATAAAACAAAAGAAACTCACCAAACACTATATCTATAAGGCCAAAGCAAGTCTTACCAAAACCTGTAACATTGGCAACTGTTGGAGCTGAGCTGCAGCACCAATGATTTATAATCTCTCAAATTTCATCTTTTTGCCAAAAGTTGCCAGTAGGGAGAAACATGCACAAAAAGTCTTTAAGTGCACTGTTAATAAAACCAAGTCATGGGATGGAATAACAAAGTTATCCACATGTAAAGTATTTGATATGTCTACATGAATGAGGCACAGTGAAGCAACACATCTTGATGTTTACGATGATGAACAGCGTGTGGGCTCTGAGGAGATCAATGATGGAGCCAAACGTTGTCACCTCTTCCTCTGCATCAGGTCAGAGGGAGGGAACCTGCGATATGCAAGACGCTGGACTCACCTTCAGATGAAGTCCATGGATTGTTGGTGCAGAGCTGCAGCTGGTAGCCACGCTGGAGCTCACAGCTGCAGAGAGCTTGTTTAGCCCCAAGAGAACCATTTCTGACAAGTTAAATTGTGAGAGGGTTTGTCTGCCTGGCTGCACAAGCATTTATTGAGTGTGGAATGAGTTCTTGCACAGGCGTTGTGCGTGCGTGCGTGCGCGTGTGTGTGTGTCTGTGTGTGTGTGTGTGAGTGACCTCTGGACGTAGATTAAGGTCACAGCCTCTCTGTCAGGCAGCACAACATGAGTAATGTATAATGTGAACTTATTAGGCCCTCTGCGCTTTTATGGACAGTCCGGGGCTGGGGATGGAGAGAGGTCGTTTCTCAAGCCGAATGAGTCGACCCTGGACATGAAGAAGCTTCTCTGCCCGGTCAGTCTTCAATCCCCCAGATGTCCTAGGGAATAAACAAATAATTGGAATAAAAGAAATGCCAACGACTGCGTCTCTGCATGTCATGAAGATGTGTGCTACATTAGGTTTATGTAAGTGAATGATAATTAGGCCTATGTCAACAGCTAGCGTGTGTTTCTGTTAATGTGCTGTTTCAATTAACAACCCTAAGATAAATGAACAAGTCAGAAGTAAATTAAGTCAGGATAAGCTGCAAAATATATGCATGTTAATGTTGCATGCAAATGCAATGCAAAATGAGTGCGGTTGGTTACGTATGATGCATTAGTCTGCTGGAGATGAGTCTCAAGCTGTGTTAAAGAACAACAAAGATGAAAGTGTGTGACGGACAGCTCTTTGATAGGGAAGAATAACAGGTTCTAATTAAGGAATTACTTTACAAAACCTCAGTCCATGCTTCTCTTGTTTTCAGACATCTTAGTTAAACTCTTTGGACAAAAGTTAAAGCATTTGATTTCATAAATCATGACATATTACTTTCCTAACGACAGGCACATGGTATTAAAGGGTTAGTTCAGTATTTAGAAAGAACTAAATGTATATTTTGATGGTTGAAAATCTAAAAGATTGAATGTGAACCGTGGACTTTAGTTTTTTATATTACCAATATTTGTGTAGTATCAAAAACATTACAGTCAGTTTTGTATGAAACTGATTGACCTTTTCTTGTTCTGCAAATTATTTGCAAAATCAAATCAAAAAGAAATTGGATAGAAATGAGAATAAAATGATTAAACCTGAGATTTACAGAGGATTGATGTATTTAAATTGTCATTTAATTTGAAAAGAAAAACTAATTGACACAGTATGGTTTCTTGTATTGACACAGTATGGTTTCTTGTAATCAAAGAAGGTTAATGAAATCACAATACATAAAGATAGCGCCAATATTAAAAAGGCTTTTGAAACCAAACTGGGTGAAATAATGAAATAAAATATAAAAATAATGAAATATGTTTGCATTGAGGAGAGAAAGATGAATTTGTTTCTGTGCTAAGACACTGATCCTGCACGTTGCTCTACTGTATGTCAGAGTACAGTACAGTAGTTTATTTTGCAGTTGTATTAAATTTGGTTATCTATTGAACGCAGACGCTGCTTTGGCACTGATGACAAACAGTTTGCCTGAGGAAGTTGTAGAGTCACAGACAAAACAAAATGAGCACAGATGGATCATACTGACTGTACAACGCCCGGCACAGTGACTGTGCAATTTTCTTGTGATGGTCCTCAAGGTAGGTCGCCCAAAGCTGTTTCATTTGTCTTTTTTAAGCTTTTCAGTGGGGAACCAAATGAGAAATCTGTTTTTTTTTTCACCCCGAGACCAAGCAGAGGACATTTAGCTGTGCCCGAGGACACAGCTTCATGAGAACATATTATTACTTTTACCATCTGGAGAGCCATCACAGACAGTTCATTTCCTCTTTCAGCTTTGTTTTTGTTTTTTTGTTACAGATTTGCTGTAGTAAAAGAATTTCAACAGTCTCCTTTTAAACTGACAAAAAAAAAGTTTTTTTTTTCAGCTGCCAGGTGACTTATTGAGTTAAATTCCTCTGAAGGTAGTGACTAACAAGAACAAAGCATTGGCAGCAGGACTAATCCAGTTTTATTAATAATATAATGCAAATACATCCTGAATTTACTTCACTTAAAGGCTCATTTAAAAAAAAAAAATTGCCTTTTATATAAAGTCGTCTAATCCCTGGAACCTGTGGGGGGGTGACGTTGATTTACCTGCATCTATAGCACATACTGTTATACTGACGCTCTCTGTGAATTTGATGTGGAATGCAATAAATTGTAAAGCATTGTGGAGCGGTGCATCGATTTAGACCCGTAGCAGACATTAAACCCACGTACAGACGGTGCTGTGAAGGTACAGTCGTGTTGATGTTGGTGAACACACACTGTACACTACCTGTACAGCCGCACACACACACACACACACACAAATACAGACTAAAGCTGGTGAAGGAAGTGGAAGATTCAGCAGCTGGAGAGGCGGTGGAGACCAAAAGCGGCGCTAAAAGGAGAGTGAATATTACACTTTACACAGACACAACAATACACTGTTTGACAAATGGTGACCAGAGAAGGACGTAGAATGGTTTATTAAAATCCAAAGGCATATGTATCATATATACTGTATATATATATATTATTATAATATAAAAACAGAAGTAAGCTGATACCAGACACTGTTCCTTTTTGTGCTGCTGAGCTTCTACAAGTCGTCCTTTCTAAACCACTAAATCACGACAAAGAAAGTGTGGTTTTGCTTGAGCTACTAAACTAGTTGCCCGAGGTTAGGGGCAGATTGCCTTCATGGTTAAAAGAGACCAACATTGACCGTTGACAGGAGAGGGCGTATGGACAAAGGTCAGCGGAACAATGTTGCAGCATTTTTGAAATATTGCTGAGAGAGTCATTAGTCGCACCAACACAAGAGGTCACATGTCAGGAAAATGTAAACATTGCTTGTGTTAAGGGTCAGAACAAATGACCATCACTGTCTTTTCTTTTTCTGCTGAAGACAGATCTGTTTGTTTCTTTCATGTAGCTCATCTCATGTGTTTTAAATATACGATGTTTATTAATACTGAACACAAGCAGGATGAATGTGCTCGGAGCCTGCTGTGAAACTCTACTTTTAATTTTATTTCTCTTGACAAAAGCTATTTGTTGCGTTTATGATTCCCAGCTTGTGTTTCCTTGTGATACACGCTACCAAACACACACACACACACACACACACACGCTATTACATACACTCAGAGGAGAGATGACAAGGCGAGGTCAGGCCAAAATTATGATTTTCCCTTTTGGGTTTTCAAGCCATTTCATTAGCGCTGAAGACTTATTTCTCTGCGTTCTCGCAGCTCGTTCTTTTCATCAGACTCTGTTTGAACTTCCCTACGTTGAGCTTTCAGCACCCAGTAAGTAAAGTGCTGCACACGTATCCCGGAGTTAATGGGGATCAGATGGCCTCTACTCCCTCCTCCTCCCCCCGACCGGAGCTCATCCCTGCCCCAAAACTACTTCACAAGTAAAAAAAAAGATTAAATAAAAAACACCTTGACATTTTGGACATTTAGTTCAGTGCATTCTCATGAGGTCTCACTGAGGTCAGAGGTCTCATCAGACTCTGCAGAAGATCATTTGACTGATGTTCTGCTCTGTGGTGGAAAGTGGGCTGACTGTTGAGGTACAACTGCAGCCGGCCTCTACACAGTGCAAAGTTTCACTGCACCTGTGGCGGGGAAGACAACTGTGTTTCCATTAAAGCTCAGTTTGAACGCTGGTCATGCATGTGTTCTCAGTAGACGTGTGTGTATGTGTGTCATTGGTCTTCAGCCAAATCAATGCAGCTTTTATCCAAAATGTCCTCTGAAAAGTCTAAAATCTAAAATCTAAAATCTAAAATCTAAAATCTCGCTGAACAGTAGGACTCTTCAACACGACCTGGAAAGTTAACCTCAGTTGAAGTTGGATGTTCTCAGCCCCATTTCTACACCAGTAAGTTATTTCAACATTAAACAAACAACTTCTTTTTCCTGGGCGCAGCTTATATTCTGTTTGCTTTTTTAAGCTTACATGTCGCATGCTGTTTGCATTTAAAACAATAGTAGAAATAACAAAATGAGTCTTATGTGATTGTAATTTTTAGAACTGGATCTCATCTATGAAAGTGTTTAAGAGTTAGAGTTAGCCAGAAACAGCTCTTAGGGTTAGTTTAGTTTATGTTGTTATTTTCAATTTATACAACTAAAATACACATATAAAAGATAAAAACACTAATAATAAGTTGTGATTTCTGAAATAGTGACAAACCAAAGCAAGTTTAGAGCTTATTGCACCTTATTACATTAACTAAGTTATACAATTCTCATTAAATATATACACTGGAGATGAATGAAAGAAACAAAAACTATATTTTTATATTATATATTCCCAACAACCCCCCCGCCCAGAGCAGTGTTTATACCTCCGTTTTATAAATGTTGATTATCTTACTTCTGAATATTGTTTTAAATCTATTAAGTGGATTAAACATTTTCATTTAATCTTCAAATCTATTCCACAAACACGTCTTTGTTCTAATCTTTGTTCATACTGACTCACTATAATTTCAACACCTTCCAGATACTTATTTTATAAGGTATCTTATTTTTAATTTTATAGATTAATTATGCCTTTTTAAAGTCCACCAAATCTCTAAATTTGAGAGTATGTACATTTAAAAAAAGAAAAATGTATTTGTTAGTTTAAAATAATATTTCTATACAAACAATCCACAATGAAAGAGTGAGTTGACAAATTGTTGTCTTCCATTAAGCCCCTAAATCCAGAGTTGATAAAATGTGAAAGTAGCATTTGTGTATTATTTTAATTCCTTTAAGGGCTCATTGAATCAGCTGAGAAATTTGAAAAGCACATGCTCGTGCATATTCTAAGGAAAAATGATCCCATCGCTGATGGCCGCTGGTTTAAAAGGACCATCTGAAGCAGAATTAGTGAAGATTAATGCAAAAACAGCTCCGTTCCCTTTTGTTTTCCTCAGTTTGAAGCCGCCCTCCCCTCCCAGCCCGACAAACACGCAGCTCAGCCAGCAAACTGCACTCGTAGCCTCGGCCAAGCGGCAGCCTGGTGCCTGCATTGCAGAGGCTGTCCGGACACAGATTGATTTGTAGCTATTGAGACAACACTGATACGTTACTGAGAGCACAGACGTCAGCAATCGCTCTCCGATTTTTAAGTGGGAGGCTGGACTGTTGGAGGGAGAGAGAGAAAGACATGATGTGAGGAGTTTTACTTCTGGAACGCCTTTACCTTGCTGTCTTCTTTGCTGTTTTCTATCCGGTAGACTTACGCAGACTGTGAATCACGTCGGTTATCACGGCGCCATTCGTCGTGGCATTTGAGAAATGACTCTGCGAAAAGAGCACCCAGTGTGAATTTTAACCAGGCACCGGCTGACGGAAAGAAAGATAAAAAAAAAAAAAAAAACTATGATGTGTTGCATTATTCTTCTATCAAATCTTAAGATCCTGTTCTCATTGTAAACAGAACAAGGACGAAGCTAAAGATTCCACAGGCTTATGTGTGGCTGCAGGAGCTGTGCGAGGCTACCCAATGCAATCAGCAGTAAAAGCTTTATTTTCAAGGTAATGAACCCTCCTCAGGGTGTGTGTGATTTATGCTCCCTTTTCAAACCACTTTGAATCACCCAGAACTGCCTCTGATTCAGTACTGACCTTAAAATACTTATCTGCTCCTGCTATCAAACACAAAGATATTCTTTAACTGTAGCCTTCCCCTTTTTGTTTTTTTTCCTTTTTGACTAAAGCAAACAAAAAACATCCTGAACTATATAAACGGTCCAAATAGTTGTTTTTTTATAGCTAAAATAGACATCCTGCTTCACAGTTGTACCTTCTTTCATCAGCTGAGGAAAAAAGTCAAGTGATGTCTTGGTCTGCATTGTACAGCACCGAGAAATGTAGAAATAAAAGTAAAAGCATTATTCACAGGGTAAAATTGTTTCCTTTTGTCTGTCCTTGACTCTCTCTATTTGCACGTACGGTGCTTTAAGCCATGAAATACAATTACTGAGGATCGACAGTGATGACCCCCGCCTCTCATGTCAGCGTTTGGTAGAAGAATAAAAACATGTTTACACATTATATGCACTAGCTTTCCTATCTACACTATCTTCACTCAGCAACTCAGGAAAAGAGGAAAAAACATTACCACAGTTAAAAAAAAATCAAAAAAATCAAATCAGTTCCATGACACTCGAGGATTGCAGGGATTTACCTCCCGTGACAGATAATATGCTTGGATACAGATTACTGGAAGATGAGGCTCAGGTGCTGGGTGGAATTATAACATCATCTCTGCTGGTTTCACTGCTTTCATGTATCAGCGTTTGACGGAAGAATTAAAAAAAAAAAAAAAAAAAGAAAAGAGTAATGAGTAACGGTTACGGCTGATCAGCTGGGGAAACACAAGAAGACACTAATATCCTAACTGGTCTTGAAAACGAATCATGTCATACATCAGAAATAAGGGCTCCATGCAGCCGTGGGGGTTTGGATGTCTTACCTGTGAGAAGAGCTGCCAGCTGAGCCAGTGTGCTGCCGGAGAAACATCCTTTCCTTTGTTGCAACCAGGGGATTACATCGATGGCGTCTGACCTTCGGCCTTGTGCCACTACAACAACTTCTCCAAGCTAAAATACAATGTCGTGGGTCCTCCCCCGCTCCCTAAAAAAAAAGGGCCGGATAGGTTGTCTGTGCAAGCATCTCACGACGACCAGGAGACCACTGTGTCGGGTGTGAAACCGAAAGTCTACGTTGACATATTTTAAGTCACGTACGCAAGTTGACTTAGGGGATTTACTTACGTTCATAACTGTTTCCATTCAAACGTGCAAAAGTGTTGTTTTTTATATTTTTATGTGAAGGTTTTCCGCCCCGACACCCCCAACATGTCAGTAATGTTACATGTGACCATTACATATTTAAAGACACATGGTATGTCCATTCCACCAGCTGACACGTCCGTGTTTACGGTCTGCTTCAGCGTAGACACACAAGCTCAGGGCTGGAAAGTAAACCCTCGTCGAGGTTATGGAAATATCATGGTCATGGTTAAAGTAAAGAAGAGAACGGTCTCCTGTGTCCAACCCTAAACGCGTTTGCTTTTGACGGACAGGAGTGATAATTCACACACCTGATAGACGGCCTTGTTAGATAAACACGCTCCAGGTCATGAATATGTCAAGAGCTTTACAGCCGGCTGCATTTTACTGCTTTGCAGAAGGATTGTGTCATATTAGGCATTTGACAAATGCTGTCAATGTTTCTTGTGTGGACAGTTTATGTCATCATCATATCAACACGTCATGTTCCCCGACACCAAACATCCCAGTTTCTATGACATTTTAATATTCATTCTGTAAATACTCGTGCTTTTTTGTGACACCCTGAGTGTTCCTGTTCCTGTTTCCATCATCGGGTCAAAATCTCCACTTTTACACAAGAATCATCACAATCTATGTTACATTTTCATGGAGGTCACCGAGCGCGTGAATGTTGCTACACTCCCCAGAGGATGAACCGTTTGGATTTCAATGGTACTCATGACCTTTGCGCGGGCGCTACCTTCAGAGTACTGCTACGGGTTTATTCTTATAGTCTTACCGGCTCAATTGTATGTAAATTGTATAGTTTAATTTAGCGCGTTATACTCTAAGAGAAGGCTAAGTCAGGAGTAGAGACGGGCTCTTACGAGCACGCCGTGCCAGCCGAGTTCACAAACACCAACAAACTCTCCCCGCCTCTGTTTATGTTCCCTCCTCAGGCGTTATGTGACTCAAATCTGGAAGAAAAAGTGTCCAGAATGTTATTCCAGGCCACATGTTGCTCCAGATTTGACACTAACTTGGAAGACATTGCAGAGCGGCGCTCAGAGCTGTGCTCGCACTTTAGCCAGAGCTCTGTCAGCGGGTAACAGAAAGGGGGGGGAAAAATGAAAAAGCAGTGAAAGTCAGTCGACAATTACTAGAGTCTGACTCAGAGCTGGGCCATTAATCAAAACTCTGAGCTCTGTCAAGCCCCTGCATCACAATCCGTTGCAACAAGCTGCACCACGGCTAGATGGAGAGATACTGTAGATAAAGATAGAGATGGAAAGATAGACATTTCCTTGAGAGGGAAAATAATGTGGACAGATTGGGATTCATACAGCTGATGAGCCGTCGTGACAGACTCAGGGAAACTGTCCTCTTCCTCCTAATTAATGTCAGATCTGTAGTTCAGCTCTACCTGCCGCTGGCAGCCGCAGAGCTCCCCGGAAAAACTCTGAGCCACCAGCTGATGTAGGTCAAATCCTCCATTTGGCGCGTTCCTTACACTGACAATATTTTTCACACCGTGCCTGGGTGCCAATTAGCCTCTTACTTAGTACGTTTCAGGCTTTGTCGGCACAGCACGCTGTGGAATGATAGAGACAATGTGTCCTGGTCACCTCAGTTCTTCCACAGACCGTGTTCAGCCAGTGGCCTCTGGCCAGCCCTGCTGAGGATGTGCAGCCTCCGGCGCTGATGCGTGAGCCACGTAGAGTTTCCACGTAGTCAAAGTGAAGAACAGATTCTTCGCGATGTCGCTGACTTTTTCCAGGCGATGTTATGTTTCGTACACTTCAGTCCGCTGTCAGTACAGACATCACGTCACCATGCAGTCGTTCAATGTTTACTATATAAGTGACAAAATTCACATTAGTAAGCGATTTTAATGTTATATTGGCGGTTACGCGCTGAATTGAGTGCAGAATTCGGCATGCAGGCTTTTAGTAAACCCCTAACACACTATTATAGTAGAGCTGACCTCTGAATGTGGTTTCAGTCACATGAGAGGGGAGTACATTGGTGTTAAAGATTCATTCGTTGGTGTACGGAACATGTCTAAAATCCTTCTCTTTCACACGGTTTGAAACTGGCACTGGGCAGCACCTTTGCTAATATCAGTGTTTATCACAAGTAGATGAAAGGCCACAATATGCTCCCATGAAGATTCCACATTCACACATTTTCAAGAGAATTAAAAGGTGTGAGAGAGGGTAATTCATGTCATTCATGTGGGCCTAAATTCTTTTGCAATGTGACATGTTTGTGGTGATTGGCCGAGTGAAAGAGCTGCAAAGTGATAAAACGTTCAGAAAATCTCACACCGTTCAGAAAATAATCTGGATACGTACGTGGAAACTCTGCTCCTATTGTTAACAACAAAGTAGTGTGTGGTTCTCTTGCATGACGACAATAGGAGCATCGAAGAAAATGCATTTATGTTTGGAAAAAACAATTTCTACAAGAAGAACAAGATTCCTGCTTGTCCTCCCAGGTGAACGTCCTTCACACTTGGATGTTGTTGCATTGCTTGCTCTCTCTTTACAGATAATCACATTAACTTAACGTCCCTTCAACATGTGGAGGTTTATCACACCTACAAAAACTACCTCAGCGTCATAGAAGACACTGACCTCCATCGTCCCAGAGCAACAGATACACATAACCGTAGCTCACGATGCAGCGTCCTGTTTGAGCTCGCGGAGCCATATTGTCATCATGGAAGCTTCTTGTAGTCTAACTGATAATGAGGTGAGTCGCCTTGTTCATTCAGTTGATTTATCTCTCAGCCCCCCCCGCCCCCCGCCCTTTCACCACTCTACAAATTACCCCTGAGGCAAGATTAACGCCCGTGTTATTACCCGGCAGGTACAGGAGCTCGTGCAACAACCTCTCCCAAAGTCAAAACCTGGACACGATGCCCTGACCTGTTGGGATTCTGCATCTGCTGGTGGAATATGTAAAGAATGCTAATTATGTCGCTGTGAACAGTCACGGGTGATTAAGCATGTGGTAAGGAGGCGCCGCGTCTAAATTGCGAGGGGTGTTTTTTTTTTAAATGCAGGATGTCTTTCGGCATTTCTTTCTCTCACTTTCTCGTTCTCTCTCCGTCTCTACATGCACCGATAACTCTGTTCAAAAAAAAAAGAAATGAAAGCCACTTCTGCTCATTCTGAGTATGAGAATGTTAAGATGCCCAGTGCCCCCCCCCCCCCCCACAGTAAACAGGCTGCTGGGGTCTGGCCACATCTTACTGCTTTCAGTAGAACCATCTCAAGCACATTCAACACAGCATTGTGGGTTTTTGAGATTCCTCTTGAAGTAGAATATTCTATTAATTATTTATGCAAAAACAAGTGTCTCAGCTACAGAAAGTAAAACAAATCCTCTTCATTCAATCCTTTAAACATCACTTACCTCCCAGCGGATCAGCCATTACAAGCTCACGCTGTACATTTGCTATTTATACCTTAGCTGCAACCGGTCTGTTATCTACTATGTTGCTGGCGTCAACCGAGATGAGCCATTATCCCCGCTGTGTGTGCACAGTCACCCAGGGGACGAGAGGATTAGCATTGGAAAGACACCATTGCCTAATATGGTGTTGAACAGGACTCGATTTGCTCCGGACTCGGTCTTGACTCGGACTCGACTGGGTGTCGGATATTTCAGTGTAAATGTCGTGAAGCTCAAATGAAGTGTTGGAACAAGCTGATATGGAATAATGCTGTCAAACAACACTACATTAGATGGCTTTTCCAATCTTAATGCTGCATTAATTGATTTTTTTTGGCCACTTGAGGGCAGCCAACATTCTCTTTCTCAGCTCTGGTTTGGTTCCCACAAAAGAAATGTGTCTTTAGCTGCTAGATGTTGCACTCTTCACCAGCTAGTCTCTAACGGTGTCCTGCTGTGTGGTGCTGGGGAAGTACTGTAGTGTGGGGCTTTTTTATGAGCTTTTTCAATGAAAACAGCTGCTGAAAACAGACTTCATGACAATGAAATGTGCAGGAGTGGAAAACCAAAACAATGAGGGTAAAAGATCCGTAGAGCCGAGAGGAGCTGCGGAGTCAGGGGATAAATCGCTGTGGTTTCATCACTGCATGCGACACCATGGTCATTGGATATAAAAGAGTTGCTTTAATGGAACGTATGAACACAAACATGTGAAGAAGGGTTAAATGCAGCTGCTTTCTTTTCCAACAATCAGCCCGATCCGAACCAGAAGTCCTCTTGTGAACACCTGATTCAGTATAAACCGGTCCATGGGGAGAGCATTTTCTTCTTGAAAAGGTCTTTTAGAAGCCTCTTTACATATTGTATTTCACATATAAATGAAAATCCTCTTTTTATTAAGTTCCCCCTTCTACAGATTCACGATGTTCTCCTGGGTCGACGCACACGTTGGTATTGTTCGCTGCTTTGCCTTTTATGAGCACCCTTGACCTCAGTGGCCATTTTCTGAGTAGAAGTGCATCTTTCCCAGGGGTGCCATCTTTAGTAAATGTATGTTTACTGGATTCAGAGGGCTCCTGAATCATCTCCTGTTTAATGGGCGCAGCAGTATGCTGATTTAACTGTTGCTGTAGTAAAAGGCAGAGCAAATAAACCAATAATGGTGATGAGCACTTTATCCTGCTTAATCTTTTTCAAAAGTTCAGATTAGGTATATAGTCGTTTAATGTCAAGGATGCAAATAGAACAGCTTAACAAATGAAAAAGAAAAAGCTTTGTGAGATTCTATATCTTCTTTTCATTGTCAACCGACCCAATAAAATGAACAATTAATTTGTCCTAAGTATTGTCTGTGCATCCAAAGCCTGATTGTCTTCCTCTGAGCCACAGAGCTTCATTGTTGTCCAACAACAATTCAAATCACATCGCTGAAAAAGGTCCACAACAAATGCTCTATTTCCTCCTGTTAGTTTGCTTAAAATGATGGTTTACTGAGGATCTTTTTATAGATGAAACTATACATTTGTGCAGCATCTTTAAAGATGTACATCCTCAGTATGAACACATGGGCTTTGAGCTGAGAGCTACAGACAGGCTGAGAGGCGGACTCACACGTCATGGGTTGTGGTCTTTTCATGTGATTTGTTGACTATAAGAAACGTGTAGAATGACTCCAGCCGCATCCTTTAAAGCCTCTAGGTGGCCGAATCAAAAAGGAGCCTGGAGTAGACACCAACGCTACCTCGCCTGTTTCCTGTCCTGACCTGGTCTCACTAAAATGTCTCCAATGACATTGTGAGAAAACCCAAAAACAACTATGCCACCATATATAGAATACTTTGAAGTTATAATCACGTACAAATGGTACACATGTGTCAGCTCGTCAGTTAAGATCATTATTTCTATTCCAGACATCTAACCACTGGGCTAATAGAGGATTTTATTCCACAGTGTTTAAAAAAAACAAAACCTAAAGTGAGGTATGCTTTAAAGAGCTGCTGCTCTCCAAGCTGAAAGAAAGCCTGAGCCCCAGGAGCATCTAAATGTTTCAGAGGAGTTCCACCCTGACGAGAATGCAATTGTTTTATGGGAAAATGTGAGCAGTGGAAACTACACGCGGGTCATGAAAATGGTCAAATATTGAATTTTGGCATAATGTATGAGAAGGTTTGATTAAAAAAACATCCAATCTCGTCCTTTTTGAGAATTTCTAGCTTTTTTTCATGAAACAACAAAGTTTCTCCAGCAGTATCTCTCTCTGGCAGGCACGAGGCGGTGCCGGTCCCGTCATATCCATCATCTGGTGTTGCACACAATTACTGACTCATATCCACAACATCTGGATTGCAGTGGTCATATAACCGTTGGCAGGGCAGAGCTGTATCGATTGGGTGAGACTTTATCGGCCCCTGAGGGCCAAGCAGATGTTTGCTACTGTTGAAACAACAAGATTGAGCAGATAAAACAAGATAAAAAAAAATAAAATAAACACATAAAATATATATCACAATCAGCCAGAATCAAAGGTGCGTTGAAGTTCAGTGCAGTCTGTTGCAATGAAAGGCAGACGTTTGTTTAAACTGCTAATGGAGACACCGAAAGTTTGGACTTTTTCCTGTCACTACGGGTGTTTCATGGTTTCTTGGATTACCCAGAGTTCCCTCAAATATTACTTTTCCCTTTGGATAACTGACTGAAATGGGCCGGTGTTTATGTGGAAAATCGAAATACCCGCCTCCCCTGATTATACTAGCGCTGCACAGAAAGGCCTAAAAGGCTGGTAATAAACCTGAGGCAACATAAATTGGAAATGTTCCTTACAACAGGCAACACATCGAGCCACAAGGCCCCCGAAAAATGGATTCAAATACTTTCAGGAAATAAGATGTTCCAATGTGAAATGTGAATGGTTCAACCCAAATTACAGCCCTCCCCGGGCAATGGCTTCCAGACAAAGTTTCACTATTCTCCTCTCTGCAGCAGCCATGTTTTACATTTGTTACAGAAGGAGGTCGGAGGAGAATGATGGCTATTTGTTGCAACTAACAGGAGGAGGCCGGGAAGATGAACCCCTTCGACATGCACGGTTCAAAACAGGTCAGAGAACATTCAACCTGCAGGGAAACAAAGAACAATGGGGAGCCGATAAATTCTGCATTATCACGATGACTGATGAAGTTAATTAAAGTATCAACGGCTTAGCGAGAGGGGTAATCCAAATTCATAAATAAACAGCTTCTCTGGCCCTAATGAGCCTGTTTGTGCAGACTCATCTGCGTGTTTTCTCTCCACAATCCGGCAAAGAAAAGTTTGGCGCGATCCCGGGGGGGGGGGGTGGGGGGGGGGGGGGCGCCTCGGCTTTAATATGTTGTTTGCATCTCGAGCAGTCGGCGGCGGGGAACATCATCTCCGCCTTCAACACTTAACCAAATAAAGCGGCTCGCGCGGCTGTGAAAGCGAGCTTCCCCCTCAGATAGGGAGGAGGAATCGGCTGCTAATCAAGCAGCTTTAATGTGGGTTTGCAGCAGGGGAAAGCCAGCAATCAGCTTAAATACATGAAGCGCTGTCAAACCTCGAAAAAGGACATAATCAGGTTTCGAGTCCTGCTGATGTGAGTGTGTTTTCTTGTATTCCTGCACTTATGAGGATCACATATATGTAGGAGTTTAAAGCGGCTACTCATTTCTTAATTAGCTGGAACGCGAAATTTTGGTTGAGCAATAAGATGCCGGTAAATGTTACGATAAGGTTCAGCTCAAGTTAAGGATGAGATTATGATATTCAAATGCATTTTGAATTGAGACGGTTGAGAGGTTGAAATAATGAATTTTTTCAGTAAATAGATCAACTGACAATCAACAAAAAACAACAAGCAGCAGTGTGTATATTTTTGTTCCATTATGGCCACTTGTGGGCAGTGAAAGAAGTTGACAACACAACACGGGGCATATTATCACATCATCGCGTTAGCATACAATTAGAGTCGTTGTGCGTCCACCTGATGAACAGAAGTCCGGTCCTCCGGAGAAATAAAGTCTGTCCCTCACGATCACTCGATCAAATCAAAGTTTATGTACAAGGCACTTTTCATACAGGTTAGTGCAATGCAAGCTGACAAGATGGTACAAATATAAAAAGTAAAAACAATAAGTAATGCATTTACTAGATGATCCACTTTCTTTACCCCCTATAGTTGCTAACTCTGGTGCTGGGCACGTAGCATAGAGTGGGTTTGTCAGAGGCGAGTGGAAAACAGCTGAGTAGTGATTTCTGGCATAACTTCACCTACTTCCAAGGTACGTATATGGAGAAGAGTCTCAAGAGGTCAAAACTCCAGCAAACACCTGCAGTAGGAACTTTATTGTGAGACCAACGCGCTGCTGTGACTGGAAACGAGGTTCGTGAGAGGAAACCAGGAGAATTCAGCTAAAAGAGACAGTACTGCAAAATGAAGGTCACATCTGAATACATGTGGGGAGAAACAGAACAAATACAGACGCTCTGAATGTTTTAATCCCTGGAAAAATGACGTGAATCATATGACGAGGCCTTCACTGCTCTCCACCAGCGTCATCAAAAACACCACACGAGCTGCGGACTCTTGTAGAATCCAGGAGAAGGAGCACTGAAGCTGCTCTGGATGCACGTGGTGAAGAAAAATCAATGTTACTTTATGTTGGTTAGTCCCCTACCTCTATCTCATGTGCAAAGCTGGCAGTTTAATGTGAGAGCGAAGTGTCAACATAGAGCAGGTTCATGCTCTGTGGACCATTACTGGCCACAGCAATGTTCATGGAAAATGAGCAATCAGGTTCTGAAATACGTAATAAAGTGTGTCAACTGTCAGGTGTACATTTTCACTGAATCATTTTGCTAGAGGAACGTCGACCTGGTCTCCTTAAAAGGATGTTCCTATGCAATGAAACTGCTTTTGTTTTTTTGAAATACCAAAATGAAGTCCACAGAAGTCAACATACAGAAGAGGACGGGTGGATGGATGGGTCAAACAAACACAGAAATGGAGACAGATGTTCGTGTCCGTGTGAAACCGGAGGTCAACGCTGACTCATTTTCATTAACCATAACTTTTTCTATAACTTAAATAACTCAACAAACGTACTTATGATGTTTCACTAAACCTAACCAAGTAGTTTTGATGCGTTTTCTTTTCTTTGGTTTGTTTGTTGTTAGTAACGTTAACCCCGTGTTTAGACAGGGTCATGAGTCCTGGGGGCATCGAAATGATTCTGATGAATATTCATATCAGATTTCATGGTGGTCCTAAAGTGTTTGATGGCCAGAAATATTAACAGACATCAACAACTTTAGGCCATGCTGATAACCCGGCAACAGAATCGAATATGTGTGTGTAGCAATGTATATATCCATACAATATTTATAATGTGACTGAGTTTCTGCTCGGTAGTCCATCCATCACACAGCCTAAAGCTGCTCCCGTAACTGCCAGAGTGTTAGGATCATAAATTTGAAAGAAAATGCATATCCATACTGCACAGTTCCCCCTCAGGGAGCACTAAAGTTCCTATCATCTCTGCCTCCTCAGCGCTTATCCTCACATCAACCCCTCCTCCTTCAGCCCTGGTCACTGTTGGTTCACAGGGACATTTGTTATATCCAGTATGTGGCCTGACCCCTGACCCCTGCACGTTGCAAAGCATGTGATTCAGAATATGAAGCGCGATGTCGGACCATACGGGAGCGGACACATAAAAGAAATAATATATTCATGGATTACATCCTGATTTGCATCACCAGTGGGGGCGAATGAAGTGCTCTAGTCAAACAGAGCTCACCCATCTAAAAAGGATTCCCTATGGAGGCCTGTAAAAACCGATTTACCCTCCATTTGATGAATTCTCAGAGGTCCCTGCAGACGGCCAGACAGACAGCATTTATCTCCCATTGGGGACCTCTCTGAAAGCACAATAAATTACGTCCTTCTGCATGAATAAGTAAGCACTGTAATCTATACGGAGAACATTAACATACTGAGCCCCTTAGTCCTTCTCCTCACCAAGCTAAATCTCAGGGCAGCACAAGTCAGCACCAGTCGGTTCATTTATTCATGAAGGGCCCTGTGGTCTAATGTGGGCGACTGGATCAACAGCAGTGGTCTGTGTGGAGGGTCTGTTAAACTAGACACTGCATTAAGGACTACATCCTGTCAGGGGAATGGAGTGGGCATGTAACCCACGTCCAAAGCCGAATGTTAAGTTAGTTTGCAAACGTTTCCTTGGCTACTTTGGAATACCAGTTTCTGTGGCCTTAAGCAAGTACGAGTGTCGTGTCGTTCGCGGACGATTCGCGAAAGCAAACAAATGTCGTCGGTGAACGAACTGAACTGAATCCCTTCCTGAAACGATTCGTTTATTTCTCAGTGCAGTGGAGCTCTTAGTCAGTCGCGAGCGAACCTGCAGGGACTCACTGAGTGAGTAATTCGTTTTGCAATCGGTATTTGGATCCAGCCATATTCCTCAGCTCACTGGCTCATCCTCCACGAATGACCTTTCACAGTTCACTGGTTAGCGAGCTGAACGTCGGGCCGTGTTTAAGTTCAGTGAGGGGGAGCTCCAGTCAAGAACTGAAAGAATCTTTTTAATGAACCCATTCCAGTGATTGACTACGGAAAATAACCGCTTTACCCATCTATAACAAACACGTAGTTTGTCTTTAAAGACAAAGCCTGTGATTTACCAGTCCATGTCCTAACCCTTATATATGGTTATTAGGGCTGGTTAGTGACCGGGAGATTAACATTTCAGAAGGAAGGGGCCGTACTTCTCAGGGTGTCGGGCTCACGGTGTCTTTAAGGACATGTGGAAGGAGCTCAGAGGAGAACTGCTGCTTAGAGAAAAGACTCAACAGAGCTGGTTCAGCCATCTGCTCCGAAGCTATTCTGGACATGTCCAACTGGGAAGAGACCCCAGTGCAGGCACAGAACACGGAGGATTACATCGCCCTTCTACTCTGAGAATGCCTCCAGCTCTTCCAGCAAGAAGTGGAGGACGTGTCTGGAGCCTGCCTCCACCGTGACCTGGACCTGGACAGCCCTGAGGATGCGGGCATGGATGGATGAGAAAATATCGGTATGTCTCTGAGCCTCTTCAAAACTGCTCTGTTGCCCTGACAACAGATCATGTGCCAATTGTACAACATGGTGGTATGAAAATATGATAAAATATATTTGAATGGTGTGTTGGCAGTCAAAGGGCCCTGAAGTCTAAACAAAGTTATATATGTTCAGTCATAGTAGTAGAAGTACTAGTAATAGTAAGTAGTAGTGGGAGTAGCAGTAGTAGTTGTTGTAATGTAGTAGTAGTAATAGTATAGCGGCAGTAATAGAAGTAGTGGTAGCAGTGATAATACTATGAGTACTAAGAGCAGCAGTAGTAGTGCCCAAAGGCCTTTGTGCATCAAGTGCAAGGTTTTAATCGTCCGAAATCGTCGCACGTTTGGAAAACATAACTCTGAAACATTCGTCTGTCATTTAAGTTTTCGAAACCAGGTTAAATTTTCTGCGTTTTTCACCTCCGTCAGACTTGTTTGACCGTTCAGAGCAACTGCAAACGCAAACGTCATCCTCCAACATGGCAGCTGATAAACCGATTTGCTTCATTCAATCGTCTCCCAGCACAAACAAAGTCATTTCATTCAAAGACAGACAGCGGCAGGTGTTTGCAGAACACCTTGGAATCGGGGATTATCACAAAACAAAGGATGTACAAAAGGTAAGATAAAGATACACGATAGCTTCTTGCTAATAGCATTCATTCATTAGCCTTGTTTAGGAACACCGTTATCCATCGCACCCTCGTAATCAATTCACTTTTGTCTCGTATTGCGAATTTCACAACATATAAAATAACCCTGGACTCAGTGTGTTTCTGTTCCTAACAATTTTTATTGGATGACAGATTTTAAAAAAGGCCTTAAGAGTAGAAATGTCTACTGTACTGTAGAATTATAGTGGTAGTAGTAGGAGTAAAAGTATCTGTAGCCATTGAAGTGACACCAGTAGTAACACAAACTGTAACACGAGGTGTGAAATAGTATTATTATAAGACATATGAGAAGAACAAGCAGCTGTTACTGGTGTGAGATTATCTGCATTGCACGATATCTAGGACACGAGACAACTGCTTTCTTTTATTCTTTTGTAACTTCTCTTATCTTCCCCTTTAATGTAAGAATAGTATGATAAAAGTGAAAAAATATATATTTTTCGGTCTTCATTGTTAGTTTAGAGGGCTGAAAGTTATTTCTATGACAAAAAGAATCGCTCTGTCAGACAGAGAGGAACAAAGATTGGGTGGGGGGGGGGGTGAGAAGATTTTTCTTCAAGACAAGAGAGAGCTTATTATAGTTGTAGGAGATATGAGAGAGGAAGCAGGTGAAGTATTTCATGAAGATATGATATTTTAGTGTATGATGGAGGATCAGGAGCGAATCCAGCCCGGAGAGGAAATGTGACAACGCTGGGCGTCAGGACGAGTTCGTCATACATATTCATATCTTCAGAACACATGGAGATGAGCCGGGCGTCCCGTAACGACCACGGTCATTAACGACACCATCAGCGTAACAGATTCTCCGTCAACATTAGCGCCTGTCTTCGGGCAGCGTCGTCTCGTTTCCACCCAGATTTATTGTCATTCACAACACACTTTGTGTTACAGACACACATTTGGCATTATGGACACGTAGCTGAAAACATCAGCAGACACATCAGCCACATATGATTGATGAGCAGCATCCGGCAGCTGTTGCTATGTCACCTTATTCAGCATCACGCAAGTGGGAGGGACGTCATCTTCCAAGGTAACCAATGAGATCACTTGGGCTAATCTAGAGGAGAGAGAGAGGGGGAAAAAAAACTGCAGCACATATAAAACTGGGAATGTACTCGTAAAAAAAAAAAAGAAAAAAGTCCCAGGACATCACTTCTGTGGAGGCCGCGAGGACAATGCTCTCGTAAAAAAAACAAAACAGTAAAAATATAGAAATCAAGTTCTGGAACTGAAACTGCATGAGTGAGCAAAAGCAGGAGGAGGATGAGGAGGAGGAGGAGGAGGGGGGGGTGATGTGCAGCTATTTAGCTGTTTACCCTCCACAGTAATGAGACAGGGCTGGAGTGAATCACTCCATTAGGACGCTGGCGTAGACGCAGGTTCATCAAGTCGTGCACCGACTGCGCTCCTTTAAATATACAAACACTGACGTTAATTAGATCAGAGGAATTCCCGCACAGAGCTAAATGACAGGATTAATAATCCCTTCCTAATGCTCAGGACACAAACAGGAGAGTCCCTCGTGCTTTCTGCCACGGCGCCCGAGGGCACCGGACACATTTCTCAGCTGGACTCTGATGTCACAGAGAAACACGCCGTAGTGACACTATGGAGGACCACAGTAACTCTTACGAAAATGATTACACAATTACCAATAAGGGCAGTTCATATTTATATATATATATTTGTATAATTATATGTATATATTCTGATTCCATAGGGTGATTTGGATTTATTAAAACATTTGTCTCAGTTATTATCAGTTTGCTGGGACATGGAAACATGATTGTTGCGACATCTTTTACTTTCTCAATTTTTTTTCTAGGATGGAATTCTTCCGTGCAGCTCAAATGAATCACACGTTAAAGGGCGAAGCATGTGAAGAGTGAAAACAGATCAGCATTCGGTGACGTTTATTTGACATAGAGTTAGTGCGCTCACACACTCAGGAGCTGGAGGTAACGACATTGTCCGATCAACGGGCTACAACATTAGAGAGAGAGAGAATCCTCACACACCCTGGATGTCAATACGTCTTCTGCTTCTCTGCCTGCAGCCAGATGCTGGTGTGTGGAAGAAGACGCTTGTCTACAAACATTTGCCTGAATGACTTTGTGCTCTGAGGGCGTTTGGAAAAGTGCTCACATGTTTGGAAACTAATGGCAGAGGAGCTAATGGGCGTATTGATTGCTTTTCAATTGGGGAGCCAGCAGCCTCACAAATTAGATGTTTTTCAGCAGATCTATTTATCATCCGAGAGCTGCACAGTGTCAGGCTGGAGAAGTTGGAACAACACATCACACCGGCTTCATTCAATTTAAGTCAATTGCAGATGCTGCAAGGTCTGGTGCTGAACAGATCTGGGGTTTTGGCACTATATACTTACGGACACTCACGGGAAATGTTTCTAGAAAAGTATTGAATTCTTTTGTTTGGTTCGCATGAAAATGAAAGTTTCAATCCTTGTAAAACTAAATAAACAACATTGATAAAAACAAATGTGCGAGAGTGAGTCGAACTAATAATGTGAGGCGAAAAAAACACGTGAATAAATGTCTGAAAATACAAATGTGGTTTTTAAATACCTACATATACTTTACTTGTATTATTTAACACACACACACATATGTGATATACGGTGTATATATATATATATATATAGTCTTTATATGTTGTAATGTGTGTAGTACTACAAATGTTTGTATGAAAAGTAGTATACAAGTAAACATTCTTTCATTCGTCACGGGTACTAAGACCTCCGCTCAGGATACACCCGAGCATCCTCCAGCTGAGGACAGAGGAGACGAGGAGGCACACAAGTGTGTGTCTGATGACTTACACACACACACACACACACACACTCTCTTTGTCCAAAAGAGCCGATGTAGATAAAGCAAAGAAGAACAGCGACACAGGAACCTGTAAACTCTGTGAAAACTGGAGGTTTAAATTGTGCAAAAAGAGCAGCTACTCAGGGAGGGATCCACACTTCAGAAGAATACTTTCATACGCAGCTCAACTTGAAGACTCTTTATTTCGACAGCGCCCTGATTGAGTTCTTGCTCCAGATTATCCAGACTGAGTAATCACCGTGATCCATAGATGGTGCTGTCTCACTGATAGACTGCAGCAGGGAAAACCTCTCGAGATTAATGTTTTAATTATATTTTTGATTAATTTTTACATGAAATTTGGTAATTAGAGTTTGATGAATCTTGAATAAAGCACATGGGCCGGTTCCCTCGCCATCCATGTTTTTGATGATTGATCTGAGAGCGAGGCATTGTTTCACGACTTCGTGCAGTCAATCATTCTGTAATTTGGGGAGCGGGGAACGTTTCGTTAACCCTTTCTGAGCCAAACTGAGACGGAGTTGCGGAGTCATGTGTCTATAAGTGGATGTCACATGGGGTCAAGGTCAAAGGTCAGTGAGCTGGGAGGGACTCTGAGCTTTGCTTCAGGTACGAACACCTGAAGGTGCCTCTGCAGTTCAGCCTGACGAGTCTCCAATATTTTGTTGTTCCGACTTTATATTTTGTCTCTTGGCCGTGTTTTTGCTTTAAGGTGTTCAGTACTGGCAGCAGTCAATAATAAACTGTATAAAAAAATGATCTGGCAACATTTTGTCCAAAGTGTTTCCCACCTCAGTGGCTGCCTTATGTGGGCCAAGCTGTGCCGCGGAGTAAACAGCACACGCTTCCAATTTGTGCCACTTGTGTAGAGAAAGTAAAAACAAAAAGCACAACGTCTCCCTCAACAGCCGACCGAGATTTATGTTGGAAGTCTGCGTCGTCTGGGGATGGGAGAAATAAAAATGGCGACGGTTGAAACGTTTCGTTGGTTGATCGGTGTGTCGTGAGAAACATCTGTGTTTCATTTCCGAGCGCCGGGGAAGTACATGAAAGTTCGCTTTGGAGGATGAGACGTGTCTGTTTTTCTGACACGAGAAGCAGCAGTTTGACACGCCAGGCGCTCCCCGGGGGAAACATTCCCTCCAGCGTCTCGCTGTGAGTCAGTGCGAGTCAGACGGAGCACAGACCCAACACGAGGCCTGCAGAGCAAGCGAGGAAGGCACCGACCAGAACAGCCCGTTC
Organism: Bovichtus variegatus; assembly: GCA_943593645.1. Classification (NCBI taxonomy): domain Eukaryota; kingdom Metazoa; phylum Chordata; class Actinopteri; order Perciformes; family Bovichtidae; genus Bovichtus; species Bovichtus variegatus. The sequence continues at coordinate 16,644,608 of CALSCE010009297.1, read as the reverse complement.
TTTTTCCCTCAAGAGGAGTTTTATAAAGGCGGCAAAGCAGATCGACAGTGAGCACCATGAAGGAAACCTCACAAAATGTAAACACTCAAAGTACTGGTTCCTCTGAACTTGTGCTGCTACGCCTAGATATCAGAACAAAACACCACGTTTTCACTACACATGGATCTGTTACTGGTTAACTTGCAGTTTCAGATTTTTTAAAATATTTTTTTTAGTCAGTCAACATGAAATTGTTTTCGCCTTTCTCTTTCTTTGCCTTTTGTTTTCCTTTCCTTCTTTATTTCTGTCTTTCTTTGACCCCCTAAAAAGCGAGCGAAATTCCCAAACTAAAGTTGTTTCACAGAACTCTGTTTAAGTATTTTTATTTTGAATGCAACAAAATTACAGCAGGACTTTTACTTGCAATGGAAGATTAACTGCTACTAAAGGTACATGTACGTCTTCACCTACTGCTGTTTGGACTGTGAACGCACCACATGCCTAAAACTGACCAAGCAGCTGTGTTGCCTAAACATCGCAGGGGCGTGCACAGACGCACAGATGCACAGATGCACAGACGCACAGAAGCACAGACGCACAGACGCACAGACGCACTGACGCACAGACGCACAGACGCACTGATGCACTGATCGCTGCTGTTGCTGGACAGACAGCAGACAGACATTTTTTTTGTCAAACTTTTCTAAAGACATCATACTTGTAACCTCATCCAATGTTGTATTAAACATTAAACAGCTGCAGTTCAGGGAACGCATCATTTATCAGCTCGTCTAATTTCGGCAGAAGGCTCAAGTTCAAGTTACAATCCAGCTTCCATCTTTCTTTGAGGCTGACACGCCGAAGTCATTAAACTGATGGTCCTTGTCCAAAAGCCAAACACGCTGAAGAGAAATGTCTCGGCCTTTCGCAGCCCCTGCAGGCTGAGCTGCAGGCTGAGCTGCAGGATGAGCTGCAGGCTGAGCTGCAGGATGAGCTGCAGGATGAGCTGCAGGCTGAGCTGCAGGATGAGCTGCAGGCTGAGCTGCAGGCTGAGCTGCAGGCTGAGCTGCAGGATGAGCTGCAGGCTGAGCTGCAGGCTGAGCTGCAGGATGAGCTGCAGGATGAGCTGCAGGCTGAGCTGCAGGATGAGCTGCAGGCTGAGCTGCAGGAAAGGTGATGATGATCTGACAATCATATCTGAAAAGTTCCGACGAGCCTTAAAGAGATCTGGACTTTTGTTCGGCAGTAGATGAGACCGTTACCTTGAAGTTCAACTGTGTGAGTTTTATCCTGTTTTAAGGCCGCACTAAGGAAGGTCTTCTTATATTTATAGTTGGTAGTCTGTTGTATTCTGACGCTGCAGAGCGCCTGTCATCACAAAGGGAAGGACAGTCGGTCTGTTGAAGTCATTTCAAGATTGTTTTTCATCTTTTTTAAACTCGATTATCTTTTAGCATCATTTTTTTTTTACTTTTTGCTTCCAGCTGCTGTTTACGGCATCATATTAGGGCCATTGTGGGTAAAATAAATAAATGACGTAGCTGAGGTACGAGGCTAACATTCCCAGAAAGCGGTTGATTTTCGAAAAAAAAAAACGTGGATCTTCTTTTAGGTTAGATTTGTACATTTCTGAGAAAAAAATTCGAATTTTCTGTGAGATTATAAAAATCTACAAGAAAGAAACTTGCGAAAATTTTGTTTTTTTTTGTCAATAAACCACATCTCTTCACTTTTCAAGGTGGGATCAAACATATCACACCAAGTTGAAGATCACGCCCTTCTTTTTGTCAAGTATTGTTTGTGTACCTAAATATCTAATATACCTCCTTCATCTGTGCCATAGAGCTCCATTGCTGTCCAAAAACTATTAAAAACACATCAATGAACATGTTCCTTCATTACCACACACACACACACACACACACACACACACACACACACACACACACCGTCCTGCTGCCACAAACACTCACAAGAGCACCAAATGTGGATTAATCCGCCAGTGAAAATAGTCCCAAACAAAAGCGCTAATACATTTTATTCAATGATTAAACTATATATAAGTGAGGTTGGGTCTGAATGGACTTGGGTCTGAGGAGGGAAGTGAGATGTAAGTAATGAGAGGTGCACTAACAAGTTGTTGGTCTTTTTATGGAGTTTGCTGACGGTAATAAAAGTATAGAGAATCACGCACCTTATCCTTTAAAGGCCACAAGCCAAACATGCATGTTTCAAACATTCCAGTGAAGCAACCGTCTTCAAATCAACATCCACAGGCAATGGACGAAGAAGAATAAAGTTCCCTGCCCTTGATGTAAACACAGTTTGAAGGCTCTGCAACGTGATGCAAGTTGAAGTATAAAACGGGCCTCAGGAAGCTGCAAAACAGGAAGCAGAGCAGGTGAGATTCAACCCGGGGACGAGAGGAAATAAAAGCTGCCGGTGTGAGACGGCTGGAGAGGACAGCGTCCGTCTGACACCCTGCATGTGCTGCAGGCCGGCACCGTCTCCTGTACTGTTGCATCGCATTCTGGAAGAGAAACATCGTTGTCCAGGTAGCTTTTAACACCAGAACACCATAAAAACTACATTATTTTATTTATTTATTACTGTGTATAACTTATTAGAATGTGGGACCAAGTAAAATGGAAAGTTGATACTGATTAAAAAATGAAAAAACAAAAGTTTTTCAGGATATTTTTACAAGAAGATATGACCTTGAAACTATAATAACAGCGCCATTAAATGAAACTTTATTCCTGGTCGGTCCGAACACATCGTACATCCTGCCTGAGAAAATAAGAAAAGTTCACATTATAAAATAAATGAGGTGATTTGTTTTGTTGACAAATGTTTACGTGCTGCTGCAAATGAGATATTTTATTTTAGTTTGTAAGAATAGTTCATTAAAAAAAGTTATTAGGTAAAATCAATCAAGTTCAGAGTTTTTTATATGAAAATAATACTTGTTCTGTTTTATGTGACTGATACAAAGTACATATATGACTTTGTTGAAACATTAGGACTTGTATTAAATCATGTCAGATCCAACACATGAGATTTATATGCTAATAAATCATTTATATTCAAGCCCTTACTCTTGGATCCTTAAAGGACATATCACCGACAATCATTTATTCTTCTGTTTTGCATAATTTAGAACAATACTTAAAAAACACAAAAGATCAATGCTTTTATTTTGAAATTAAATAACCCTAAAGCCTCAAAATAGAAAGCAAAAAAAATGCCTCTGTGCAAAAAACGTAAATGTAATGTGTCATCATCCTTTGATTAGTTCTTGTGGCCACTGCTGTGCAGACAAATGCTCATAGTGTTGTTTTAAAGGAGGTCATGTTTGCTATTGAACCGCGCTACATGGCGTCCAGAAGCTCTCCGTGAGGGGATGTGTGTGTGTGTCCACCGGGGGCTTCTCTCCACACTTTCCCCTTCACTCCTTACAAAACGCCTCCACAGTTGCCTGATCCAAACAGTGCTGAGAGCAGAGCGTCCTTGCAGTGCAGAGAATTACAAACTCATATCAAACTTTTAGCAAAGCGGCTCCCCTCTTCACGCAGGTTTATTTAGGATTGCAGCGCAGCGGCACGGAGCGTCCCACATGCATCTGGTGGCTGGTTGCTGCTTCAGGCTAAATAGGAGGTGGAAATCTCAGGATTCTTTTTTTTTTTGCTGTATCGCACAGAATATAGCTGTCAGGTCGGCCTCCTCCTGCTTACACACAAATACCTGTGCTAAGTGCATTACACAGGTAATACACGCCCGGGGTAACAAGGTGAGGGCACTGACAGAAGCGTTCATCTAGTGAGGAGTTCTGCTCGTCTGAGAGCAAATGTGATGTATAAACCTTCTTATCTGTGCCTGACATACCTGTTTATGGTGCTGGGGGGGGGTCTCCTAAACTCTGCTCTCTGCTCAGTGAAGCCTCTTCAAATCATTGATAAATGATATGATACATGAACATAAATGGTTTATTAACTCGGGTGGGAAAGATTCACAGTCTGTGGTCACACTCGTGGAACTCTTGGTGTTTTCTTTTAAATCAGCTCCTCGTTTTCCCATGAGCCTGATCGCTTCTTGTCCATGAAAATTCAATTTAATTTGTCCAATTCTTTGGTTTACGACCAAATACGGGCACGTTCCCGCTGCGCCGAGGTGTCAGCACAACTGCTGTTTTTTTATTTGTGTCTGTCCGGGTAGATTGACCCATTTTATATATAAATATATATATATATTTATATATAAATAACTTGACCCTGGGCCGGTGGTGATGTGCCTATCTGTCCGCATTAGTCCCGCCCCCACAGCCTCTCTCAGCTGAGAGCTTATGTCCTGCTGAGTAGAGGATGGAGAGTCATCTTCGGTGTTGAAGACACGAAATTGATGTCAAAACACATTAAGAATTGCATTGATTGCAATTGATGACTGCGCAGTTAGCATGAAGTCCACTGCAGAGGCTCCCCGGCAGCTCGCCTGGGAGATCATCATTATTAATTATAAATGAATAATCTAATAATAATTTGCTACATGTCCTTGTGGAAAGCTTCACTAATCACAACGGAGCATACGTGATTCATCATGCTTCCTCTCTCTTGATCTTCCTCGCTAACATAAAGTTGTTTAGCAGCTATAATGTCAAGTATGTTCACCTTGGTGCTAACATTTGGTTATTAGCAGGAAAGACAAAGCATTATTTATTTTGTCTCACCTCTCAAAGGCAAAGGCTCTTAGTTTGAAAGTCTGCGGTAATGTCTTCCTCTGCAGCTGTCCGGCGCCCGCTGATGTGAGTGGACATGAGGCTGTGATTAATGGTGGGAGTAATGGTTTAGTCAGTGCAGCGTAAGAGTCCAGCGAGCGTCTCCACTCTGTGCTGTAATGGAAGTTGACAGTGGCGTCACCTCCACGACCTCTGACACCGTGTTCCTCTCTCTCTCACACACACACACACACACACACACACACACACACACACATACATTTTGTATTCTGATAGAGTTTGCCAATTGCTGTTAAAGTTTCCTTCCTTTCGCGTTTCTTGTCTTCCAGTGAAATGAGCACAGAGTCTTGAAGGCAAATTAAGTGATGAAGTGATGGTGAAGTGATGATGAAGTGGTGAAGTGATGAAGTGATATACAAACAGGAAAAGTTTTACATTGAAACAGGAGAGCAGAAAACTAATAAGCACTCGTCTTGTTAAAGTTACGGTAAATAAGTGCAAACTGCAAAATGCTCCCTCCAACAATCGTACAGCTGCACTGATGGACTTCTTGGCATTCTCCTTTCTCTCCACCACACGTCCTTCTTCGACGTAGACGTGCACGCCGACTTTAACTTTCATCGCTTTAACGCGTCTTAGAGAGAGATTCCACAGTTTGTGTGATTCTGTATTCCCGCATTAGTGTGTGTTTGCATGTGGTGCCGGCTCTCTGTCTCACACAGGCGTCGATCGGCCTCAGTGACTATACCTCCGCTGCTGGCTGCCTGCGTACATTGTGCACCCCCCCCCACCCCATTCCGTGACCGTAGCCTTTAATACAGAAGAGGCTGTAAGGGGCTAATGTTTTCTCTGTTCTTCGCTTCGTTCTGAAGACATTATTTTGTCTTCCTCCTCCTCCTCCCCGTCGACTCAGAGCCTTGGAGTTAAACTGAAACCTTTCTTCTGTGGACTTGTCTCTTTCTCTTTCTCTTTCTCTTTCTAACTGGTGATCGCCTGCAGCTTGAATTGATTTTCTTTGTTCTGTTCTTTCTCGTCTCTTTTTCAAGGATGCTGAACTCCCCCCCCCCCACTCCCAGTCGAGCGTTTTTTGAAAAGTTTATGCATTGAAGTGATTTTTCTTTACACGTGTGACATTCTTTACAGTCCGTTCATCTCCATCTCCCCACGATGGCTCCAGCTGTTGGTTGTTGCAGCTGCAGTACCTCTGCCCCCCCCCCCCAGTCACAATTGTCTGGTTATTTGCAAGCGCAACATTTTATAAAAGATCTGATTGGTTTATGCACTTGACTGAAATGACCTGTGAAATGAAAAGCGTTTGGCCGAGCTGCTGTTTAAACGTTTGAGCTGCAGAATAAAGTGGAGGTCAGCTCAAGTACAGTTCAGCTCACCCTGCAGCCCTCAGTGTGTGTGTGTGTGTGTGTGTGTGTGTGTGTGTGTGTGTGTGTGCACCCCTGCTTTTATGAATTAGCAATGTACAGTTCCAACATAGCAGGAGTGTGCATTGTTTTTATATGTATGTGTCTTCATATGTTAATGTGTTTATTTCATACTGTGTGCGTTTGACGGGATATTTACAAGTTCTAACTCATTTATGTACAAACTGTTTAACTTTAATTCGACGACACATTAAACGAGTGTATAATTATACGCTTAAATGACCTGCTTAGGTCAAGGTCAACACTCAGCCCCCGCTCTGAATGAGCGCAGGTGTTTCCTGCAGCAACATCAGAAGAAGTGATTTGAGGATTCTGTAGGTGCGTGCACGTTGCATCACCAAGTCTGAGCTTACCACATAAACTACACCAGTTTCCTGTGGGAAACCCTGAGAGCGCCAGCTGTATTAAACTGGGGGTAACCGTAGGAACAATATCGGAGCTTAATGCTGTCTCACCAGATGATAACTCCAACTGACAAAGAAAGAAGTTCAAATGACTGTAAACAAACTTTGTAAAAGTGAGTTTCCTTTGTTAGGCAGGTGGTAGAAGCAGAATAATTCACTGTGTGGGTATAAAGTGCGTCTCTGTGTATTTTTTGCCGCTGCCTTTATTATTATTACATATGAGGGCATGTTGTCTTGTATCATTTGTCGTCTTTCTAAGGACTCTGACATTACTCCACTAGTGTCTGCCATTCACCTCGACATGAGTACTATTTGCCCCGTTTGCCATATCACATTTAACGTCTGCGTTTCTGCCTTTTCCGACCTTCAACTCCTGGTAAGTGTTGCTTTCATTATCAGAATGCAATGACACAGTGATTACAATGACACACACACACACACACACACACACACTTAACTCCACTGTCCCGACATTTGACTATTTCGTGATTGTCAAAACTGAAAAAGAAGACAATATAAAAAAAAAAAGAAACAGGAAACCATTTACTGCAAACTAATTAAAACTGCTGGAATGAAACAGCAGATAGAGGATGATGGACAGGGAACAATGGTTTTTTTTGTTGTTGATTGGCAGCTCATGGTGCTCCATGGTTATTATGGTGTCTGTATTTAGACGGCTGTTGGTGGAAGCTGCGTTGTTTCTCTCTCAGCTGCTCTGCCAAATGTCACTCAGGGCGTCAAACAGAGACACATGGTTTCTCCCTCAGACTTCCTTTTTTTTTTTCCTTCATCAAAGTCATTCGGATTCATCCCCTGCTGACCATCAATATTTGTACCAGTCATTTTATTGGCTTGGTGACAAGACGTTATTGTGACCAGCCCAAGGCACGGCTGCGTCACAATGATGCCACATCTGTCAGCGGCTGACTAACGCTGATTTAATCTAAATAAGCGTTTTGTGAAAAGTAGAAACAGCCTTAGATCTCATGAAGCGTTTCTATCTGTGTTCATTGTGAACATGCAGCATCCTGTTAAACGTATGTATACAATGTGTTGTTTGTGGGGAAGCCGAGCAAACTAGACGCTGCCCTTTTCTATGACCTTGAGCAAGGCAGTTTATAGTTTATCTAATTGTCTTTGTTTGGACCAGACATTTCCCAGTGGGCTCGGAGTCGAGCTGCATGACCTGCATATTGACACCGACTCAGCCAAGCTTCCCTGCACTAAACTAAAGTATAAAAAAAGAAAACCCCTGACAGCTCGTGCTGATAGCGTCCTCATTGGCTGCTGTCTTAAAGTTTTTTAGTTTTTATTTTACCTCTTCAGCCAGTTGAAACCAGAAAGTCTGGGAGATGCTGTCTGCAGGGTTCCATTTATGATTGACAGCTGGTGATTGCTGCTGTACAGCGAGTGGGTGGCCAGCTGGACACACACTCGGGACGGGATTTAACAGATGAACTGGTGTGTGTGTGTGTGTGTAGAAGTGATCGACATGTACACACACACACACACACACACACACACAGCATGCATGCACATATGCACGCTAAGTATTTTGTGTATTAACTGTGTAGAAAAAAGAAATCATCTTGAAACTATCGCCTCCACTTGGTATTATTTGCAGTATTTGTGTGTATAAGTTTTGGGTGGTATTCATTTGGGTATTTTCTGCTTTTCTCTCACAACGTAAAATAACTTTTTTTGCCTCCTCCCTGGTGGAGCATTTCTTTGTTTGGGTAGTTCTGTGCCCCCTGCATGTGTTGTTGCTCTTGGTTATAATATGCTATACCAAACCTGGCGAACTGATCAATACACACACACACTTCGTGTCTCGTCGATTGTTGGTAGCTGAGAGCTTGATGAGCAAAACAACCTTTATTTTCTCATCATTATTATTCTTTTCCCCCTGTGGGCACACAACAGTAAGTGAAGTAAAATAAACGTGTATTTTTTACCTCTAATATTTCTGCCTTTGTGTCTATATATTTGTGTCTTAAGGTAACTGAACGTGTGTCTGTGTGTGTGTTTATTGTGTACGCATGTCTGTGTTTACAGCACTTTTCACGCCGATACACACACCCTGAACTCTGGATGTTATTTAACAGGCACAACAGCCGATAAGTGTGAGAAACACAGTTCAGGCAGGCTGGATGCTTGTTTGGTACGCGCTGCTACCTCGCTTAATGTCAAAGCTGCACTTAGTGATTTGCATATCCAGATGTTTCATATTACAGCCTTCTCTCAGCCGGAATAAGATGCTCATGATGAACGATCATTCCCTCAGAGGAATAATTCATGTCATCGAAGTGCAGCTTCTGAGACAGCCTGGGAAATTAAGCACTTTAAAGTCTAAGGGAAACACAACTTTATTAGAGAGAAAATAAAAGTGTTTGCCTTCGCCTGAGCTGCAAAACAGACATCAAGACACATCCGAACATCAACGTGACAAAACGGCAATAGCTGTGAAGCCCACGGCTCGTGAGAAGAAGAATAACTGCTGGTTTTCTTCTGTGTAAAAATCAAGATTTTGTTATTTAATATTTGAAGCAAAAAACTAAAAATCTAAAAACATATGAAAAGTTTCACATACGGAGTAAATGGCGAGGCCAGACGCCTTCAGAGCTTCATGATTGTAGTCATTGCTGCAGCACAGTATTCTCAAAGTGTAGCAAGTGTTGGCTAGAGCAGTGGTTATAAACGTTTTGTGCCCGAGGCAAATCTCAGGGCGCACCTGTCTTCATATATGTGCAAATTAGGCCCTATAACAGGACTCATAACTTTTTGTAAATTGCAATAATAATGGATGGTTTGTCACAAAAAATCCCACAGGCACACCCGGACTTGTCGCACGGCACATCAGCGCACACCGTTTCAGAACCACTGGCTAGAAAAAAAGAGGAAAGAGAGGAAACAAACAGCTGAGAAAGACAATATCAGACTCACTTAATGGTCTGCTGGAGTATGAAACAGCGCGACAGAGAACGTTGGGTGAAGTTTGAAAAGCGCATCAGAGATACCTGCATGTCAGCCAGCTGTCTTACAGCTGTCAACCTGCAGCTCAACACAAAGCCAGCAGATGCGTTCACAACATAGTTGTACTTCATTATCGCTCTTGTTTCAGTGAGTTCAAAGTAATGCTGCGTGAATTCTTAAAGAGCTCCCTAATGCTTTCTGCTGACTGTGTATGGATATGAAAAAAATGTTTAATAGAAATGTGGAAACTGTCTCAGACCATCGCTGACCATGCTTCTCTTTATCGGAGGCTGGGGGGTTGGGGGGATGTAAAAAAATAAACTTGAATTTCAGAAAGACTAACCTCCGATAAAGAACGGCGCACAGCCATTTCCCTAAACTCTGCAACGGAACGCATTGGGGTCTGAAATGGATTGGATGAGGAAGTCCCAAAGCGTAGAACTGTTAGGAGTAACTTTTAGTGGCGACGCCTCTCAGCTCAGCTTATCACCGCTCTGCTCCACACTGCATACATACTACTACTGTACATGCATACATACTACTACTGTACATGCATACATACATACATACATACATGCATACTGTACATAAAGACATACATACTGTACATGCATGCATACATACATATATGCATACATGCATACATACATACATGCATACATACATACATACATACATACATGCATACATACATACATACATACATACATACATACATACATACATA
>CALSCE010009297.1:16612720-16625582 GCA_943593645.1 Bovichtus variegatus | reverse complement strand
ACACACACACACACACACACACACACACACTGACACACTCAAATATTATCGATTCATTTTAGGGAGTCGCACGTCGCTGTGTGATGCATGTCAAATCGCCTGCAACCATTCTTTTGTGTGTGAGCCCACACACTCACTGTCCTACTTCTCATTATAAACATGCGTCAGTGGAGAGGAAGTCTCCCCACACACACACACACACACACACACACACACACACACACACACTTTGTGACGCACTTGTTGAAAATGTCGTTTGTCAACAGCACAAAGCGTTTATGTTTCTACACACATGCCTCAATGTGAGAGTGACATTTAACCCACGAGTTGATCTTTTAATTTAATAAGAAGATTGTTTTTCTTTCCTGGAATGTTTTTTATTCCCTTTTGTTCGTCCCTATACCACTAAAATATTAATCAGCGCTCAGTAATGTACACAGTAAAGTGGACAGACCTCCCAGCAGCCTGAGCGTGAAGGATGTTCGCCGTCCACGGTGCTGAGCTGTGAGACGATATAAATATAGAGAGAGGAGGGAAATATAAAAGAAAAACACATGAAGGTAAACCAAAAAAAATATAGAAAAAGAGGATGAAACACTAGCAATGAAATACGTTCAGCAATACGTAGCAAAAAAAATAAAAAAATAAGTTTTGAGAATTTAATTAAAAGATGGAAATTGCTTGTGCATATGTGGATGATGCTGTCATGTATTAAAAAAAAGAAGACAAAGGACGATTTCCAATGGACGGAGAATCTGAACACAAGAAACCATCTCATAGTAAAATGTTGTTTTTTTTAAACAAAAACATGTACACATTTATTCATTTTTGATTAACGGCTAATTCATGTCAATGACTTGATAACTCAGCGCCTGGTTTTTTATGCAGTTATCAATGAGAGGAAGAAACGTGCTCAAGAAACAAAGCGGACGAAGAGATAGAAATATTCCACCCGAGGTACGAAATGTGTAAACTCTCTCTTAACTCTCCTTCACGCGCGCAGCCTTGATACAAAACACATCCCCATTAGCAGCCTAATAGACCTGCCAGCTGTAAAACACCAGCTCAGCAAGTCGTTTGCCGTCGTTTCTCACTGTCCATCAATTCTGTGGAATTATTCAGTTCAAATAGTGCTTATTATCAGCCATTATAGTGAAGAACAGTCCTGCCAGAGCATCAAGGATAAAGATTTCTATTTGAATTCACGTTCCTCTCTTGTAGCTGTGTGTGTGCATGTGTGTGTGTGCATGTGTGTGTGTGTGTGCAATGTGGGTTGCTATCTAATCAGTGTGTGTAAAATCAGTTTTGCACACCAGTATGAGCCGTATATGCGGAGGTTAATAGAGTTATCATAGAGATGTTGATTTTGTTTTTTCCGACATCTGCAGGCACGTTTACACTTGAGTATTTCGGAGGAGCTCGCTGACGCCTTCACTTACCCTGTAACCTTAAAACCAAGCCTTTGAGTAATTGAGAATTCGCTTTACCTTTAAACATGTTCCCACGAAGGACAAAGTAGCTCTCACCTTGCAAAATATCCTCCCGTTTTGTAATTGAGGTGTCTGACTTCACTTTTTTAAAACCGTCCTTACAGTCCAATAATGTCAAAACTCTCCTCATTTCCAACAAACGCTCATTTTTTTTCAGAGCTCTTCCCCGATTCTGCTGTTCTCACATTGTGTGTGGAAGTCCAGCCACCGTGAAACAATATTGGACGACACGTTCGTTCATTACAAATCATAAAAAGATGACATGACATAAACAAGAGATGGAAAGAAATGTAGAAATAGTGAATCAGTGGACCTGATTGAGACAGTTAACACTAACTCTAAGCTTTACAAAAGCTACACAAAGATTGTAAACACACACAGATTCCACGCAAATAGAAGTAGAAGGAGTAAAAATACACATATAGTTCACTGTGGCTGTTGTTTTAGCCACACAGTGTTCATACGATGCAGGTTTCACAGCCGTGATTACACCTGGCGTGGTGCGCAATGACGCAAAGACAAATGTTCCTTTGAACTTCAAAAGTTCCCGCTCGTCCCTTTATGAGTCTGCTTCCTCACGTACAGAGAGGAGAGGAAACTAAAGCACACACACACCACACCTTTATTTATGATGCATGCATTTGATTTTCACATACAGATACACACTCGTGGACATGCATGTGTCCCCGCTCGGCCTTCTTCCACCTTTACATATTCAACTGTAATTCATTTCAACATCCTCTCAAACATGTTCAGCAGATAAGTGAAGAAAGGAGGCGCGCTATCTGGGCTGTCTGGGCTGGAACAGAGGCAGACTGTTAACAAAACAAAGCAATTTCCCAGCACAAAGGCAGAGAGAGAGCAATCTATCATCGGCCCATGAGAGCCGGGGAGGCAGGCGGAGAGGCGGCAGCGCCTGGGCTAGAAAATGGGCAGGAAGCCCTTGTTTGTTGCTGAGGCTCCAGCTTCAATCTGCTGCAGCAAGGAGGTAAAACAGAAATGTGAGGGCAGATTTAAACATTGCCAGTCACGATGAAGACTTCTTGGCAGGCGGCGGCTTCCCGCTCGCTGGTGTCTGGTGGAGAAGTTACAGACAGAGACTAGAAGAGGAGGAAAAAATCATTTAAAAAAAGTAGTTGTTTCTTTCAGCTCTGTTTCGTACTGGAGGCTCCTTCTCGTGGAGGCTGATTGGGATCATTCGTAGCTGCCCAACACGCTTCCAGCAGGATATTTAAAGGGACATTAGGTAATGTTTTTTGACCAGAATATATATTATTGCTGCAGGGCCTGCTGGGGTTGTTGATCAATAGCAGTGACTCAGCAGCTACTTTGCCAGCTGCTGATATTTCTGCCCTTCTACAGTCATTCAGTCATTTCAAGACATTTGCACAAAGCACAACTGAGGATTAGCCAGTATATAGATATATATGAGTTCTATAACTTCTGACTGATATAACAGTAGGCATGGGACAATATGAGATATTCCCGATTGTCCCAATAATGGAAATCCATCATAATCAAATACTTTTCTTTATCGCGATCAGCTATATCGTCTCATCTTTAATAAATATTGTTTAGCTGTATTCCATGTGAACACAGATCCATTGTCAGCATTGTGTTCTCTACATCATCGGTCTACGCCGACATGTTTATCAGTATCTCTCGTAAGGTTACACCTAATTGATTGGTTATTGAGAAGTGTTGAAATGAAATATGGGGATCAATACAATTCTGGCTTTATTCGTCCTGGACTGAATAAATACAACACAGTGAGAGACTAGTTGAGAATTCAGTTGGACGAATGAGTAAATTTCCAGACAATGCAAAGATGCAAATTAAAGGTAATGACAGAGCAGATTTATAATTTCATATTTTAACTATATAGATATTCTCCATCGTGGCAAACTTAGCTCCTCTGAGGGGTGAAAATGTGCAGCGTTGGCTGAAAGTCAGATGCTAATCACTGGCGTTATTACAACGCAAACACGCTGATAATCTTTTTGCAAAATATTCCTTTTTGTTGCACCTGAGCGTAATTATCCATGTGGCAAAGCATACATGTTTCCAATTTTCGGCAAGAACACAGTACGCAGAACATTTGCAGAAAGTCTGTCAAAAGGCCTATAAGTGCACTTCAGCTACCACCAACGCTCTGCTGGGGATAATAATTTCACTGTTACTGAATTTGACTGTTTTTGCAATGACGCTCATTTGCATAGGACGGTGCATATGTGCAGCAAATGTATGAATATTACCTCATGTAAAACGTGCAAATAGCACAGGAGCTATTTCTAATCGTCGCAGGCGCTTTAAGGATTACACGGTTTCTTTTTCTCTTATTTGTGCAGGCTTAGCGGCCGCAAAAGCCGAGAAATCCTGAATCTTCCCCTGAGATCTTTGTTTATGTCTCTCACGAGTATAACTGTAAGTATCTCTTGTGTAACTGCAGATTAGACCACCAACCATGGACTCAGGTCCATGTTTCTCTACTGTCACCAAGACAGTAAATCTATTGCATTTGGAAATAAATTAAAATACCACTGCACCCATCCCACCAACATCAACACACACACACACAAACACACACACACACACACACACACAAATTCATTTTCCTCATCCTTTTTAGTTTTTATTTTCAATTACTTTACTGTCAGGACTGTTAAATAGAAACAACTGCTGAGGTTCACAAAATGCAAAAACTGCATGAAAATTCCAATTCAGAGAAACATATTTCTATATTCAGTCTGTAGCAGTTCTGCAGACGGTGGCCCACAATAACTTAATACTAATTGGAGAAATGCATCAATATCTTGCAGCCTATTTTCCCTAAATCTAAGCGACATAAAGCCTATATCTCTCCTTCCTCTCTGACTGTCGACAGGAGCGGCCCCTGCCTCCATTCAGCACTTATCAGCAGGGCTCAGGAGCTCCAGAAAATACAGATAAAGTGAACTTTGTTGATCCCCAAGGGACAATTTGGGTCATTGTGGCAGCAAAGAATAGCAGAGGGTGATGGAGAGCAAAGAGTAAAAAAGATACTAAGCGATACAATAAAATAAATAAATTAAAGATGGTGAATCTGCGAGAGAGATAGAACTCTTTCTGCACAATGGCTGAAATTGAATTTGCAGTGTGACAGACATTCACGTATTTGGAAGCCCGCAGTTTGTGGAGTTACAAATTTCCAGGTGTCACCAGTGGTTCAATGACGTATAAGTGCACTTAGAGCTTTGTTACATCGAGACCAAATGTGTGAAGGCTTCATTTCCCGCTTTACCTTCACAGGCAAACACAATGGATGTGGGTTGTTGAGGCAGCGCTGAGGGGAAAAATGGCTCATAGGAAAACTGTTTATACTCCGACGCAGGGTCTAATTCCTCTCCATCTGTCACTCCCTCTCTCCTGCTCGGCTTCCTGCGTATTTATCTTTGTTTTCTTCCATCCCCTGCATCCTTTTTATCGCTTTCCTCCCTCTCCTTGCTCCTCCCTGCCGCACACATACATTTAGGGGCCTCTCGCCTGCGCCTCACACGTACAGAAACACTCCCTGCTGGCCCATTTGTATAGGACATGAGTTAGATATTGAGCCAGAGAGAACGAGAGAGAGAGAGAGGAGGGAGGGAAGAAATGAGGGAGGGAGTAGAGGAGTACAGGGACATCAGCCAAGTGTGACAGTGGAGTCGTATTTCTTTCTCGGGCCGTCCGCTGTGGACTCTGAGCTGAATACTGAGTGCGCCCACTGCAGAGCCCGAGGACAGACTCAGCCTCCAGAGGAGGAAGGAGCCGGGCGGAGGACCAGATCAACTGCAGAGCAGACCTGAGGCTCTGATCAGCACCGGATCAGGGCCAGACGCAGCCCGAAGGCCAGTTCAGATCAAACATTCACAACAGGAACAGGTGAAACTGACGAAGACCTTCGGAAAAGTAGAGCAAGGCAGCGTTCAACTGTTTCTATAACAACACCATCCATTTCTACTTCTACACCCTTGTTGCTGAAATGTATATATTACCAACATATCCTCATACATTCCTATGATATCTTGCGAAAAAGTTATTTGGTTTTATTTGGTTTTCCAACAAATGTCCGGCAGCACAAGCCCCTGCAGCGTTCAGGCAACAAACTACCTGCTTAAGTTTAGGGAAAGATCATGACTTGGGTTAAAATGAGTATGTTTGTTACGTAGCTTACATACGTCAGTTAAGAGACTAACTAAGCGCAGACTTGGCAGCGTTGGCAGGAAGCACGTCGATTGGCGAAATGGCAGCCGCAAGCTGAACAAAGTCCGTTCAGCTGGTTTAATTCTGTCGAGGGAGGAATCACACACTTGTGTAATCCTTACAATGGATGCAGCGTTTTAATAAGGGCACCCTCAAAGTGCCTCCTCCTTTATCGGATTTGTACGAAACTTGATGTGTACATTCAGAATATGGTGCTAGATGTCTCCACAGAGTTTAAGCAGTATTGCTCAATAAAAACCTGAGTTATGCCAATTTATAGTGTATTCCCGGCCCCCAATGACGGTTTCCAAATGTGGTACCGTTAGTGTCAAAATTAAAGAAGTTCTATTCATTTAACTGTTTTTCACATTTTGCAAATTAGCAAATTAGTCCTTTATCAGATTTGAAACTTGGTGGGTACGTTCAGAATACAGTGTAATAACAATTGTGTTGAGAAAACTTGAGTTATTTGCTATCACCTACTAAGCCCCGCCCTTCTCAGAGATCTTTTGATTGATGGCGGTCATATTCTTTGACCGATCTTGCTCATTTATAGCGGCCATGTTGTTCATTGATAGTAGAAATGTGTATCCCCCCCCCTCCCCCAATGCTGCACCGAGAAATATATCTAATGCACTGTTCATTTAAATGTTTTTCACATTATGCAAATGATGCCACGATGCCCTGTCCTTTTCACACCGATGAGAAAAGCAAGGACAAGAACACGTTCCAAACTTCTGTCAAACTGGGAGGCGGACCTGGTCGTCGAAGGTTGAGCTGACATACAGTTGCATGAAGATAATGAATGCGAAGATAACCTCTGCGGATAATTCCACTCCCGGTAAAAAACTTCCTGAACATTTGGATCTTAAGTTATTAGAGAAAAAAGATGAGCAAACTCCCATGATGCCACTTCCTTTGTTATTGTCTTGATTGCGAGACCCCTGAGGTCTGTACTACGAAGCAGGATTTGGGGTTAGCGAGGTTTTTAATATCCCTTCCCCTTTATAGGGCGTGTATTTGACTATAATTACATGTGTGTCTTCTTATTAATTGTAATTATTGTGTTGTTTGGGTGTATTCTTATGGCGTGTAGAACAATATTTAAGCTTTATTTCCTTCCTGCACTTGGCAGTTTAAACTGTTGCTTTTAGCCTGGATTATGTGTTGTGATTATATGTGATTTTTTGTCTAATATAGTAGTTTACTCTTCATTTGTAAAATATGATCCTGAGTATGTTGAGGCAGAAAATGACATATTATGCATTTAAGGACTTATTCCTACGTTTGTTGTTGATCTGTGCTCAACAAAATAAATGTAGCAGAATGCATTGGAACACAAACAATATAAACATAGGAATGTACGTACGAATGAAATAAATAATAATATTTATATTGAGCTGTCTGTGATATGACTGCATGATTCATGTGAAGCGACGCCCTACTTCATATTCAAACTGATATACGGTCACGACAGACTCATTTTACTAAACTCCACCACAGCCGCATCATTTCATCTTAATTAGACCACAAAGAAAGAGATATTAAGATGAACTTTAATGGAGCTTTAGTAAGATAAACTTCTTTCACAAGAGATGGATATCACTGCTGTGGGAGGAAATAAAAAGGTCTTCACAAAATGTGCAGACTGTCTCGGGGACATGGTTTGATCGGAGTGCACACTTTAGGTGATGAGGATTATAGGAGTGTACGCACGAAGACACAGATTCCACAGATTCCACATATCGTCTTTTCTGTTCATGTTCTTCCTCACAAACGTCAGGGTCATCGGCAAAGCAGCAGCCTTAGAGTTGGTAGGAATTGACTTCGACAGTCTAAGTGCTGGAGCAGCAGTGAGAGAAAGACGTCTTCAGATCCTTTAATTGATGCAATTATGATGCAATTTCTCTGTTGCGCTCACTAAACGTTACCGGAAGTTACAATCTCATGTTCTACGTTGTGTTCGGGTTCTCGTCTTGTGGTTTTATTTTACTTCTCTTTGCTGTCAATCGTTTTGTAAAACTGGCACATTTGAACAGGTACTTTATATCTGTTGCAATTTGATTTTGTAACAATGCATTTTTGAAAACGGATCATGTGTTTTGTGCAGAAAATGTTAATGCGCAAACTACCAAGCATGTATATCTGTTAGATAAAGGTAGCGGAGGGAAAATGACATTTCCATTTGAAATGTAGTGAAATATAGTTCAGTGCAACAACCTGCAATTTACTTCCGTAAGTAAATATACCTAATTAAATTGTACCACTTGTCGGTGTAAATTAAGAAATAGGAAGCCAACATAAAAATGAAACCATAAGAGAAAGACAGACACAGAAGTGAAAGTGATTATCTCTCATTAATGAAGAGACTGGAGCACATTAATACACTTAGCAGAAACATCTCTTCCATTTACTGGAGTGTTGACTGGGTAAATACCATCAGGACGACTAAAGTTCACTGGATTAGCGGCTTGTTCATTCATGAACCACGTTGCTTCCAAACCGTATCGCTGAGAGGGATCAGGGCTTGCTGCCAGCTTAATTGCAGAGGGAGGAGTGTTATCTGCGGTGGGAAAAAAAAAAAAAAACAATCTACCGCGATTATATACAAAAGTTAATTAAAAACTATCCCCCTCTTTGCTCAGCTGTGTAAATCTTAATCTCTAGATATGAAGAAAATAAATGTGGCCAATTTGCTTTGCCTGGGACAACAGCCGAACCTGCCCGGTGGAAGCCCCTCCACCCACCGATAATAATGGAGCAGCCAATCGCTTCGCTCCGCCCACCCTTTGTGATGCATAAGATTCTGCATAATTAATTGAGGGGCTTTAACAGTAATAGAATAGCCAGCGGGCTCTGACGGCGGCCCTGACACACACCATTAAAATGCAAATGGAGCTCAGTGATATAAAAAACTGAGATCTATGACGGCGTGGAGCCTGACAGAGATGAACAGTGAATCACCCCCCCCCCTTCAGGATGGAGCTTCAGCCCGGGTGCTCTCCTCTCGGCTGTGGACAAGGCAGAGCCATCTATCTCAGAGAGTTATATCAATGAAATCAGCAAAGGAGCAATAAGTCTCAGTGTTTCACCACAGTCTGTTCAATAAGCTGATGTTGCCATGCAACAAAACACAGTGAGCCAGTGAGGAGAGGGTTAGCAGGGAGGATGATGGGAAATGTTGCACCAGGGGCTGAGAGCAACACTTGCTGATGCAAGACCTAATTTGTTTTTCGTTTCTAAATTGCAGCTATAATATGTAGATGGGAGAGCGTTTTGGTTTATATTCTTCTCACTTAATAATTGAATGTCTTTTAATTGAGCAGCAGATCATTTTTTTCTCTTCTGTAAATAGATAGGTCTATTTTCATAACACATCTCACACAGAGACAACTGCAGGTGTTATTAAAACCTTCGTTGTTTTTGACTGGATGTCGTTTTGAGTGTCCCTCGGCAATTTATGTGTATATTGTTTAAAAAGTTCTCCTTTTTAAGCTCATTAAAGCAATTTCCCAACAAAGTGAGTTGTTAATGTTAATATCAACAAAGTCACATTTTACCTTCAATTCATTAAATGAGGAATACAGCACATGATCTTAAAAGTATAAAACAAAAATGAGAGAACTATTTTGAAAGGGATGGAGGGTAAATATTGGACATCAGACGGACACAACTACATTGAATGTTGCTCTTGATGTGGAACTGACTAATTGCTTTCTAAACTGTATAATAAGCATTTTGTAAGGTAGAAATGCGTTGTAGTTCGATGCTGTGTTTATTAGCTTGTTGTGAGGTTCTACGTCCCCCAGCTTTAAGATGATAGCCGACTTTGTTGCTGCCTTGATAAACACACCGTTAATTAAGGCAGTCCTACCAGTACACATGAAACAAATGCATCCAGTACATACACACACTCCTTTCTCCTTCATCAGCGTCTGAGAGCTACATTTTCCTAGATGCTTTTGATATTTGAAACGGAGTCGGTGTTGTGGCGCTTTTCATCACTTTCGATGAGTCTTTCCTTCACACCAGGCAACAAAGACATGACAAGTTTTCACTGCAAAGACCAACGCAGCTCATGTCGTCGTGACTGCCGATCCAGAGAGATGTTAGTGGGAAGGCTGTGCGGCACAGCGGGGGCTGATTCATCAGTCAGTTTGGGTTTGAAAACTAGTTGCGAGGGAGTGCATTAGCCTAACTAACACAAAAGAGTGCGTCATGTTGTGTGACGCGAAGCTGGTCGTTGAGTCATGATGGATGGAGGTGGTGAAAGGGCAGAGCTAATGAAGGCAACTTCGATATGACACTTTGGACTGAGGGGATCCCTCCTTACAACATCAAGGGGGGATTGCTCACAAACACCACAGAGTAAGAGAAGCCGATGGGAAATATGACACTGATTAATGGCACGAGAATCAATTAGCTGTACATCGACGTTTGTCCTGTTTGGTTACTGGCGCTCAAATGATCAGACGCTGCAGACTTTGAAATGCAAACGAGGCACCTCAGAGAAAAAGGAAAAAAAAAAAAGGCTCTGGCACCTCTGAAAGTGTGTCAACACACAACCAGTATCTCTGCCAGTCGTCCGGGCCACGGCGTCATCTGCTGTTACGCACGGTGTAGCTACAGTTAGTTCATTATTAATGGGCCTCGCTCCATGAGTGTGGAGGGAGCAGATGGCAAACTCTCAACAGATCGCGAGTGTACACGGCGAGCATCTACGTTCAACGTGCGAGAAGAAGTAGAAGGAGGAGAGAAGCAAAAGGGCCTGCCTGGCTGCTTCGAGGGATTCCAAATGTGATGTCACTGCTAATCCCATCAGGAAAACACAGCTAAATCCGCCGCCGCCGGGCCAGAGTCACACAGATTGGCCATGGCAGCAGCCGTGGATGGGATAGGCCTATAAATAGGACTGCAGAGCCGCAGCCTCTGGTGCTGTCCATGGGGACTGGGTGGCAGACGACTCTCCTCTGAAGGGGGTGGTCGTGAGGAGCAAGGAGAGGATTCCCCCTGTGACTCGATGCCAAAACGCTCGTCCCCAATGTCATGCACTCTCCGTGACATAGTAGGGCAGAGCGGCCTTAAGGCGCAGCAGCAGAAAACAGACTCAAACACTGCACTGGTTGGCTGTGACTTTGCAGGGCTGCCAGACTTCCTAAGCTGCGAGTCAGAAGATACGATTATATTTGGTGTTGCACTTCATACATCACAATAGTTGGGTTGCTACTGTACAGTCCGCTGGATGGCTGCAGGCTGCAGGGCTGAGAACATTTCAGGTCGGTATCAGCACAGTTGAAGTCAATGAACTGGGAGGCATTGCAGAACAGTCTGCATCTTTCCAGCAGTCATGTTGCAGACGTGTTTTCCTCCTAGAAATGCTAAATACACAATGCAGCCAATAAGAATCCTGTACTGTCATGTTCTACTAAGAACTAAGAGTCATTAACAGGCTCAATTACAGGTAAACAAAGATTAGAGCTCTTGTAATACTCTAACTAACCGAAAATGAACAAAAACAAAACATAAATGCTCAGCAAGTCAGTGGTGAGTCACGGATAGAACCTGCAAACCACGCACTTGTTTCTGACTGCTAACCTTTGTAGCCCACTTAAATGTCTCCCTCACACTGAGGAAAGAATTCAAAAAAATGTTAATCTTACTGGAAATAAGTGTCCAAAGTTTAGATAAATATATATATTGTATGCTTTGCGATTGTCTACATTACCAAAATTGTCCTTTAAAGAAAACAAGTGCATTGGTTGTTTAAGAAAATGCCCAAAAAGCAGCCAAAGGACTTTTGACTGTGACTGGACCCGAGAAGGAAACAGTGAGATGTGTGATGATGTGTCAGACTTTAACACAAGAGATGCTTTTTACTGTGTTGACCACGCTCCTTTCTGTATCTTCACCAAGTGTTTAATATTTAAACCAAGGTCTCCTCACTTTAACTCAACCCACACTACAATGTTACCTGAACTGAGAGGATTTTGTCTTTAAACTCAAGCAAAGCTCAACCGTAGCGGTCTAAGGTCAGAAAAGCGTTTTTTTGTTTGTTAACAGCTTGATAGCGTCAGATCAGACACACACACATCAGGTGTGTGTTGCAAGATATTGACTCAGGCTTGTAACCCCCATTTAAACGGGACTTGGTTGCCTCGAAGGGGCGGACTCAGACCGCTGTCAAGTCATTTCTGCTGTGTACCTTTTATGTGTCATTTCATTGGTTAAAAATGGGATGACTCATGAATGGGTTTCTTTCTGCTGGCAGAAGACGTACCTGGACTCTGGATACTGGACCTTCAGGTGGGAACCTGCCCTTAGTTTCAGCCTGTGTATCTTTTTTTATCTGTGTCTATTTTTTCATTATATTAAAAAATGTGGACCTCAATTGAATTTCAACTTTGTATTGGATGGGTGGTGATTTGGACATATCCTAACCAAACAGTTCTGAAGGACTATGCATACAGTCGCCCACTCTGATATACTTTAAAAATCTGTGATTTGACTTTATGTACACCGGGAAGATAAATAGATTCCGAAAATAGATTTAAAACAGATTGATTCTGTTGGCTTTCAGAAAGGGTGACAAGTACATTTCTTCAATTGCAAACTGTTGAAAAGCTGTTTAAAATCCTCAGTGTGTTTGGAAACTTGGATCAGATAGTGAGATCCGGCGGACGGATTATGCAGATTCGGGAACATGTATCACAAAGCTGAGCAAAAAAGACTTGCTGTGACAGAGCGTGTCCCCGGGGGTTTAATAGGCATGTGTTTTCTCATGACTGCCGTCATACATGACTAAATTGCTGAATGGATTATGCACATGTACACACGTGTGGTTGAAGAAGTGTACTCATGAAACTCACACAAGGAGGTGTTCATGCCAGGAAGGGATTAAGGTCTACGGAAAGGGAGATCTTCCCTGACGAAGTCGCACACTGCTGTCAGATTCACCGAGTACAAGAACTCTGCAGGAAAGTGTATCGGTGGTACTAGTGCAGAAACGTATCAGTCACTCACACCGCTCCGACTGAAGTCCCAAGTCTTAATACACACTTTGGGCTTTTGGCCCTGCATCTGCACATGTTGAGAAAGTCACTTAATGATCTCTCAGACACCATGAAGCACGGGGAGGTTACGCTGTTCAGCTG
>CALSCE010009297.1:16573213-16589691 GCA_943593645.1 Bovichtus variegatus | reverse complement strand
AGACAGAGAGAGAGAGACAGAGAGACAGACAGACAGAGAGAGAGAGAGACAGACAGACAGACAGAGAGAGAGAGAGAGAGATGAGGCCCCTTGTTTTCTAGTAAACCCTGTGTATCGTGTTTACGTGCAGGAGGACACAACATTAACACAACGTTAATATTACTTATTAACTGCTGTCCTGCACAAAGACAGGTGTAGATGTCACTGCCCTGTACGAGTGAAGAGGAGGAGACCAGACCTTCCTAACAGCAGACGTTGTGACTTGATATAGTAGGAGAAGCACAGGTGTTATGAATGTTTTATTCAAGGTGGAGTGACAGTGAGCGTCATCATCTACGCCTGTGCTCCGTCTGCTGTGACAAATGACTTGTGTGAAAAACATATTCAGCCAAGAAGAAGAAGAAAAAATAACACAAAAACAGAAAGAATTGTCCTCCTTTAATTTCACAGACATCTCGTGAACTTTCGCAGTTTTTTTTTTTTTTTTTTTTTGCCCGGAGACCCCGTTAATTCCTCTCCCTGATTCAGTACACGCTCCAGAACAAAGTACAGTGTGAGATATCAGTGCCCATCTCCAGAGGGCCATTGTCCTTAATTAGAAGTGTGGTTATCTCCTTCGCTCTGCCCTTCATCATTACCAGCGCGGCTGCTTCACACAGAGGCAGCGGGTCACTTTCAGTTCACTCCATTCAGCTGAAGACGCAGAAAAACTCTGTTAGTTCACCTGCAGACTTCGATGGTAGCAGGAAAAAAAAAAAACCCCGGGTAGCTAATAAGATGTGTTAGCAGACCGCTGTGTACCTGCAGTGCAGTGTTAGCACAGAGGGAACTATCTCTGACAAGCAGACACTCACAAATACGACAACGCTGCCTGTATAATTTCCTGAAAATGTACTGTGGAGTTTAGAAAGTAATTAGGACACCGTTTATACCGTTACCATGACTGTGAGGTTTGAGTTTAAGTGTGTAATGTCTGAATAGACAGACTCAGCACTTTAACCTCATCGTCGTGGTTTGATTTCAAATCCAATGCGCTGGAGTGTGCGTTCCCATGCAACACAACTGGATTGAAGTTTTTCGAGAGGAACGTATTTTCCTCCTGGACAGCGTTTTCGTCCATTTTGCCATGAATGACACAACCCTCAAGCTGTCACTTCGTCAAATCAAATCAAGTTTATTCATATAGCCCAATATCACAAATTATACATTGGTCTCAGTGGGCTTTACAGACTGTACAGGATACGACCCCCTCTGTCCTTAGACCCTCGTACCGCACAAGGAGAAACTCCCTAAAAGAAACCCCAACATGTGATAAACCTGAGGGAGACTGCGGAGGATCCTCCTCCCAGGACGGACAGACTGTAATAGATGACGTGTGGACACCAAACACATTGAGGACGCTGCAATGATTTCCACTGTGCTACTTTCTGGTGTGACTAAGAATGATAAAGGTGTGAGTCGCCC
This sequence comes from Bovichtus variegatus, assembly GCA_943593645.1. Lineage (NCBI taxonomy): Eukaryota > Metazoa > Chordata > Actinopteri > Perciformes > Bovichtidae > Bovichtus > Bovichtus variegatus. The sequence goes on along the minus strand of CALSCE010009297.1, from coordinate 16,588,227 downwards.
AATCTGAACGCAAACCACAGGCTGCCGTCACATTACACTTATTTCTAGACAGATTTGCTCCAGTTCCTATTGGCTTCAATTGGATTTTGTTCAGCAACCGTGCTGCAAAAGCTGTAGTACTGCGACTCTGGATGGGAGGTTAATGTAACCTTAAGCTAAACCCACCCTAAACTTGTTTCATTTAATGGATCTAATCCCAGTTTTTCGACATTATTGTGCCCATTTTTTCTTCTGCTTTCTGATGTCCTAATGTTTAATCCAACCTACAAAGCTCTGATTGGCTTTGTGGCTTTTCCATCTTTTTCAGTGAGCACAACGTCTCAAATATATCTGGAGTTCGCCTCCATCATCAAAACTGCCTAAAACAGAGCCTGAAGTGTGTTTACCTGAAATCATAACGGAAATATGTGAATGTCCGAGCGCCGTGGAGCCACTCACTGCGTCTGTGTGCCGAGTCAAATGGCTCTGTACTGTAGATGTCATCTCTCAGAGCAGGACAGCCCAAATCCTGGGAGTTATGGGGCGGACAGGCCACTCAGCCAATCACTGCTCTGGGTTTAGCAGCATCCCATGGCCCGAGATGAAGCCATTAAAAATGCCTGGCTGAGGCCAGATGGTCTGTCATTGAGGAGAGAGAGAGAGAGAGAGAGGGAGAGAGAGAGAGAGAGATGGAGGGAAAGAAAGAGGAGATGTCAACGAGGGAGAATGGAAAATAGAAGTTCAAGATGGATTGAAAGTGGGAAAGAAAAGAGAGAATAAAGGAAGAACAAAAACAAATGGGGCCGTTGTTGAGGAGGGATGAGAATGAGACGTCAACGATGGAGGGATGAGGAGGAAAGAGAACAGAAAGGAGATTGAGGATGTCATCGAATGTCCTAATGTTTTGTGCATTACGTGACTTGGTTTGGGATTAATAAAGGGGGTTATTTCCTGGAGGATTTCTTTTTTTTTTGTTGCCATTTTTGTGTGTTCGGATGAAGCAGGGACAGGAATCCACAAAGCACCCAGTCAGAATCGACATCTACAAGAGTTTTGTGTATGCAGCTGCATATTGTACATGAAAAAAAATGGACAATGTGGATAAAACGACGTCCACTATCAACCAGTCAATCAATAGAATTGATTACACGTATAGCCCCTGTCCTGCCAGTTAGTACAATACAAGTCAGATGAATGATTGTGTACGAATATAAAGAAAAAAACAACACAGCAAGCGAGCAAAAGCACTGTAATATGGTATCTTCAATACTGATCCATCTACAAAGTCTGTTTTTGATTAATTGAATATAAACTATATATAATAATAATCAAATTAGTAGTAATTTCATATGATGTCAAGTTTAGATCTAGTTATGTCTTTAAATTGTATAAAAAGAAAAAGAAAGAGCAAAGCAAGTTTTATTTATCTGCCACATTTCCGACCCAGGAGGAAACTACGTTGTGGGTGCGGACATCAAGTCTTCAAATCTGCACTGGCTTCGTTACAGGCTGGTTTTGACTTGTTTGTTATGTTATTTTGATGGTTAAATGTGGCATCTTGACGCTGGCTGTTAGTGAGAATAAAACGTTTAAACGTGGCCCCCTTGAGAGCTCTAGATGGGGGAATATGATATGTGTCTGTCCGGGTAAACTTCAGGAAGCGAGTGTCGGTTCGCTCCACTTTCTTCATTAGCTCATCGTGGACGAAAGACGAGGCAAGCTGCTGTTGTTGGTACACTGCTCACATACTCTCTGTCTCGATGGCTAAACACACACACGCACTCGGTTTATTTAGTACACATGGATACATGGTAACTGATGGGGCTTTGCACTGCAGTCTGTTGAGCTGTCTGAGTGTGTAAACGGAGCAGAATCCAGAGCCCTGCATCCACCGACGTGACAGCAACCGAAAGGATTAACAAGAGAACGAGTGAGTGAGTGAAGGAATGTTGATTCGCAATAATTGACGATGAATATTTGGGAGACTAAAAATGTGCGACAGAGGATATATGACTGAATGAACCCGAGGAATGGCTGGTGAAAAGGCATGAATGGAGGCGTGCTCGGCCCTGGATGAGCTGCTGAATGAGATTAATAAAGTGATGTGTCTGTAAATACGATTAATAAAGTGATGTGTCTGTAAATGAGTCGACAAGTTATACATTTCACTGCATTAGCTCATCGATACGTTTGAGTCAGGAATGAATGAACATGTCAATACATTGAGTGATTAAGATTGGCAATGCATGACTGAACGAATGCGTTAGTCAACGGCCGATTAAAGTCGTGCGTCAATTAAGGAAATTATGAATGAATGGGCGTGCAAATGAAACAGGCTGCCAGACAAGAATGTATGACAGATGAAAGACACGAGAAGTCACACGAGAAAACAAGTTACTGAAGGAACGTATAAATAAATTATATAAAAAAAGTTTTCAATCTCACATATTTACACTAGATTTTAAATTACATAGAGACTTTTTTTTCATACTGTACAGGCAAAGCAAAGAATGGAAATAGAGTCTCAGAGGCACAATGCTTTATTGTGTCACCCCGAAGATGTATCCTTGAATCTCTCACCGTCCAAACTCCTCCGACTCGAACCTGAGGAGGATCTTGAGTTCAGCCGGAGGTTTCTGAGGTTGAAAGTGGAGCAGAGGTCCTTGTGTCCACGGTTTGAGAAGCCAGACGATGCTTTGTGGCATCGGGCAGGTCCGCTGGGATGGTGACGCAAGGAGGTCCAAACTCGTTAACTTTCCACAGCCCGCTTGTCTGCCTATACAGGGGCCCAGGGCCTCATCTGAAGCCAGCCTGGGGGCCTCAGATAGGGCTCCCAGACATGTAAACATGTCAGCACCCTGCTCCTTGCGTATGTAACAAAAAAATGCTGTTACATAAAACTTGCATGTGTGAATGTAACAGTCAGAACTTGGCTGGACTTTAGAAGTTGGGGGGTTAAAGAATCCACCAGGGGCCCACAAGGTTTAAGCTTGCAAATGGGGAATTAATGTTGGTGTTTGTGGGGAGGAATTGGGCTGTAATGTTCCAAGGCTGAGGGTGTGAAGTAAGTTTAAAAGGTATATACAAGATTTAATGATCGAGATGAAATGAGCTGCACTGAGGAACTACAAATCAAGGTTATGGTGATATATGAAACTGCAATTTCAAGCTTCAAACTAAGTTTTTTACTTTTTCTGTAGAGGCAATACTGCAATCTGTACGTTTTTTTAAAAGGTTAAAGCTATATAACATGAGGATGTCATGATGAGTCATTGCTCGTCTTCCACCAGTCCTTTCTTCAAATTTCCATTTGAGCACTTTTCTTTGTGAGCGTTGACCTTTTTAATGTCCTGGATCTAAGCTGAAACTCATAAGTATATTTACATTAGAGAGAAAGAGTGGAATGACATGCAGACATCGGCAGGTTTCTCAAATGTACTCAGAGAGCTTCCAGACTCTTGTCTTGAAACGCAGTTCACCATCTCCGACTGGAACATGAACCGGACAACCAAACAGACAGGAAGCTCAACGCCAGCCAATTAGTCGCCATTCAGTCAGACCTACGAGAGCGCAGTCCAATTTCAGACACATGTAGAGGATGAGAAGAAATATATCAAAAAGAATGTGCATCCATCCTCTTCTTTCAGCTCCATACTTCCAAACTCAGTGAGCTGCGAAAGGAAGTATCTTGTACCACGTAAACGTTTCCCTGACCCTCTTCTGGCTGAGTTAAAATCTCAAGGAAGGTTACCGTTACGACCAAAAATGTGGAATCTGCTATACCTCTGAGCCCCACCCAGCATTACGGGGGGGGGGGGGTGAGCTCACCTCAGCAAAGACCTGAGTTTTTAACAGGTTTTAAGTTTGTAAGCAGTCAACAGACTTGATGAACAAAGGTTCCATCTCGCTTAACGTCTCATAATTGTACTTGAATCAAAATGGGTGTTTTAAGGTCAACAAGATCAGGTATTGACCAACCGGACAAATAGCAAACACCCTTCCAATTCTAAAGAAAAGTTTGAGGGATGCAAATGACCCAAAACTAACCAACCACTCAGCCAATGAGACAAACAACCAGCGAACAAACCATCACTCGCTAACCAGCTGTTCTCATACAGTGTTGAAGCTACATCTACGAAAGGTTTCATAGCTATAATACTATAGCTATATTATAATTTGTATACAACCCACGTAATCCAGGACAGGTGACGTAGTATGAAGAGCGAGATGTGGACGAGAGGGTCCAATAACACCAGACTTTAGCTGCACATGTCCCGCGTGAAACCGAAAGTCAATCTTCACTTATTTGTCACATAAATTCCGCACTAAAGTAACGCCACTTTTTTATAGTTATTTTAACCCAAACCACAATCTTTTCCTAAACTTAACCAAGTAGTTTTCTTGCCTAAACAAGTGCACTGCAGAGGCAAATGTTAAATTACCTTTTTGTAAGATATTATTTGAAAAGTTGTATTACTACACTAAATATCTGACCAACCCTAAGAGTTAGCTAACATAGCAATTTACAGCCAACCAGAGTTTCCTTTGCACACACACACACACACACACATTGTCAATACCAGAATTTGCCATTCACAACATCTGCTGCAACCACTGATTGTTTATCAAGCCTGGACTAATGACAGAATAATGACCTGGAGACATTTAAGGGACAAAAGACCCTTTGAAAAATGGAGATTGGATTTTAGTTGTGAATCTGATTGAGAGCAGCAGACTGCGATGATTCTCAACTCTTTGTGAAGATTATCCATCACCCCTTCAATCCCCTCCCACCCCCGAGGATCAGCAGACACTTTGTCTATGCCGGTCGTGTCGCAGAACGATCTGTTTTTATGAGACTTCACATTTGTACACAAACCAGGTAGCATATTAGAAAGGCTGGATTGAATTATGGTCTCATGCCAAAAAAATAAAAAAGAATCTTCTTGCAGTGTAATTACTTATTGATGGCTGTTTGCGTATGTTTGTTTGAGTATTCCTGACTGAATGAACCTGTTATGCATGCATGTGCATATTTATGTTTCATGCCTTCATGTGTGTTGCATAGGTGTGCAGGAGTAAATCTATTTTAGTGTGTGTGGGTGTGGGTGTGTGTGTGTGTGTGTGTGTGTGTGTGTGCTCATCTACAATTCAGCTGCTGTCCGTGCAGTCAAAGCGAGATTTGCATAAAAAGAAAAAGTAAGAAATGCTGTAAGAGTATGCTAATGCGCTGGTCTGTTTATGAGGGAAATATGTATTCAGCGCAAACTGGAAGGACTCTATGCATCTATAAATGACTTTGGGGGCTCTGCTGCCTCTCTCAGGGATGCTGATGTATCACAGAGACTGAGAGAGACAGCGAGAGAAAGAGAATCTGAGTGTTTGTGTTCTGAAAATCTTTTGAAAACGGGAATGAGAGACAGACAAAGAGAGGAGAGAAAATGAGGGAAACAAATGAGAGAGGGAACTAATCTAACTACCATAAAAGTGTTGAAACGACGCTCTTGAACTTCCTTCGGCTTGAAACTATGCCTTGGGCAGAGAGATTTGTAGAATAACATGCTGCAAAGTTCCCCGGCTGGAGGCAAACATGGGAGGATCAGACCTGTAGTCCACCAGGGGAAACCTTCTGCTTTCTGCATCCTCATTAATCCGGATGACTTTAGGCCTTGATTTCAAAGATGCGCCAGACCAGACCGGTTGTTGGGGATAACGAGTCTAATAAGAAGTTGAAGTTTGGACAAACAGTAAATGATAATATTATAGCGTGTACAGAACTCAGTAATGGCAGAATCTCCAGGATCTATCTAGATCTAAATAAAGACGGCAAGATGTGTGTGTGTGTGTGTGTGTGTGTGTGTGTGTGTGTGTAGTGTCAAATGTTCTGTTTCAAGAGCTGCACAGAAGATTTCGTCGTGCAATGACAATTGTTTTCTGTTCTCATTAATGAGACTGATGATCCGACATTGTCAACGTAAACGTTAAATATCAGCCTTTTGTCAATCATTTTGTTCCCTCATTAAAAAACCTATTAAACTGAAACCTTTTAAAATAATATCCTTTTATGTGTATTTTATGCACGCTGCTGTGTGTGATCCGCCACAACTTCCATTTCCATTGTATACTGTATATCTTGAATAGCATTTCATAGCCTAAAGAAATAAGGCAAAATATACATTGATTACATTTCAAATGACATTTTCAAAGATCTGTAAATGGAAAAAATGCAGAATTAAATCACTACGTTAAAACACCTTTTAAGAATGCAGCTGAGCTCATCGGTCAAAGTGACACCACACGCCTTCCAGCGCTCCATTTCTTTTTTGCTTGAAAATAAAATCAAAATCATTAAAAAATGGGTGCCGTGTTTAAAAAAAAAAAAAAAAAACTCGGGGAACCACAGAGTTTAAAGGCTCGAAGGATTGTATTACTCCTTTCAGGTGCGTGTCTTACCGTCTTCTGCTGTAAGGTTGATCCTACTCATTTGTTCATTCCATGAAAATGAAATAAAAGCAACAAAGCATTATTATTGATGGAGCCTTAGTGAGCTCTGATAAACATCCACACCTTCGGCAGTGACACAGAGTTATGTAACGCGAGTAACTCAAATGTGGACATCGCAATGGACCTTTTCTCTTCCCACTTCCAGTGTGCCTGTTGCAGAATTTTCAAATGCTCTGTCCCGCTTCACCTCCTGTGTTTCCGTCTTCTGGAGATCACCTGACCCGGCCACCTGCCGGTCCAGCTGCTCTTCATTCACAATCAATTTTCACACATCATTCGAGCTTCTCAATTTGTGATCGCTCTGATCAATACTCATTTATCACCCACATGTAAACCATGACCACGTCCTTCCTCTGAACGTGTGCGGAGTACTAAAATGATTAGTATGTAGTATATACTCTGTACAGTTAGTATGGAATTGGGACGCAGCATTTATCTGTTTCTCAGACTAGTTTTCCAGAAGTTGCGTTTGAAGTATTGTCCCTATTCCTCTGTCAGACTGCAAACTGCCTCTTTGCTGCAGCCTGTATCTGCCTCTTTGCTGCAGCCTGTATCTGCCTCTTTGCTGCAGCCTGTATCTGCCTCTTGGCCAGAGTCGATATCTGTCTCCGCCTCTTGGCCAGAACATTACGTTTCAGAATCTTAGAGTCTGACAGATTTTGTATATTTTTCTTCTTTTTCTGGATCTGTCTCTGTCTGAGACTGAGCCTGCTCGTAACTTTCCTGTGTCTCTGTCTAAACCTGGTCCTGGAACTCTTGGGCCTGATCCTGAACCCACATAAGCCTTGGCATGTTGTCTGTCTGAGCCAAGGTCGAAACCTGAGCCTGATCCTGAGCCTTTTGTCTATTTTTGCAGAAAGATTCATAACTGAGTTAAATGACCCGCACGTATCTTAGTGGCAGCCATGACGAGAGCTGGTTGAAAAAGGAAAGGTGCCTCAATTCTCCCGTTCTTATCTGGGTACGGGTACACCGGAACATGCTTTACCAAAGGAAACAACATATTGCCATCCCACAATTCCTTGTGGGAAAAACATTTAAAGGGACGTTCCACGAAAAAAAAAGATCAACATGACTAACTAATTGTAGTTAATGTCAATAAATAAGAGTAGACAGGAGGGTGAGCCTGAGCAGTGTAACATCAGGGGTGTTTCACTTTTGGGACTTTTTGTTAAATTTCAATTCCAACCTTGGCAAAAAAGTAATATTTTTCACTGGATTGTCCACATTTATAAAAACTACATGAAACAACATGGCAAGAGCGCAGAGGGCAAATAATCTAGGATGTACTTTTAGAAGTCCATCCATTGTAGTTTCATTGTAGACCCACGTCAAGAACACCCACGTCACATACTCACGTAGCCTTGTGTAAGTGCATTGGGATTCTCTTAGAACCTTTTCCTTAGTCCTTGTGGATTCTCCTTCACATCTTTCTTTGACCTCATGACGTTTTCCATCGAGGTCAAGGAAAAGAGGTTAGGAAAGACATATTTTATTCAGTGTCTCTAGAGGTCTTTTTCTTTCCAAACATACAGTTAGATGTGCATGTAGAACTGACTTCTACCTCAACCTTCTATCTCACTTTTACTTCCTTGTTCCTCATTATTTCTTTGTCTATTGCATCCACTTTCTTAAATGTCCCCCTCTCCCTCTTTATTAGACTGTACCGTGCTTTCCTTTTGTCTTTGTCCTTTACCTCACAACATCTCCTTGTTTAGCTCTCATAAACACTGACACTTTTGGAGATCGTAAAACAACAACAACCAGTAAACCTGACTGGTAAATAGTATTTTAGTGTTTCAATCTAGTGAGGTGGAATAAAGCATGCTTTATAGCAGGGTTTACTGTAGAGAAAATGAAAAATAAAGTTAGATAAAATTGAAACTATTACAGTGTTATTCAATTTTTTACAACCATGCTGACTGAGAACTGAGAGAGGGAGTGTGTGGCTGCTTTCAGTGTGTGTTGCTGGATTACTAACTTGCTGAGTTATTATTTGCCAAGTCCCAGGTTCCTTGATTGGCATGCAAATTGGCAGGTTTATTGTTTGGTTCGCTTGGAGACAAGCTGGTTTGTTTGCTAGTGGGTTGTTTGGGTTATCTGGCAGTGAGATTGGTTCGGTGCCTGTTCAGCTGTTTGGTAGAAGGTTATTAGCTCTCTGGTTGGTTCGAGTGCTTGTTGGCAGCTTGATTAGTTTCTTGCGTTCTCTGCTTTTCTCTGGCTGTTGATTTATTTGTTGGCTCGACACAAACTTGTTCGTCTCACAAGCCTCCAGTCACCACTTACCGGGGAAGCTGCCACGCTACAAACATCAGAGCGGCGTAACCAAATTGTCAGTGATTTTTTTTAAATCATCCCTTCATCTTAGGGCGTTCATGGTGTCACATAACCTTAGGGTCATAAAACCAACTGAAATACTTCAACCCTCAATACCTTTTCTTTGCCTTTCCCTCTACTGCTGTCTCTAAAGATCAACCCTTCCCGAGCTGTCCTTATTCCACAAGAAGACAAACTGAAGAACAAGTGCTGCCGAAGGCGTCAGGCAACCAATCTCAGTGAAAACAAAAGTGTTTTTTTTCACTTGAGAGCAGACCAGCCGCACCATGGCACAATACCAACCAATAAAAGCATTCTCCAGTCTAACAGACAAGAAGCAAAATAGGTTTTGATTAGTCTGAACGTGGCCTTTGGCCTTGTTAGTCTGTATCAGGAACTCTGTGACGGGCTGGTGAAAGCAGGGGACATTGTATCCTACAGTAGATGAGCACCAGGGGCATCATGGTAAAGGACAGCCCACACAGAAGTTCTCTGAAGACACTGCCGATTACGCCAATGACACTAGGAGTAATTGGAAACTGCAGGGATTTTAGTTTTAATTTTGTGCTAGGCCCACTAGTGACTTCACTTATATCCATTAAAATGTATTTTACATGGTTAAATTGTAAGCAAGTAACAATTACGTTTATTGACTTTTTTTTACAGATGGTTGTCACACAATCACCAGCAGTCATCTCCACCTCAGAGACAAATATCAATATAAATTCAAATTGTGTCGATTTGTTCTTATTTTTACAAAACATCCGTGTCGTTGCCAGTGTTAGAGGTCAGAGGACAAAGACACCTCCAATTCATGTACATTTCCAGACAGTACAGTTGGTCCTCTGGAGTGCAGTATATGACAGACGCAAGAAAAGATGTTTTTGATTGGTTCAAAAAGGCCCTTCGGTCCTGCCACCATCAGCAGCTCCACCAGACCTGTTTCCCTTTCTTCCTTGTTTTTTCCCCTTTTTTTTTAATATAAACATGTGAAACAAGTGTATGTTATGAGATCTCCTTGATTGGTTTAAAGTCACAAAATCTAAATGTCCCTGAGGTGACTTGCTAACAGATGGATACAGCTTCTGGGTCCAACCTTTAAAATAAAAGAACACATTTCCATTAGCAGTACAATTACATTGAATCTAAAAAGAAACCAGTCTGTGATGTGAGGACAGTCACATCGTTGCCACTAGCACTTTGATAGCAATACAGTTGGCTCCAAAATTGTGCAAACTGAGACTCCTGTAATGAGTTTGAGGGGAATATTTGTAAAGTGTTAACAGTATTTACAAAGAGAGATAATAGAAGGTCAGTAATTAAAGTAAAAACAACACCAATCACCACCAGAAAATGTCGACCAGACACCAAAAATTCTACATTTGTATTTGTCATTACCATTATTATTATCATCTGGTTGTTTGAATATCTGTTCAGTTTATCATCCGATATGAAGATCTGAACTATATTTAGAAAATATATATTTTGTAATGCAGCATATGAAACATTTCTCTGTAGCTTTTATTCTCTACCTCGCACGCTCCAACGACCAAGCACTGAAGAAGGCAAACTGAGCCGGAATGCAAATAGAATAAACTCTGTGCTGTACATCTATTTCTCTAAAGTGCACTTATTTCAAATCAAGGTATGTCGGTTAGATACCTTTCAATTCCTCTCGGCCTTTTCAAAGCAAGAGAGGCAGGTTAACTGAGCCCAAACTCCTCACGTATCAGTCTCATGGCGGCTGTGAAGCCTGGGAGGTATGTCCGTGAAAGCTTCGAGCGCCAACAATGTTAATGCCGTATGTAAATAACTAAGGCCTGAATACAACTCTATCTTCAGCGCTCTTATATTTGTGCCTTCCACCTGCTGGAGGTTCCACCCTGCTCACATGGAGGGGAGAAAAGACACGTCAGCCACAGTGTCACAATGATTAATTTGCCTCTGCATCGTGGCATAGTAACCCTCCTCGCGACGGTGCGATCAATCACACACCGCCCGGCGGGTCGCCATGGCACCCACCACACGGCCCAGCCAGCCGAACACTGAGCCGAGATGGGTTCCTCCACATAATACAGTCACAACAAACAGCTTGATAGAGTCTGGCTGCCCGGCAGGAACAGAGAGGAGAGATACAGATCGAGGGACAAAAGCAGTGCTTCTGTTTTGTCATAGAGAAGTTTGAGAGCTGAAAAATATGTGATGAGACGGGAGATTCTTCATTCTCAGCTCTGCCAAGATGGAAGTATGGCTGCCACTGGAATAACAGAAATGATCCACATACAGATCAATACACACATAAATGGTGCGGGGCCACACCGCTAGGGTGGTTAGAAATTGATGGTCAGCAAGATGATTGATGATGGTTTAAATAGCGGCCAAATCAAAGCGTTCTGGGTTCAGCCACGTCTTTCCATATGTTTGCAGTAGTTGGGTTGCACCATTAGTCTCACAACAGCCTACTTAAAACCAAATTTGAGTTCAGGTTAAAGGTGGTTTTATACACAACATCCAGGTGTCCAGCCTGAGGTAGTACTGTCTAAGAATCAGACGCAGAGAGTAAGAAGTGTGTCACTTAATAAATGGTCATTTACAAATAACGATTCCTCTGATCGGACACATTTTACATAAATACTGCACGGACAGCGTTTCAATTTGTCATGAATAAACTGTTTTGTGGCTGCAAATTCAGAGAATAACTCATTCGCAACAAAACAACACAAGGTTCAGTTGAGGTGACTCAGCTTTCCTGTAGGCTCACTGCACCACCACAGATTACAGGGCCTCACACTGCTAACCAGGTCACAAAGTTTGTAAGTGTCACCGGAGCACACACACACACACACACACACACACACGCACACAGGAACACACATACCAACATGCACTAACCAGCGCGAGGCAATGCTCAGCTTTATCGGCGATAAATTACATATTGATTTGGCAGTGTGGACGGGGGACTGGGGAATAGGCTGAGCTGGTGAATTGACTATTGAGTTTTCTCCCCGAAGTGATGATCGAATTCCTGCTGTTCCTCTCTGCGTACGCAAGCGGCCTGTCGGCATCTCTCAGGTTGCGGCACATTGGACAATATTCAACGCCGACATTGTTTGTATGTTTGATTTAGTCTCCAAAAGCTCAGGGGAAAGAACCGGGAGCCGGAAGTATTTAGATTTATTACAACGTTGTTTTGTTTTTTTGTCAAGTCAAAGTCCACATTTTACTAAAATTGATTTTTCTTGCATTTTTGCTTCAGTAGAAAAAGTAAACATGCAGAATGTAATCTGATTTCAGATTGTTGTATTATTATCACACAGCTATACGTCATACGTATTTAATAAACTGTGGATGTGTTTTGTATGTAAAATCCTATGTAGATTAATAGATCAGGTACATAGCAGAACATGTATTTAATTAAGGTGATTATTTGATTCATTGATGAGATAGACGCAAAATTCTTCTCCAACTATTTTGATTCTTTCAGTCATTTATGGAGGAAAGAAAGACGGAGTTCTGCCATGTCGGCCTCCACCTAATTGCACTGGAAGTAAATAGAATTTATTTTTGCGGCGCTCACAGCATTGATCTGATCGATAACAAATAAAGCAACTGGGGAGCATGCAGGTATCTGCAGAATGTAATAGTGTGTGTAAAACTATGAGCGTGCTTGCTGCATGTAGATGTGTGTGTGTGTGTGTGTGTGTGGCTTAACATGCTGTTCGTATTATTGCAGCACACCTCGCCGAAGTGTACTTAAGACTTCATGCTGCTCACCCTATTCGCAGGGATAATATGATTAAGAGCCACCTATGGCGCTTTGGGGGTTAGTGTGTGTGTGTGTGTGTGTTTGGAGGGGAACTGGTCAGCAGCCAAAAGCATCATCTCGATACGTGCTTCGTGCTCTTCTCCCCGCAGGGCTGAGGCAGCGTGGCGCCTGCACCACGTAGAGCTTCGCCTTCAACCCGAGCCAATTCATCAGCCAACCATCCCCCTGTACAAGGTTACTTTCACACTCTGAGGCTTCCACTCGTATTAGACTTCATACACTCCAGGAGACGAGATTTAAGCTCTCAAATACTAGGTGGGAATTGTCCCGTCGACCCCGCTGACTTGGCACTTGTTTCTACACCATGTTTGTGTGTGTGTGTGTGTGTGTGTGTGTGAAATAATTAACACAAAGTATAAAATGCGAAAGGCACTTTCTGACACTGATGAGGTGAATCCACGTAAAAGCTATCATCACGTTATTGATTTCCCTTAATAAATCTGCAAGGATATAAAATATGGAGGACTTAATATAAAATACTGTGATGGTAAAGATGATATACAGCCATATAAAATATTAGAGACACTTAGTTCATTAAGTGCACTGATGAGGAGGATTCAGGTATGAGTCATTATTCCTAATAGATTTCTCTCATTAGATCTGTAAAAATTAAAAAGGAGGAGATAAATGGTGTCAGTAGTTTGAGCAGGAATTCTAAAATGAATAGTTTGATATTTTGGGAGAAATGTGCTGGTTTGGTGTCTCATCCAGAGGCAGAGGAGAAGATCAATGTCACTTTCATCTCTGTGCAGCTAGTACGGTCAGGATTAAGCCTAGCTTAGCACAAAGACTGGGAGCGGGGAACACTGCGAGCTGATCACAGTCCAACGTGTCGTATCCTTTGTTTGAATTGTACAAAGAAAAGGAGGATTTGATGCAAAAAGAGTGGCGTGATGGACACGTTCTGAACCTCAGCTTGAGTATACAGAGCCATTGTTTAACATTCGCATGCCAGATGATGGATTTTTCTTCAGAAGCTTATTGCTGCCATTCTAGAAAAAACTGAAAAATGGATCAGTATCGTGTTACAATGTGAAAAGTTTATTGTTTGAACAAGATTAGTTTTTTATGTCATAACGAGATATTTTCAGCATTATTAAATTACGTTTTTTTTCACATCCAAGCTTTTTCCAAGAAAATATATATGTTTTCGACATTCAAGCTCTTTTCATGAAAAAATTTAGTATTTTTTCACATTCAAGCTTTTTTCATGAAAATTAAGTTTCTATTGACATTCAAGCTTTTTTCAGGAAAATTAAGTTTTTTTCACATCCAAGCTTTTTTCATCAAAAAATTTAGCATTTTTTTCACATCTAAGCTTTTTTCCAGAAAATAAGAATTTTTTTTCACATCCAAATTTTTTCATGAAAAAATTTTGTATTTTTTCACATTCAAGCTTTTTTAAAGAAAATTAAGTTTCTTTTGACATTCAAGCTTTTTTAATTTTTACATCAAAGCACATCTCAAAACACTGACAAAATCACTTGATGTCGCTGCGGCTGAACCACCTGTAGCTGCTGAACCACCTGTAGCCGCTGAACCACCTGTAGCCGCTGAACCACCTGTAGCCGCTGAACCACCTGTAGCCGCTGAACCACCTGTAGCCGCTGAACCACTTGTAGCTTCTGAACCACCTGTAGCCGCTGAACCACTTGTAGCTGCACCACCTGCATCAGGATGATGCACCTTGACTGTCGCGTCAGATAGCATCATTTTTATTTAATTTTCTTTTACCTGACCCGGTCTGGAGCCATCGATCCATCTTGTCAGTTCAAATTGACCGCGCAAATCATTTATGACGTAAGATCGTAAAACGAACCCACGTAGCTACGTAGCTATGCTACATCTATGCTACACTCTATACTAGTCATTTATATTCAACAGTTTGAGAAACACTTTTAAACTTATAATATAATAATTTAAAATGTGACATTTTATCAATATACTCACGGACCACTAGGGGTCACTCAGAGATGAAACGTACGTCCATCTTTTATTGTAATTCCAAATAGATAGAAATCAAGAGTTTTTTTCCCCCGAAAATGTTGTACCGTTCATTTAAGCTCCACAGTTGAACTGAGAAGGGAATAGCAGCAAAGCGGCTGTGACTCTGTAGCCTACATTCTGTACACTCACTGTCAGCGTGAGCGTGTGCGTCTGCATTGTGCTAGCACATGAAAATGTGTGAGGGATGTTGCTCATTAATCACAGATGGGATGACCCAAAAAGCATCTCTTCTCTCCTCAAAGAACAGAGACATTGAGAAGAGAAAGCGGAAGCACGGCCACGATCACAAATCGAGGGAACTACGGTACGATTCAACGTTCAGTACGGAGGCAGCCGCTTCATCTCAAGGTTAACGCCACAGTGAAGCTGCACTTTGTTGTTC
>CALSCE010009297.1:16529371-16572813 GCA_943593645.1 Bovichtus variegatus | reverse complement strand
GTGTGTGTGTGTGTGTGTGTGTGTGTGTGTGTGTGTGTGTGTGTGTGTGTTGGCGTTGCAGCGTAGGGGAATCCATCATCGTCAAGCTTCTATTGATGTGATTGTCAGACTCAGTGAGGACCGATCACACTGAGATGCACCACAAAGCACTCACTATAATTAGACACGCTCACACACACACACACACACGCACACACGCACATGTATGGTATGCCTGAATCTTTAAGAACACATGCATACAAATGCTTTGAAATACACACACACACAGACACACACACGCACACACACACAGGGCCTGTTTGCACAGCAGTGACATCATTCACTTCATAATGACTCAGCGGTTTGTCATTTTAACCAAAATAAACTAACAGCTGTGTCCAAAGTCACTTCTTGTTCTATTGCATATTATATATGCTATATCTATGTAAATCTATATTTACCTCGCACCATTTCATTTGAGTGTTCAAACTATACTTGCATAGTTTATGTACTACACTACTTCCACACAGGGAAGCACGACAGTGTCTTTAAAACGCCAACAATGCAATGAAAACTATAACACACACTACTTCCTGCTTCAACTCTCACAATGCAGCGTCACTCCACATGTGAAAGAGCCGTCATGTCAAACCCCACCTGTCTGATGCACACTGGTGGGGATCATTCATAAGTGTCAATCAATCTGAATGTACTGCCACTAGAGAGTAAACGAAGAGTCGGCTATTTGTGCGATAAGTGTTCGACCTTGGAGGTTGATTTGCGTCAAAAAAATAATAAATATCTGCTGATTAACAGACGTTTCTATCCCAGCCTAAGTCAATGGGAAAAGGTGTTTTTGGGCCCAGTGGCGTCACGTCAGTTCGCTCACTGCGAACATTGTCTTCAAAGCCCGGCGCTCTTTTTTTTTTTTACAGACATTTTAAATGTACGCATTAAAAACGATCTGTGTGGAAATGCGAAAAAAATTCCATATTATGGTAATTTTTTTCACAGTTGCCTCCATTCTGTTAATTTTTCTTTTTTACATCTATCTTATCATCACATTCTACAAGAGCTCCCAGCAATATTTCTAAAACTAGAACAAAAATAGTTATAAAGCGTAATAAGTGCATACACCACAGTGATATCACAGGGGGTTTACAAATGAGATGCCAGTGATTAATGAGTTTATTCTGTGCCCACACACACACACACACACACACACACACACACACACATAAAACTATCCTCATGCAAATGCGAGTACATTATTATGCTATATGCATACAAACAGACACACATGCCTAAGCCGGTGAACATTTTCTTAATGATTTTCACATCAGTATTGTAAAGCGCGTGCGTATTTATATATTATTTAACAGCGCTCCAGGTTTTCCATATATTACAAAGTGAAGCCACTAAGAAGCGCTGCTTTCAAAAAACGCCTCTGGTAAATTAATATTAACATTCCTACATTAAACATTCAAATACAGAACAGTCTTGACAGTTGAATTACTGAGAGAACACGTTTCATTTCCCCAGAGGAAAATGTCTTACTTGGACAAATAGCAGATGAAACAAAATATTAAAAAATACAAAATGCCCCGTGAAGCATAAACAAGAGGAAGAGAAAGAGGAGGAGGAAAGCATTATAGTCCCGATGACTCACATAGTGTACAATGTTTCCTCATTTTCCTCCGTTTTTATATTTGAGAGTCAAATTTGCAGGAGGCAGCCGGGCTCCGCTTGCTCATCTCGGCCTCTTCCTCTACGTCGGCTACATCTGTTCACTCTGCCCCTCGGGAATACAGCTGGGCTCCGGCCTCCATAGGACAATACGGAGGAGACGAGAGAGCGAGGCACAGAATGAACGAGAGAGAGAGAGACAGAGGGAGGACGAGGAGCCGAGGACGAGGAGGAGAAAAAAGGAATCACTTCTGCTTTCATAAGCCCCACATGTCTTGCACACAGAGTCCCAGAAGTCAGTGGCCTAATGTTGTTGTAATTTAGATGAATACACCACGGGGCCCGACAGAGCCGCTGTGCAGATGTTTGCTAAGACAAACTCAGTTCACTGCTGTTATTTTCACCAAGAGAAAAAAAAAAAAAAACAGGTTTGACCCAGAAAATTGTAATTGGACAATTATAACCAAGCAAAGCAGAATTACAAATGTCCAGTCACATCTGCGGCGCTGTGTGGCGGAGCGGGCAGAGGAGGCATGAACGCTGACACAGTTTGGGCGGGGGGGGGGGGGGGGTCCAAAATAGCAAAAACTAAATGTTTGATCAATTTAGACCCGGCTCCAAGACGTTTGGTGGGAAATGTATTTTGTATCCCTGATTATGTTTGTTTTGTCCACAGAAGTTTGTACACGGAAGAGGTGTTCATGTCGCATGTGAAGCTACTAACTAATTAATTTACGCCTGTAACTTTAAGAGCTTTAACATGAACCATGATCTTTGTTTTTACAAACCTAAACAAGTAGTTTTGTTGCGTTAGTTTCAATTCACGATGTCACATGTTCAGCGTGTGATTCCAGGGCGCAGTATTTCGCCTCTGACCTGGGTCCATACGATCTTTCATTTTTGCTGTAGTAGTTTGGCATATTTAATGTATTCTACTTGAATCTTTATATTGCGTATTGCATTTACTCCTGTGTAATGCCTGTCAGTCAGTCAGCAGGGCAGGAATACGCGAAAGTTAATGAAACTTCTGAAACTCTGCCATCTCATAGTCTTCACGTGGGGCTGATCCCGCTGTGTTTAGTCCGTGAAACTTTACGTTAGTTTGTTTATTGGACTAAATACAAAGTGTCAGAAACTAGAAAACGCCGCATAGTCGTCTCGTCTTCCCGGTGGCGGCGCAGCCAGGAGATCATGGCTGTAATATCTAGAAGAGTCAAGCAGCTGCACTTCTTCTCCCTCTGCACTGAGGCAGACTGCAGCTGCACTGACTCACTATCACCTCTACAGGAACAAGTGGTATTACAAGACAGGACGGAGCGGGGCTAGCTGTTAGCATGCTAACTTCAGTAGATATCTCTGCGACACAACACAGATTGTATTTGTGTTTTTTATGCATGTAGTGCATTATTAGAGTAATGTGAGATATATATGTGGATGGATCTATGACAAATCTGAGATCTGCAACACAAACAAAACAACAGGTTTCCCTGTCAGACAGAAAGGCATGAAACACACACACACACACACACACACACACACAGACCCACCGGCCGTGTTAAACCTGAGGTCAGCAGCTGTGCATAAACTGATCGATGCTGGTAACTCAGAGGTAGCAGAGTGTCTGACATCAGCACTTGTCAGCTGGTGGAAGAGAACTGAAGTGACCCCGGATCAATGTGATCCTCACATCTGTGGTGCAAAGCGTTTCCTTCTTTTACAACGTCTGAAAAGACGTGTGTTTCAGATGTTTGACCTACAGAAGGAAGCTCTATCGACTGAATTCATGTGACAGAAAAGTCTAACCTCGAGGCTACGTTTTTTTTTCTTCTTCTTTCTAAAAGCCTGTAATTATTTATTAGCGAGAGCGACGCTCCTTCAACACACAATGGCATCTGGTGATGTAATCTATACTCACTTCTGGGGACCCTTCAAACTGTTGGTGCGGCGGGCGCAGCGCTCGTGTCACATTCGGAAGGCACTTGATTCCTGCTCTTGAGTTTTCAAAAGAAAAACTTTTATCCTTCCATCAAGCACGTACCAAGGCTACAGCATCCCTTTCTCTTTAACTCAAAGAGAAAACTGAGGAGAAAAAATGCTTACAGACAAGAATAGCTGCTGTACTGAGTTTATATTTTAGGTCAGCGGTTCTCGAGTTTTGGTCACAAGTCTGCACTAGATAGAGGGCCACATTGGGGGAAAAGTATATCTTAAGTTTTGAACCGTAACTTTTGTTCTTTAAACTCTTTCTCTGTGAATGTGTGTTCATTGTGAAAAGATAGCTATCTGTTAATTTGCCGATGTTGCGTTGTTCCAAAAAAAAAAAAACTTTTATTGTCTCCCAAGGATCTCGGAGACTTTTATTACATGCTGCTGCACATTTGGATCAGTGTCTGTGCTAAAGAAGAGATGCATCACAGATAATGAGAAAACTGGAGACAGCAAGGATCAATTTCTCCTCCATTATGTGTTTTTTTTCCGTTTTCTTTCTGTGGTGAAACAGGCCAAAACACATGATTGTTTTATAAGTAGACGTCAATCAAACAGACAACTGGCATTCCCTGTGTCCCGGCCTGCTCCAGATACCTGGATGAATTTGACTTGAAACTTTACTTTTGATACTTTATCCACATCAGTCACGTGCAAATGTTGTTCAAGCTCAGATCACTCTTTTAAAGTCTGTCACTCAAGCATCCAAATCGTCAGACAAATCAGGCACTTTCTGGCTCTTCTTCCCTTTCCGATGGTGAACCAGTCCCTCTGCACTGCTGCCCTTGTCACTGCTAACTCCTCCTCTGACCTGCACAGCACAGTATCGCAATGACAATGGGAAACCCATCTCGTCAGGCTTGAAGGAATGACTTTGTGTGCAAACCATCAGGAGCTACCTGCAGCTACACACGTGGTTCAGGAGATAAAAGTATAAAAGATGGCCAACATGACGGAGGTGTGTGGGTGGGACCCCGATACCTCGTCTCCAACCCCTCTCCATCCCTACTGCACAGGCTCTGGCAAGAAATGACGTCAAAAGTAGAAGATGGCAGCTCCCATATGCAGCATGTTTTGGCTTGGAGTCGTGTTGTCCATCTGTATTTGCAGTTTATAGTTTCAAACAGCAATGGTTAGAGTAGATGCTGCAACAACGTCCGTTGAGAATCACATCCGTCAGAACTGGAGAGTATTTCTTCAGAGGAGCAAAGAAGAACGACACCGAGTTCTTTTTCTCGATGGGAAAGATGTTTTCGTTTTCCTCCCGACCGGCTTCAGCGAGGGTTTGATTTCCCAACTGACTCAGCTGGTATTGACGAAAATTGGAAGGATCTGATTGTTTGGTTGAGTCAACCCGGGACGGACCGTGAGAGACAGATGGCTCATCCGATCACCTGCCAAGTATTTCTTTTTTTTTTTTTTTGAAGGTGCCCGCCCTTTTCCAAACAGTTTCAAATGACGGCTCCGCGTGACAAACCATCTGGAGCGTCAGGATCAGCAAAGCCATCTCCGCTGCACATCCTGTCACACCGCAATTGCTGTTTTGTTCGATAAAAATCAAGGAAACTATTCTCATTTTTCAGTACGGCTCCGGATGTACACTAAATCCACTGCACAACTATAAATCTGTTGGTACGCCCGAGGCAGCAGAACCACCATGACACAATGCAGAGGCATAAATTCACCTTTAACAGGAGCTCATGCTCGTGAAGGCGATGCAAATGTGATGCAGCCTCCCCCCCCCCAACACACACTTATCATTATTGTTGGAATGCACAACTAAGCCACACGTCACCCATGTTCCCCCGCCTGACTTTTGGGTTGCAGGGACACATAGAGCGGCCGGACTGAGGCTTCATAGTTCACAGGATCTGATGTAACTCCTCGCTGTGCTATTTTGGATGAGCCTCAAGGAAGAAAACCTGGCCTGCCTGTTGAAAGGACCAGACAAGCACACTGTGTTTAGTTCTTACACTTCTTCCTGCCGCTGTCACCAACATGTAGAGGCCCGACGTCCGTTGCCGTGTGTTGTCGACATCTCATCAGAAAAAGAGTTTTTTTAAACATCTCACGTGACTCATGTAGTATAAGCCGTTTGCTCTTCATTTGTATACTGTGAGTAACATTGACCCGCTTCGTGTTTGCAATCACTAGCAGGTTTGCATGCAACCCTGCGGCACAAAGTTAGTGTGCAGAGGCAGACGCTCTGACAAGGTCAAAGTTCACTTCACATTGTTCTGTCATTTGTCATTATTTTCCATCCACAGTATGAAATACTTTCCGCCGTGTTCCCGAGGCTGACTTCGGATTTGCTGTATTACCTTTTAATCACTGCCGGATGATGACAAACAACAGTTACACGACAGTTCAGCAGCAGTAATGGTTTAAAATGACACACCAAGGTGAGTGTAACTGGAGAAGGATCAGTTCCGAGAGGATGGTGAAAAAAACATACTGATGATGGATGAAAAAATATGGATTTGTTTTTCCAGCCTTTAAACCTGCAAAACCAAGATCGACGTGCTTTAGACAAGTCGTGGTTTTACAGGAATTATGTGCCAAACTTTTCTTTGGGGGGGGGATTATGTGTTTCCTGGGAGAAGTCACTTCCAGGAACCTCCGCCGGTTGCTGGTTCCAGAATTGCAGCACCAAAAAAACCTCAAAAAAAACAGCATAATTTGTTTTTGAACTTCTGTGTTTGTCCACTTTAAACAAACGAGATATAATGATGAGAAGTGATCTTTACAGCAGTTCTCGCAGGATTACTGGCTTGTGTACAACTGACACGTCGACCATCTCACCAAACTTTTGGGAAGAACGCTTCTACGTTTCTTAACTTCTGTTTTCAGGAAAGTGAGAAAGTGAGAAAGTGTACGTGCGTGAGAGGATTGACCGGTGGTTTAATGAAGCTCCGAGAAACTACGTTTAGATTAGATTTTTTGTTAACGTGATGAAGAAATGTTAATAAAATGTTGATGGATGTATCTGCAAAAAACATATTTCGATTGTTTTCCCTACAATAGCCACTTGTACTGTAGCAAATAAAGCAACATTCAGGTTTTTATGGTTAGTTTTAGTTTCAGGCGCAGTTGTGTTGTATGTCTGAATTATGCAAGTTAATTTTTTTTATTTCTTTTTAGATGTAGACATCACAAGTAGCAAATAGCTGTCTGGTGTATTTTCCTTTTACAATAGTATGTAAATATATGCTTTTTTATTTTACAATAGTATGTAAATATATGCTAATTAATTTGTGGAGGTTGAGGTTGAGTTTTAAAGCAATGAAAAGTGATCCACAGTTCAGTCTGCATTGACTGGCTGTGAAAAGTTGTGAAAAAGTGAATTCAGTAATGAGAAATGTGTGTTACTAATTGTAAAAAAAAAAAAATATTTAATAAATTGTGGCCACAACTTGATTTATTAACACCAACAGATATGTATTGCAAGTCATTTCAAGTGTAAACACAGAAAAGGAACATTTTTTAAAATCAGATTATGATTTGCACGGTGGCAAAAAGGCCAAACGCAACATTATCACTGTGTTCCAAATAAACAGCAAAACATTTAAAGCTGTAAAAGGACACAATAAAAACTTCCAATCTGTTTTAATTAGCTCCTTATCGAGCCGAGCAATAACTTTGCCCTGCAGCCCTGCGGTGTGTAAGCAAAGACACAAAGGCACACAATTACAGAACAACGTGGAGATCTGCTCCCCAGACAGCCACCAAACCTCTGCTACATAATCCCAAAATGATTTCTGTTTCTCGTGGTTTTATTTTTTTTTATTTTCTGTGGTTTTTTTTCCTTGAGCACCTGAGGGAAATGTAATTGCATCCTCCTCCTGCAAATAATACAAGCAGACCGGCCTCTTGCATTATTCATGCCTCCTAACGTGGCGCGTTGGATTTTCAAATTAGAGGTCATCCTGTGTTTGGGCTCCGGACGCTGTGGGAATTACCTGCTCCACAAGATGCATGTGTGTGGCCTGTGCATTTATATCTGTGTGTGTGTGTGTGTGTGTGTGTGTTTCAGGGCCTTTACTGTACATACATACGTTCATGAGTATACCAAGGCTTTGCTGTGTTTATGTAGTACATATGTGCGTGCGTGTGTGTGTTTAGAGGTGTGTTTGATATCCGTTATCTCCCTGGTGGGATTAAAGCTTACCTCTCTGTTTGCTGCATAAAACTTCCATGATATTTACCCCTGGAAGCATATGGCTCTGTGACCTGACTCCTGTTAGAGCGCCATCAGGTCGCTGTTCTGCCAATCTGTCTCGTCTGGCCACGCCAAGCGCACGCGCATCAAAAACTGGGGCGCGGGAGATTTTTCTTCATGTATTTTTAAACGTATGTTTTATGTTTAGCTACTAGTAGGAATGCTGTATAAATGATTGGCGGTGAATACAAAAAAATTACGGTTTCTGTTCACACGTCAAACATCTGTCAACTTTGCTGCGTTGCTGACGACGTTAGCGACTGAGTCCACCCCATCTGTTGAGGAAGACCATTACATTCGACTGAAAGCCCTGAGTAAAGATGAGTAAGTTGACCTTGAGTTAGGATTTCAATGTATTGTCAGCTGTTTTGTGCTCAGTAGCAGATGCATGAAGCACGAACGTGGACTCTCAGCCTTGTATTTTTCTGCGTGAACACTTTTTTTCCACCCTATTTTTAGAAGCATCACATCCATTCATCTACACAATGTCACACTGGCACATAGAAAAAAACATAAACACACACCAAAGTTCACATGCTTGTACACTACTACCCCCCGCTCAACCTGGACATGTTTTGTATTCGCCATGCATGCACACGCAGAATTCCTTCCGAGCTCTAAGCAGTAAGTAATGTAGCTATATATGTTTCCCTGTCAGTCCTGGAAAGTGAAACCATACCATGGAACATGTAGCGCTGCAGGACAGCGAGCGAAAACACCTGTATGTTCATCCAGCCACCACTCTCATCTCTCAGCTCACTTGGCAGGGCAGCAGGTTTTCATGCGAGGTCTCGGATTTTGAATGCTGCTTCAATAAATGATTCAAACATTTCAAGCTTGACTCTCGAACTCAGCTGGCACGCGAACAGTTTGACAGGGTAAGTTTTAAAGGTGCAACGTGTAATTCTGAGCCACCTGCAGTATTTCCCCTCTAAACTGGATCCACACAATGTAAAGTCATCAATCATCAGAACCATCAGTTATTAAAACACAACTAGTCTGTTAAGCTGTTTGTATTCTATTCTTTATATTGTGTATTGTATTGTACAGCTCCACATCTCTCTCTTCTAGTGTTGATATATTTACTGTGTATTCAGTCAGTTCATTAGAGCAGAGCAGGAACTCTGAGAGTCGCTCTAAATAATCTTCACGTGGAGCTCAGATGTGTGTGTTTACTGTGGCACTGGGGGCTGTACGCTCCGTGCAGCGCTGCCTTTTCATGGTTTGTATGTTGGCTGTGGACGAATGCGGCCGGCGTGTGTCCCACTGCTGATGATAACAGAAGATCTGTCCGTCTCCGTCTCACACACTCTGCTCCCGGCGGAGCAGCCTCCTGGCAGCGGTGGGTTCAAGGTGATGCTGAGAGTCTTTTTCTCATTTCTGCCACTTCGGATTCAATCAAAACAAACTATGAGAACGTGCAGGGATCATGAATGTGATGCTGAGCTGTGAGTCAAGCAGCTGCTCTTCTTCTCCCTCTGCACTGAGGCAGACTGCAGCTGCACTGACTCACTATCACCTCTACAGGAACAAGTGGTATTACAAGACAGGACGGAGCGGGGCTAGCTGCTAGCATGCTAACTTCAGTAGATATCTCTTAAGGTCGACACCTCGTCACACTCTGCTGATGATGTTAGTTCATTGTATTAAAGTGTTAAGTTTATATTCAGATCTTACACATTGAGCCTTTAAACTGAACCACCAAGACTTGATAGAAGCCAAAATCCCTGCTCGCAGTCCCTGCAGGCTGCAGCATTAACTTTTTAATGAGGACGGTCTCACACATACACGTGCATAAACATTGAAACATACTCACTTTGTCACATGCAAAATGCCAATCCTCATATGCAAATGCACACATACTTATACCCAGTTATTGTCGTCGTCGTTTTCTGTCACAATGATGGCAATTATTTAGCGGATATTACGGGAATAACCTAATTAAAATGTCGGCATTTGGCAGATGAATTATTATTCAACATTCAGTCTGATATGCTATATAATCCAAAAAGAAATCTTTGAAGATGATGTGGAGGAGATTAGTTTGATACCTTCGCTTATCATTATTTCCACTGGAGTAGAAGAAGACAAAAAACATTCAGATCTGATTGGTTGTGTATAATCTAGGTATCTGATACACTCTGGGACATAACAACAAAAAAAAAAAAATCAATCTAGCAAATCTAGGAATTAAACTTCTGCCCTCATTTGCATCCACACACATATATGGATTATGTGTCTCTGATGTTTCTCTACTCCAGAATCCCTCTGTTTTCCCTCTCCTTGCCTTCCCTAGCAGCCAGTGTGTGAAGTGCGATGTCAGGCCCTCCTGCCGCTCGTCGATCATGATTTTCCTGCTAGAGCTCTCAATAACTCAGCAGGCCCTCATGCACCATGAGAGCGCAATTAGGTCGACTGACAACTGCATTTTTCTCCTCAGGAATAAAGTGGAGCGACCCGTTGGTATTAATCTCAATGGAGATTTTGACTGATGTAATGAACGGATGGGTTCCCGCTGAGCTCGGCGCTGCTGTATGGTCGCCTGTCGTCCTTCAACCTGAAGTGAGGAAGAGGATCTGAGAGGTTGCTTCCTCTTTTTTCTCTTTTTTTTTTTTTTTAAGGAATGAAAAATTCAAAACTGGGTCAGTCGTGCTTTAAAGGTTGACGCTCACCAAAGTAAAGGTCATATATTCTTTCTTTTCTTTTTTTTTTTTTTAAATGTCCAAGACATGAACACAGGAGATGAAAAATGTTACTGAGGTAAAGGTGTCGCTTTGGAAAAGATATTTACCTCCAACAGAATGTGCTTTAACCCTTTGAATTAGACCACGTCATGTAAACAGTAGAAGCTATGTTTCCTTGGGCTACGATTGAGTTTGTCATTCTGCTGAACCTGCACCATGAAAAGCCGTCAGCATTAGCTGTGAGCTGTTCCTGTTTACTCGGTAACCATGAATGCACTCAAGGCTGGCGTTGACATTGATGGACATTGGAAGGAATAAGTCACCCTGTTTCCACATGTATGTGTATTTCATGCCTTCTGGTTTGACTGAGTCATGACAATGAAAAGAAGAAGTGTCAGGAAATGCATCAATTACAGAAACTGCTAAATTCATTATGTTCTGCAGTTCATTGTGGACATCCTGTGTTTGTATTGCAGCAGCTTTATTGTTATACAGCAGGACCACGTTGCTCTGTCCTCCTGAGAGCCGGACATTGTTGTCGTCCCCTCCAGAGGACATTTTGTTTTTGACCAACCGTGCTCCTGTGGCTGTAGCTGCTGTACGTTGTGTACCTTTAAAAAAAAAAAAACAAATAGGACATTCTCAGCATTTCAATGATAGGAACTCAGTGGGCGGATGGGAGCTTGTGGTAACTCTTACTGCGTTTAGAAATAATAATAATAACACACAAATCTTGTCACACTTTCCAACAACAGAGGAAACGTTGGTATTATGACTCTCTGGTGTTGCTTAATGTAACATTCAGAGATGGAGAGTTGTATGTGATAGTTTATGTATGGTATGGAGTTAATGAAACAATTCAATGTATTGTTTCCATTTACACGTGTTCCATGTTGTTGTTGATGTTGTGTCCTCACACCTATGTACAGTAAGACACACACACACACACACACACACCGAGGTCTCGCCTGAGGAGACACAACAAACCACAGGTGATGTGCAGCGTACAGGCTGAAGCATCGATTGAGTTCTGAGCAGTTTTTAATCTCCACAGGTTTGGATTTGATACGACTAAACTGTGAACAATCAGAAAGCTTTCTAGTTTCTCTGGTGTGACCTCAACTGACAAACAGAAGGACTTCAGCGAACATTAAGATAAATGCAAAGGTCGAAGGTTAAAGTAAGAGACTGAGAGGGGAGGCGTCTAACAGCTGCAGCGCAGCAGCTGAAAATCATATTTCAACACAACACACTCAATTTCATTAAATGCATTTTGATATATATATATATATTTTTTTTTACTGGCCAGCAGATTAGCCTAAAGTGTGAGGCCAGAGCGGGGCAGCGACAGTCACACGGACTTGCAGACGTGTCCCATCCAGCACATCGACTCTTCAACTCGCCGTGTAGGAAAGCAGGAGATGTAATGAATGGACGTACTATTGAAAATAAGCTTCGTACTCTTTCTTTTAGATGTTTTTGTGTGTAGTCACTATTTTACTGGCACCAACAGAAAGATATTTCGACAAAGCAGCTGCAGTATGTGAGGCTGACATTATACTCCTGGTCTGAATTGTTAGCCCAGTCCCTGCACACAAAAAAATACCAAATCAAAGAAATAACTAGAATTCCATCAACATTTTTTTTATTTGTTTTTTGTAAACCTAAACTCCTTCAGGGCTACGTCCGGGCTCTCGTCCTGGATCGGCAGCATAAAAGCAGCAAACCTGCAGGGAAACGTGGGACTTCTGATAACTAGCAGTTTGAGGACGAACAGGAAGGTGGTCTCCACTGTTGTGGGCACGTGCTCTCCAGCCAGGGATAAACGCTGTTTTCTGCCAGCGGGAGAACATTTAATTACCTTACCAACTTACCTTTCATATCTAACTTTTTAAGCCTTTCAAATTCGATACATCGTCATTATGGCAAAACAACTCACTTAATGAGAAGTGGTCTTGCTGCATGAAGAACCAATGAACAAGAAGTTTGCTCAGTGTTTTATGAACAAGCCTCTTTCTTTTCGCTCACTTTACTCCCTCACGGTGCGTGACGCGCTGTAAACCAACCGTGTACAATCATTTGATTTCTTTATTGTGTAGAATTATGAAAATTACAGCTTTATCAGTCAGCACTGCTTGGTGCTACAGGACAACTCAAATGATTACGGTCATGTTAGACAAACCGAAAAACAATTCAGATAAAAAATATATCTGCCGCTGAGCTTTATTTTTCAATCACTTCTTAAAAAGAAAGTTCTTTTGAGTTCTTTTCCTTTTGATATTGATTAATGTTAAGATCCTTTGTTTTATCTGATGCAATTCTAAAAGTATTTTCTCCTGAGTCTGCGTTGGTTTGATCTAAGCTCTGTGATCTTGTGAAGCGCACTGTGAGCTCTCTTGTTCATTCTGGAAGTTAAGCAGCTGAATGCTGAATCGGCTCATCGCTCCATTTCAAGCTGCCTACCTGAGGAAGCTCCTGGTCGGGCCCGTGAGGAGCAGGGAGCAGAAAAGCAGGTAGCTGCAGGTTATTCTGGCTGTCTGACATTTCAACCAACCGTGGAGAGAAGCAGCCAGCCGTCTCAAGGACAGCAGGGCTGATGCATTCGAGAGAAGAAGACAAGCAGGGGCCGAGGGACGGAAAAGACGAAGGCAGAGAGAGATTTTGGTGATGGAGATAGAGAAGAAGGGGTGGAGAGCGGTAGACTGAGAGTAAAGAGAGAGAGTACAGCAGTACAATTCATCAGTCTGGCTAAATTAAGCAGATTGCTCAATGTGGTCCCCTGTGTGAATATGAAGAAATGTGCCTCTTAATGTGATTGCCAGTGGCGGCCACGCCATAACTCAAGGTTGAGGTTGGATGATGCCAGTGTGTGTGTGGTGTGTGTCTGTGTGTGTGGTGTGAGTGTGTGTGTGTGTTGGGGGGGGGAGGATTATACGAGGACATTTACAATGTGATGATGCCAGGCGAGCATCAAGGAGAGCGGGCGCTCGGGCCAGTCAGCAGCTTCACCTTGTCGGATGCTGAGCAGGCCAGCGAGCCGCGCTTACAGCTAATGGCAGTGGCGCTAGCTAACACTGCATGAAGCAGAACACTGAGGCGTGAAGCAGATCTTCACCTCGTGCAATTTGAACTTTATCTACTGAAGGATCACTGAAATAGCCAATGTACCGGCCGTACGTACGTTAGCTAGCATGTACGTGGTATGTTTGTGTGACTGTAGCCTCAGACTTTTCCAAAAATCTCATCAGAAACGTCCTTTATTTCAACACCAGTACGTTGCATTGTTTTTATTTTTTGCTAGGCAGCAGTCTTTTGTTACTGTAGCCTACTGACTGAAAGTCAACTCACTGCTCTCTGAAGACTCTTCATCAGTCCCACTGTTGGGGACATTTTGAGCCATCAAACTTAGTGTTACGGTCCGGATCATCTGCTCTGGTTGTGTTTAGATGCTAACCCTAGGCATTGGCCTCAAATGGTAAAGGTTAGCATAGGTCGTCAGGCAGCGAGTCTCGGGAAAGTTCTAGCAAAGTTTCGCAAATCGAGAGTTACCATCTAGACATGACCGAGTATAAAAAGAATAATGGAAAAATTGCCTTTTTCCCAATCAAAAAAGACTTAACAGTATCACAAAAAGGGTGATAATATAAAACACATCACCTTTCAGTGCTGGTGAGGCTGTAACATGAAGAATATAAGTGTGTGTTGCTTTGTTTGTTGATTAAAAGAGAAGCTCTCAGGTCCACATTTGATGAAGCTATTTTACTCGTCCTTGTTTTCAGTGATACAAAACTCAAAAAGCTTGAAGGTTTATGTTCTTTTGCTGAAACTACTTTGTGTTCCTACTTGTGTAATTCCTGTGTAATTCTTTCCTGAGAACCTGTCTGTTCGTGTGGGAGTACGTGCGGCAGCTTATTTGCATCATAAACTGTTTTCATTAATGAGATTTCTATGAGGCAGGAGAAATTACAGCTGAGGAAACTTGTGAAACGTGAACAGTTACCAGAGGATTGGGGAAGGATGTGATTGATTGGGACGTCCTGCAGGTACACTGGTGACTGACGCCAGTCTGCACCTCTGTAGGAAAGTCTGAGGCCTGTCTGTCGTCCCTAGTGCTGCATTCACAGTCTGCACCTCCACGATCTGTATCCACCACAGTCCATAATGAACTGCTTTAAATTGCTCAAAAATGTTTTATAGGAAATGTATTGCCAGTCAGATATTTTTAGCCCGTCTACACACCGTCTTAACCAACTGCGTCATAACGGGTCTGCAGGATTTGTCAGATTGCAAATATTCCTGCAGCTGAGAAATGGTTTGACGGATGCAACTGGCTTTCCTTATTAGGAGTTTTGACACGTTGTTAATCACTGGGTGTCACAGATAAATGAAAGTATTTGGATATATTAACTATAATCCAGGTCCTGAAAAAAACACAACTTGTAATGAAAACTGGGTATCATGCCTAATATTTACAATTTGTTTCATCGTCATAAATTGTTCGAATTAGTCTGAATTAGCATCCGCTATCGGAGGGGTGGCTAATATCTTTTGCCTTTTTTGCCTTGTGGTTTGTCCTCTTTACTGTTCAATGCTATCAACATATATTTGAGATAAATCTTGGTTAATTCTGTTTGACGGAATTAGAAACTTACAGCTCATTGCGTCACCATTGTTATTACAAAAGCATTGTCATTGTTAGTCTTAAAACACTGTTTAATTACTCATGACAATTTCAAGGACATTTGTCACATGACTATATTTAAACAACAAATTGTTCTGTCTATTGAACGTATGACCCTGTTGTGAAAACTGAAATAAATATTAAAGCATTTGAAAAAGAGAGGGGAATTTAACATGAGTTATATGTGCAGGTCAGGAGGGGATTTAGCAAAATCAGGCTAAGAGTTTTCTTGATAGAGAGCCAAACTCCTCCGTGTTGTGGCTTCATTACATTCTGTTGTGTTTTCAGTTCAGAAAATGTTTTTGTGCTTCCACAGTGGACTTTAAATTACAATATGCGTTCAAGCTGGTTCAAGAAAAAACAACCTGGAACCAAAATCTTGTATTTTTACAACAATATATTCGGATGATTTAGGAAATCATTTCTGCTGAATTCCAAATAGTTGCTGAACAATTTCTGTCACATAATGTATTTGGACAAATTATCCACAGGAAGAAAAAATAACATGCACCAAACAACCAAATGGACACAAATGTTACTAATCGCTGGTTATCAAAATCGTAATTTTAGGCGTGGCTCTCTATTTTGAATGATAACCCGATGAATTGGAGGTGATGGTAATTGGGATATTTACAAAAAAAAAAGAGAAAACTGGCAGGAGGCCCCGTCTTGTTAGTGTGCGGAAGAAAACTGAAAAAGCTAAACAAAATGTAAACAAAAAAAGACAACAGGCTGTCACTGACCGCCAGCAGAAGAGAAGCTGCACCAATGCTTAATGAGAAACATTACGAAGGGTCTTGTTGGACGAAGAAAACACTGTTTTGTCAGACTGCAGGCGGTTTTAAGACCACAACGCTTCCAAAAGGATCCTCCAAAGGACGGTCACACTCTCTCTCACACACACACACACACACACAAAGGAGCAGGGAACAACAATGTCACTTCTTTAATTGTGCCCTTCCTCTCTATTCTTAGTTGCAGTGTCTGGCTGGTCTTTTCGTATATCCCCTCTTTAAGGCTCAGGCTCAACCAATGGCACCTTGCTAATTGGCTCAACACAAGTACCTCCAACAGTAGTTACAAATACCACACTGTGTTGTAGAATACGGATGATCGTATGCAGAAAGAAATACATCTTTGCAATGATTTTACATTTCATATGTATATTTAAAGAACAGTCATTAAGATTGAGAGCGTGCCCATTGGTCAGACCAGGACAACAGCTGCAGTAGTTTCTTAGTAGTTAGGGAGAAGTGGAACTAATGTTAACCGTTGGTACGAGATGACACACAAAATATAGTTTCCTGTTTTGATCTCCTCGCTAAAGGCGGTCAGATTTCCTACAGATAACTTCAATGCAAAGACACGAGTGGATGCGAACAGTCACGAGTTCACCCGGGGCTGCACACATTTCGGTGAAGGCGCATTCACATGATTTAACAATATTTCAATTTGTGCAAATAAAGAGGTAGCAAACATTTTCTATTTTGCGGAGGTTTAGTACGCCAGTCTACTTCCTGCCTGTTTCCATCTGTTTGAACAATCCTGTCATTTTTATGGGGATAACCGTCTCCTTCAACAGAGTCGATTTTGCCATCTCCGTAAACATTTATTTGGTGATTTGCGGATCAAATGATCTGAACATGCCGAGGTTGAAACTGCTAAACTCTGTTGACGAGTTAAGCTTGTTCTGTTGTTGTTTAAGTGACGTAGGAGCATTGTTTCCACATGATCTAAAACTGAATGTATAGAACTTATTTCACAGCAAAATAGTCAAAGAGAGAATTACATATAGGTAACCAAAAGGCCCTATGGCCGACATTGTTGCCGTGTCCTTTTTCAAGTATATAGTGTGTTTGTGATGGAGTATAACCAAGCCAGACAGAATGCATACAGTACGACAGTGCTGGGCACAGATACAGTGCGCTCCATCCTTTCACAGTGCAATGCACAAAGAGAATGAAGGCGCTGCTCAAAGCTGGGAAGACGTTTAAATAAATTGTGGGTGGTGGTGAAACAGATCCAGAAATATCAAGGAAAAAAAAGAAACAAAAAAAAAGAATACAGAAATTCATTTTAGGATGCACTGCTTTCTGGGTGTCAGGTTTAACTGGCAGTATTATCTGAAGTTGTACTTTGAAGAAACAAACACTTTGTATTACTTCTTCTTATTATAAAACGAGTAAATAAGTTGCTTTTTTTTGTACACAAACTGCTAAAGTACTATTGTAATTAATATGTAGACCAGAGGTCTTCAACAGGGGGTCTGCGGAGGTACTGCAGGGGGGTCGCAAAGCTTTTGGTTGATTAGACCATTTTTTTTTAACTAATTTACAGAAAATTCTAAATATTCTTCAATTTTCAAAAAACCTTTGATTATTGAAAAATGACCAACTTTCAAAAAACCTTTGATTTTTGAAAAAATTACCAACTTTCAAAAAACCTTTGATTTTTGAAAAAATTACCTTAATTTTCAAAAAAATCCTTAACTTTTCAAAAAATTTCCTAAATTATCAATAAAATCTTCCGTTTTTAAAAAATTACCTCAACTTTTATAAAAACTTTTGATTATCAAAAAGTGGTTTCAATTTTCAAAAAACCTTCCATTTCGAAAAAATTATCTCAATTTTCAAAAAAAAAACTTGATTTGAAAAAAGACCTTAAGTTTAAAAAAATTCTTCAACTTTCAAGAAAATGTTTTATTTTGAAGAAATTACAACAATTTTCAAAAAAACTCCGATTATCGAAAAATGACCAACTTTCAAAAAACCTTTTGATTTTCAAAAAATCCTTCAATTTTCAAAAAATTACCTAAATTATCAAAAAAATATTCTATTTTTAAAAAATAAACTACATTTTGAAAAAAACCTTTGATTTTGAAAAAAATCTTCAACCTTCAAGAAAATGTTCAATTTAAAAAAAATGAAATGAACCGCATCAAAGCTGTCGTGGTCAGGTCTTTCCACTGTTGAAACAATCACCAACCCTGGTTTGGTCAAAATAAACCTTTACTTCACCGAGTTAGAAGTGGATCTACAAGCTGTATTTTTCCCTCCGTCTCTCTCTGCCGTTGCCAACGTCTGTGCTATTAATAGCTCGCTGAACGAGTCTATGTTGAGTGACGGAAGTCGGAAAAAAAACTTTCAAATTAGGCCTTTTAGATCCAACATAAGTGAAGATTCAGCAACTGTATTGCCAATTTCTCACCTCAAATATGTTCAGAGACAGATTTTGTCAGACTGCTGAGGTGAAATAACTGAAAGTTTGCTACTTTATTTTCCTTCTTTCCAAATCGGGGAACAGGAAATTGTACGCATAGGATTGTGGGTGTTTCAGAAGCGCGGAGGATACACACATGAATCCAAGGACTCAGTCCTCGCTAGATTTTTGAAGGATCCTGGACATCGGAACGCTCCCTCGGCCGGATTCGATGACGTAGCGTCCTGGAAATTCAGCCGTTTAAGGATTCTTCCTTGAATAGCACCAGGAAACTTCAGCTTCAGCAGGGGTCTAATCAGCCACACTAACTGAAAACACCTGTGGGGATGAGAGAGAGAGATTGAGAACAGCAAACTATAAAGTACTGTATAGAGTATTGTAGAGAGAGAGAGGCCTATTTCCTGCTGTGCCGTCTTCGTGCTGTAGTTATATCCTCTCACCGTGTCGGATCCATTTCAGATATCTTTCCCTCTGACTGTTGGAGCGCTGCCTCCTATAGCAGCCATCGATTATCTGCTCTGATATGAAAAATGTTCAAGTTCAGGCCTCTCCTCAAGTCTTCCTCTAAAGACTGTGAGAGTGGACATGATGACCTTTAGTAATAGATAAATGTTGCAAAGGCACTGCTTTCATTAGGAAGCGGTGGCTATTGATCCGTCCTGCAGGCCTGCCGCCGAACATCGTCTCGACTCGGACCGTCTGCTCACCTTCCAGCGGCAAACTGAACATTTAAGTGATGAACGACGGCCTTTTATGGATAGCGGATGATTCTACGGAGCAGGCAGCAAACAGAAATACACACAATGAACCTAAACATATGGGTAAATACACACGGAGAACGTAGTGTAGCCTATAGCAGCGGTCCCCAAACTTCTTGCCGGTTTCATGCAATAAAGTGCAAAACATATAATTGAATTATTACATATATAATGTAAATGTAATTATTCCATTTTAAAGAGGTGTGGATGGAAGTGGTCATTTTTCTAAATAAAATACTCTGCAGACTAATGTAAATAAAATGTTTACAAGAAATATTACCAACACAAAAAAAAACGTTTTATTTCTTTTTTTGTGTGCGGCCCGGTACCAAATGATCCACGGCCCAGTAAAGGTCCGCGGCCCGCTGGTTGGGGACCCCTGGCCTATAGTACAGTTTGTGCTGTCAGACTCTTCAATCTGGACCGCTCTCCGTGGAACAACTCCTGCACTCAAAGTCAATCATACCACTCAACTGTGAACCTTTTGCACTGCTGTCTTTGCATCAAGAGACTTCACATATTTTTCTTTTCCTGCTGCAGACTCATCTGCCGCCAAACCAGAGGCCGTCAGCTTCAGTCCGAACTATATTCAGTCCATATTGGTTGAGTAACTTCTTGATGTATTGCTGCAAGTCTTAGGTCTGTGTGACAATCTGCCCACTCTCTCAATCCCACCACAGTCATTACAGGAGTGTGAGCGGGCAATACCCGACGAGAACGTTGACGTGAAACCATTCAGCAAAATCCCAGAATATCATTCATTGAAATCATCATTTTTTAACATCCAATTTTCTAGAAAATGGCCCTTTTCTTTTTTTTTTTACAATATCTGAAAATGGCAACCATTGTTAGGAAGACAAAAGGACAACATGTTAGATAAAACGTATGGCAGATAAAACACCATGTTATGGTTAGGGAAGGATTGTGGTTAGGGTGAATGAAAAATCCATATTAACTGCTGGTCTATTGGGTTCAGTGCAGGTCTCTATTGTCCCTTGAGGGCAAAACACATAAGGATGTTAAACACAAACGATCTGTCTGTTCATTAAAAGTGTCAAGTCATTTGAATGGTAGCCATGAGCACATTTACACTGGGGACCTACTGTATATCTCCTTCTAGAAGGGGATATAATTCGACCGTGCGTTACGCAAAATGTGTCTAATCTGCTAAAGAAAGTTGCTGTGTGCCAATTATTTTACTTTTACAATGTTGGACAAACACTTTTTTGATTAACGCGGACTCAACAACAAAGCCATCAGTGTCTTGTCCACATTAAGAGTTTACAGCCGGCGTAGAAAGTCGATGGTCGACGGTCTCAACAACTGAGCCTTTAGTGTCAGTTGAGATGTCCCACGGTCGTCCTGAACTCGATGGCCGTGTCCGTAGTTTTGTGAACATTTGCCTTCTGGAAGTGGTTGTTACATCTCTATACAAAGTCTCTTACAACCCATGAGTGACCTCAACGCTGACTGCAGACTGTTTAAACAGCATCACTGTCATCGTAGTTACTCATACAGTCATTTATATATAGAATATACAACACTGGGGGCAGAACAAACACCTGGGGAGAGCCTGTGGAGGAGAACGGCTTCTGTGATGGGATGGAAGTCGGACTCACTACACATCCTTGGGTGGGCTTAAAGGTGGGCTTAAAGAAAACAGATGATAAATGGATTGTGTCAGACAGGTATATTCAGGTATATAGGTATATATACAGGTATATTCAGACAGACAGAATGAAAAGAATCTAAACATGATCAAATAAAAAACAGAAATACAAACATGAACCTAAAAATGAGCAACAATATGTCTCCTTTAATGTTTTGCCATTTTAAACTGCATTTTGATGAAACAACGCTAAAGTTTGAGTTTACTTGAATAAGCACTAACTAACGCATTGTGTTCATTAAAAGATTACAAAATGAAAATGAATACATTTGAACAGACTCATAAATGTAGCGCGCACATCTCTGCACCTGATGTCCGTTCCAGGAGAGTTGCTCTGTGGGAACAAAACGCCTCTGTCGAGATCCATAAAGTATCACATTAAAAACAATCACGGGGCAGATGGTATCCACACTCTGAGCAACACAATCGACAAATCAATGGGATCCATTTACAGAAATACAGCCAGCTTGTTGATTGAGAAACGTCGGTGATGCGGTAGTTTCAGCGGCACATTTTCACAGAATATGGTTATCGAAACGATGGCCAAAAATCACATAAACCGAAAGCTGTTGGATGAACAAACTGTCTGTGCATTAATGTCATGTGTTTGCAGCAGTGTATTCAAAGTTTGACAGCATTGGAAAGTGTCTTATTAAGTGTTAGTGGGAGCAGCCGGAGGGCTCGGATATGGAAGGACTGTGAGTGGGATTCTCTTTTCTCCAGTTTCTCCATCAGGGACTCGAACCATCACCTTCCACTCACACAGCTGTTGGTCTGAGCGGCTCCACGCTGTCCTATCCTCCTCCATCTCCACCACTTTCTGCAGTGATGGGTCATCTGGGGGGGTCGCCCCACTCCAAACAACGACTGAAGCCAATTACAGCCCGCTGCGACTATAAATAACCACCGCAGCACTTTACTGTGCATTTACATAAAGAGCTATAATGGCTAAGTAATGGTTTAAATATTCATCACGCCTCCTTTGCATTTCCACTTTGCACTTCCCACTTTGCACTGAATTATAAAAAGAACATTGCGTTGGAAAGTCAGTATGTTTTTTTTCTTTCTGTTTCTGTTGTGGTGGCCAACAAAGAAAACTCTGAGATGATAATAATAGAAAGTAGAAATAGAATATGGGAGAGTGCAGACCTCCATCAAGGCCAAACGCTCGATCTCACAAGGTTAACGAGAGTGAAAAATAAAATGTGTACGCACCCCGTGAGTCGGACCCGCTGCAAAATGTAATGAGTTCTTCCAGAGAACCGTGCTACACCTTCCAACAAGATTCATGGAAATCGGGGGAAGTAGTTTTTCTGTAATCCTGCTGACAAACAGACAAACAAACACAACCGACAACATAACCTCCTCGACAGAAGAAGCAGGAATATCTTCTTCCACAGCTCACAAAAGATTAAGATAAAAACATCTTTGAGTTTTGGACCTGAGGGCTGAGCAAATAACGTGAAATAATTTCCAATATACTGATATCCTATATTTGTATATTTATATATGCATACCACAGTAAGAACAATGGATGCAACATCCCATACAATGTAAATAGACTTATTTTATAGGCCTGCTGCTTCATTCATTTGCACAACAGTAAAACACAAGAAAATCATAACATCATACAACTATTCTGCCAAAATCCTTGCAAAATTATATTGAATTATCATGCAACTCTTAGCATCCATCAACTAAAGCAGAGCAAATACGTCTTTCAACTACCGATAACTGTATTTTTATGTATTTTGTTGAATGTTGCCTTAGACGAGTTTTTAACTCAGCAGCTGTAGCGACTGGTGGACGCAGATGTAGCATCATTTTGTCAGAGTGAGTTTTGTTTTTCTCACTTTCCAGGTAATTCCCCTTGATCTACAGTATGGCGTACTGTATAACAGCGTGTATGCACCAGCCTTGTTGTTTATCATTATTTAAAATCCTTCTGCGTGAAGTATTTCCATGATTTACTCTGAGCCCTGAGTCTGAGGTAGAAGCCGTGTAGACGGAGCAACTTTCCCTTTGCACTAATGAAGACGTATTCTCCATATTCAGAAGCTCTCCCCCTCTCTGCCTCCCTGTGTGTGTGTGTGTGTGTGTGTGTGTGTGTGTGTGTGTGTGCAGAAATAGAAAGTGCAGTACAGTAATATCACAGAGCACATTATTAGAATATCAAAGCAATGTTACAGTGATATCATGCAGGATTAAAAACATTGTAGAGTACTACTCACTTAGTGTAAGCGTGACTGTCTAATCCCATGTAAAATTCTAAACCATCACTATGCAAATGATGTGGAACAGTCAGAGATAATGCTGCAAAGACATGCACGACAATGTGAAGAACGTATTTATTAGGTTGGCAACAAAACATTACTCGTTCAAACCGAAGCGAAACGTCACTGACAGAAAATCGAAACGCGTCCGCCAGATGAAAAATGGCAGTTCATGCAGCCTTACCAGTGCCGGCGCTTAACAATTAAAGGTCGTCGTGAGAGCGATGCTAAAAGAAAGATAATGAGGTCATTAAAGTCACAACGGTTCATCCTCAGGGGAACGTGAATGTGATCGGATTCAGATTCTTCTGGTGAACGAAATGGGATGTTTGTCCTGATGGTGACAGTGAAGCTGATGATTAAGATTCATCCTCTCAGGATCAGGCACATCCATTGCAATGTTTATGAAAGATGGCAATTAGTCCGTTGGGGGGGGGGGGGGGGCCATTGGGGACCATGTAGTCTATATGACTGAGAAAACGTGCTCTGGTTGCTTTGGGTGGACTAACAAAAAAATCCTTGGCCCTTGTAGTAGTGGAGTAAACATAGACTAAAACAAAAAAACCCTCTATAATACATATTACACTCTATAATATCTGCTTTCTGTATTCAATTCAATGTCATTGTTACTTACATTAACAAACAATGACTAGATGGAGGATTTAGATCTTTGATAACCTTTGATATTGGTAAGTTAATTTCCTGTGCTCATCCCTAGATAGACAATTAAATACACTCAGAGC
This sequence comes from Bovichtus variegatus, assembly GCA_943593645.1. Classification (NCBI taxonomy): domain Eukaryota; kingdom Metazoa; phylum Chordata; class Actinopteri; order Perciformes; family Bovichtidae; genus Bovichtus; species Bovichtus variegatus. The sequence continues at coordinate 16,548,916 of CALSCE010009297.1, read as the reverse complement.
AGCACAAGACAAGAAAAATGCAAAACACACAACAATAGAAACGACACCTAAATGAAAAGCTTTTAGTTTCTACGATTTTGTTAAATTTGGGGAAATGTATCACTGCACTGAAACTTATCCTCCTTTTTTTGCTATTCTACTTTCGCTTGTTGCCATATGTAAAGCACTATAAATATTCTCGGTTTAAAAAAAGAAACCAAAACTCACTTTACCTCTGTGTCCTCAATGCTGAGCAACACACACACACACACACACACACACACACACACACACGCACACACACACATATGTACATATTTATATACATTACATTACATTACATCTTTCTTTAGGATCAGGATATGTCTGTAAGGTCAGTCTAAACTACAATAACTTCTTATTACGGTGAGTTTTCCTCACGGATCTATGCGTAAGGGGCAGACTCATGTCCAGCTACTGACACCTCTGCCGACCAATCAGTGACGGGCTTCGGCACAGCGCTGGCCAATGGCAGCGTCCTGTGGGCGTGTCTGTCCACTGTGAGGTGCGTTTTTTGGAGTTTGCTAAATGACTGCAGCAAGAAACCACAGTGTCGGAGCGCACCGAGGCTGGCTGTGCTGTCTGTATTGTACCGCCGTGTGTGTGTGTGTGTGAGTGTGTGTGCGCGCGCCAGGCAGGGACCAGTGTCACTGCCGCTCTCCTGCCATGGAAGAGGTTCCACATCAGTTCGATACGCAGGTCTCTACGCTTTTATAACACTCTCACTTCTCCTGAGGGGATTGATTTATTTTTGATTTGATTTTTCTTTCCAACGGAAGCGGTGCCCGGATGGGAGCGGATGCGGAGCGCGGCAGCGGCCGCCGGTGCGTCTCCAACTTGACCACCACCAGACAATGGGAGTAGCTGAGCCGTGCTGCTTTAGCGCCAAGTACTACTACTACTACTACTACTACTCGCCCCTGGGAGACACTTACGAGAAGAAGAGAGAGACGCAGCAGCAGCAGCAGCAGCAGCAGGAGGCGGAGGTAAAGAAGAAGGAGAGGGAGAAGAGGAAAAGGAAGCAGACTTGTTCTACCTGCAGACCTCCCTCTCTGAGCAGCAGCAGCAGTGCCGGGACTCCCGCAACAGCCGATACGCACGGATCCAGAGCGACGCACCGGCTGCCTCTGGGAGGCATGTGAGAGAAAACGTGCAGATCTGAGACCAGCACTCCTCTGCGTGGCTCTATTCCGTGTGTGGAATTAGGGAATATAACACACAGTTTGCCAGACCTCTGGAGACACTGATAGGAAGCTTCATCACGCAGCCAAAACCAGCCCGCGATTCTGTTTTCCACCACTGAAGAAGGAATATGTCTTGTTTCCCCTTTCACCGCTGTGGCTCGCGCAGACTGGACTTAAGAATAATTGGGTGTAATTGTGTGTCAATTAGCAGCAGCCTGTGAGCGGCTAACCTCCTCTCGAGAACCCCCCCTATCCTCCTCCTCCTCCTCCTCCCATCTCTGCCCCCCTGAGCCAAAACCCTGGACGAGCTTCCTCCCCGCAGCCCCACCGGTGTCTCTGCCTGCCTCTGTCCGTGGTCCTGAACACAATCTCGGGGTGGATTTTGTGGATTTTCGCCGGTTTTTCACAGTGGCGGCGCCGGAGGCGTACGAGCGGACACAAGCATGATTTCATGGCCGGTGAGGTCATGAGCACCCCGCGGCTCCACACCGGCGACTCCGGGATCTGAAACACAAAAAAAGCGGAACATTTTTCAGCTCACCTTGGAGGTCATAAACCATAACCATAAACCCCCCTCCCCTCTCCTCCTCTTCCTTCTCCTTTTCCACCACTAAAGGATTTTTTTTTCTCTTCTGGAGGGGAATTCATCCTCTCAAGAGTGTGACCCCCCCCCTCCCCCCCCCCCTTTGAGCCACACCCTCACCCCCCCCCCCCCACCCCCCCTCCAAACAAAATGAGACTAGCAAAAATGTGCCGACTAAACGCGCTGGGGATCTATTTGTGGGAAACAGTAGTGTTTTTCAGGTAAGCAGAGGCATGACATGGACTTCGCTTGTGAAAATAACGATGTGTGTGTAATTTCAGTGGGTTTTGATAACGTTGAAATTTGCATTTTTATTGCTTTGCCATTTGGGACGTGCGTAAAAAAATGAGAGCTCCCTTCAGAAGTCTTGAAGGGGAGAAAAAAGGAACCCAGGTGACATCTTGTAAAAGTTGCCTGTGGGCTGTGTGCGTTATTGCTCATGTGCACGCCAGCCTGCATGTACTAGGAATTGAATTGAGTCGCATTGGATCCAGGCAGGATCGTATGGGGAGCAAACAGCGACCACTAGTGGAAGCTCTGCGTTTAGGACGAGTGTCAACAGGCATGTGGGAGAAAACTCCTCGGGCGCCACATGTTTTGGTATTTAGATGATGCTTTTATTTATGACTTCTAAAGCTGTTGATTACAATAACAAATGTACACACACACACACACACACACACACACACACACACACACACACATACTGATGTGCAGGCTTGTGTGTAGATGGGTTTTTCATCCAAAAGCAATGAATGTTGGATTATTTAAATGATTTTCTAGCCTCTGATTTACAGTCTCCTTGTTTCCTGAAAAAAAACCTCATCTCATTTGTCTCACCGGTTCAATAAGCCAATCAGTTGTTATGAGGTTTGGGTTGTAATTTCTTCTTTTATTACTTTTATTACAGGCAATCCATTAATCGATTAACGGCAATTCATTCTGCTGCTGGTTGTACATTAAGTTAAATCCACAAGACGCCAAAGAGATGAAAACATGTCATCAGTCAAGCATGCATTTCTTTACTTTCTGGATTCAGATATGTGTTGTTGTTTTGTTGCCAGACACATCATTATTTGAGGTACTTTTGCCAGCAGGCAGCCGTATTTTAGCATATTCCCCCCCCCTGATGTACCCATGTTGATTTTTAGGTCATCTCTTGCTCCCCTTCCTGCTGGAAGCCACATTTACTCATCCCTGCTGCCTCCAAAGTTGCCTATTCATCAAGGTCCTCTTACATGCTGTAAGCAGAACCAAATCCTCATGTTAGTGTTGCAGCTGTGTGTGTGTGAGGGGGGGGGGGCACATGGTAACTGACACCGCCGTGCAATTGGACGCTTAAGGGGGATGTTGCCCGGAACGTGTTGCAGCCATCATTTCCTTTTGTTTTTGGTTCAGTGTCTGGTGATGAAACTTGGTGGAAGTATGAAAGTTTAGGAGCAGATCTGAATCACGGGGGGAAGATACACAAATTAGTTTTCACTTCCGTGAACATCGCGACGTCGGGTACTCGGCCTTGGCAGAGGTCTGCACTCTCTGAGTATCCTTCTAGTTTCGTCCGTGACAAATGGAGGAAGCGTTTGGTGGCTGTTGTCCCCGTCAGCTTTTGAATGGACTTTGGCAATCGCTCCTTTTGTGTTGATCGTGAATTTCCTGTGAACGGCAAAGGTAGACGAGTCACATGGTTGCTGACTGTGGTGCTTGTGGAACTTGTCATTGGTCCCAGTGTTCAAGCTCAACCAACAGGGCTGATGGGCACAGTTTTCTTTTTTAAAAAGTCTACAGTGGACAGTTTTAAAACATCCGAAAACGAAGGCACGACACTCATCATCATAATCATTACAAAGTGAAACTTGAGCCGGTCAAAGGTTGTACGTACGATAGTTTGAGTCTGTTTTGCAGACGTGTGTGCATCGTCAGAGGACTGTGTGGCAGAGAGATCACATCAACAGTAGAGGGGAAGTTGGATTCAGGAGGTATTTGGCTCGGCGCCACTACGGGAGGCCTCATGCATCATCAACAAGGTGAATGCATTTATTAAAGAGTGAAAAAGCGTCGGATGTCACCGCCCTTCACAGCCGTTAAATTGCTCTCCTGGGATCATGAATAATAGCAGCAGGTTCGGGGTTCGTTGAGCTCAATGAGTTCGGGCAACATGTGAATTATTCATATTATAAAGACTCGACGTTTTTTATGCTAACTTCTACTTTTGTATGACGATCGACAGTGATGGAAGGAGTTTTCAGATCCTTTTCAAAGTTGCAAGATGAACTTAAGTAGTAAAAGTACAAGGACAAACCTTTACGAGTGTCGTATTACAATATCCATTTTATTATTGGATCATTATTACTGATGCAGCAAAACACTGTTGAGGTGCATGATGGGAATTGTGGCAGAGGGCTTTTAGATTTTAGAGGGACTAAACGTCACGATGTCTCGGGCTCTGCTGCATCGATTCTGAACATTCGTCTTTCAAATGTGTCCCCTGCAAGTCGTTATGAATATATAATTGTTACTACATGTCATTTTAATGAGGAAAACTTTAAAGTATCCAGGTTTAAATTGGTTTACAGACAGTATTGGAAATGAATAAATGTAGAAAATAAAGCATTAAATACAATAAACAACTTCCACTTTGTTTAAAATGTTAATAGTTTTATACATTACGAGCCTGATGAAAGTGTAGGGCTGCAGAGAGTCCAATAAAATAACCAGCATCATAAGTGGATCATGTCTAAAAACAGAAATACATAAACCTTACACATACTTTCTGTTCACCACTGTTAATATGAGGAAACTGAAACATTTTTCTATACACATACGATTGAACTTGCAGTCGCTCTGCTGCCGATTCTCCAGACCTTTGAAAACAACAAAATATTTTCTCTTTGTTTTCCATATTGTTGAACAAACTGGGAACGAGCCTATTTACTTTCGCCCACCGCTCCTCCCAATTCACACTGAACGCATAGTTTATGCAAATACCTCACAATATCATTTGCTAATGTGTTTGGGTCCTGTGTTGCATCTCCGACCTGCAGGCTCCCTGCACGTTTCGCTTTATTGCATCACGTGTGTGGATATTATTTCCCTGCGCAGCCTCCGAGGTATTTCATTATGTGAACTATCAAAGGCGTTTTTTCCACCTGCTGCAGCGACTCCCTCATTTCCATTGACGACGGCAGCCGTTTACAGATGGGATGGCTGGGTTTTGGGTGGTAGTGTTGGAGGGGGCGGCTGCGGGAGTTTTGCATTCTGCACACACTGTTTAGTTAATGAACCAGAGACGGGATATTGCCGTCTCAGCTCCTCAGGCCTGGAGTCTGCAGTTCCCTGCTTAATTGATATCTCTTTCCCTTCTGTCCCGACCCAGACCCCCCACACCTCATTCCACATTCAGCCTTATTACTAAACATTGATTAGCCTGTCAATGGCCGGGGCCAGACCTGATGAATACACATTTAATGCTCGCACATATCTCTCTCCCCCTCGCTCTGTCCCCGCTCCTATTATTCATCAAAGAGGCAGGAGAGGAGAGCTGAGAATTTAGATTGAGATTGGACCTGCGGGAAATGTTCATCTCAACAAAAAACTTTAATCTTGTATTCAGGTTTAAATCTGTGAATACTGTCAAGACGGGTGAAAGAAAGTGCCAAGAAGGTGGGATAATTTCCCTTGTGGCCAGCACATCTCCACTTCTATTTACTAAAGTTTCTTTTTTTTTTAATCAAGTAGTAGGACTTTTTGAACAAAGCAAAGAGGCATTTTAAAATACTGTCACTGTGGGACTGACCCTTGACCTCTTACTACATTGGTGGCTTTCAATGATCTAAGCTACTTCAAATGTGTACAATGGGAATGAAAAAAATATTTAAATCAGCTACCCAGAAAACAGCCATAACGGATTGTTATGATAAAAGTGCACCGCAAAAAAAAAAAAAAAAAAAAATATATATATATATATATATATATATATATACGCTATGAGCCATTTAGTGTCAAATTCAGCCGTTGAATCTCCTGTAAGGGAAACTTTGATAAAAGAGTAATGAACCACCAGCTCGCCGGATGATTTAGCGAAACACTGACATCCTTAGTGTTTATGCTATTGCTAGCTTCCAGTAGCTAAATTAGCTAGTGTGGTGTGCTACCTAGTTCTATATTTACTTTCAGCCATTTTATTGATTATTGTGACCTCCACATTTCTCACAATAGTACGAAAGAAGTCGTGACCACAGCAAACGTTGAGTTAAAAAGTTCATTCGTTATTTGTCACGAGTCACTTCCTGCCGCTCTTGTACATTAAACGCATCGTGATCTTCAGTTCGGTCCATTATTTCTGATAACTACTACAAAGCATACTTTGCCTTTGATAGACATATAACACAGCACAATATACTTCTATCTTTAAGGAAGAGTCGCACAGCACCAGACAGTAATAAGCTAAGCAAGCTAGAAGCTACGTGGCTAACAAGCTGAGCACACACGACACACATCAGTGAGGATTCATTCCCAGTATGGTTGACTTAGACAATGTACCCATAAAGATGATCACGGCCCGCAGCCAGGCCAGACTCACAGACGGCACAGACTGAGGTGCACAAGGTGAGCACAGCGACACGCTGCTCAGGCCTCCAGCACGTTGTCCGCTTTTATCGACCGCTGAGGCAGGAATGATTAATCAAACCGGCCAGCGCTGCGTTTAGAGAATGCCAACGCACAAACCACGGGCATCAGGGAATACCAATCAGTCAGTCAAAGTGATTGACAGGCCTTCAAACAGCCATTGACATCTCTGCATTACTTTTCTGCCAGGCAGGATGTTGTAGTTGGAACAGCAGCAATTGTGAAGTTAGTACAGGAAGCTTTGGGAAAGACACTGTATGTGTGTGTGTGTGTGTGTGTGTGTGTGTGTGTGTGTGTGTGTGTGTTTGGCACTGTTTCAGGAAAAGAGGTTCATGCTAAAACTGGAGCATACAGTATGTACAGCCACAAATTCCTCTCAAGGGAAATTTGTATTCAGTGATTTGGACACAATTATGGACTGAATTTTTTTTCTCACGGTTGAGCAGGAGTAAAAAGAAGAAAAAAAAAAACAGAAGCGCAGGCCTTTCTGTTTGCACTCTGTTAATTCTTTTTATTTTTAACTCGGCCGTTGGAGGTGATTTACGTCGGGGCCTCTGTGTTTTTTTTTGTTTTTTTTTCTACTGCTTCGTTTGTCGCAGTGCAACAAATAAAGTGTCTCCAGGTTCCGAGGGCTTCAGCTCCTCAAACAAACGTTCCCTTTACACTTTTTTGATCAGGTGCTTTGCTCATTTCACATCCGCCTCCCTGTGATAACGCAGATTGATCGCCTCTCTTGTTTCTGGGTGCTTGCACAGATCGTTACTATGCACACAAGCGTGCCACAGCCCCCCTCAGCGTGCACAGTATCTGTCTTCACCCCAACAATATACGCAGAGAGTGACCTTTTCCTCTATGGATTTCTATATTCAATGAAACTCTTTATGCTCTCAAGCAGTCCACATATAAACATGTAAACTAAACATTTTACCTCTGGGCTGAACCGTGGCTGCAGATCTTAATGTGCCACACCATCAAGTAGCTGTGTGTGCACCCTCCATAGGGACAATGTAATCTATATTTGTTTTATTAGCTGGGTGAATATTCAGTTGTGCCTGTAGCCGTTTACCTGTCTGCTGCTGGACAGTAACCTTGAACTGGCCTTGAAAACGCAGCTGCATGTGGGGACACACCGCTACCCCTGACACACGCACGGACACGCACACACACACACACCTTCATCACATCACAAGGGGAAAATGAAATCCGACTTTACCGGTTCATGACATGAATAGATTCCGAAATTTGCCGATTTAGAGAAGGTCGTTCGTTGGCTCTCCCAAATTACGTCAAGCAAAGAAGCCCTGGATGTCAGACGATGTTGACTCTTGATATTAAATAAAAGCCCTTGTCCTGAACTGGCAGGATTGAAAGTGGGACAGCGTTGACTTTTTACAGAGAACGGAGTGACTTAGAAAAGACTGAAGGTCCCGGCGGTTTGTTCATTAAATAAAAGGTTAGCCTCCACGTAGACAGTCAGGAAAGAAAGCGGAGCTGTGACAGATTGACTTACTGGGCTGTCGTGTTCCCTGCAGTGATATTTCACTTCGGCGTAACATGTTTTTAGTTGCGGCGTTCATTAGCCGGATAAGTGTTGTGACTCTGTCATCAGTATTTACAGTCACATCGCAGGCTCGCCTCTGTTTTCCTACTGCCAGATTGTAAGTTCGACCTGGAACTCGGAACATAATGAAAAGAAGAGGCTCTGTTCTGGGGTGTTTCTGTGAAGTGCAAGGTTAAAAAAAAAAAAAGAAACCTTGTTTCTCTGGTGGCTTTTTCACAGGGGAACATAGAGCACTGTTGCTGCTTTTGTGTGGTATCAGAGTCATTGTGAGTTACACAGCTGCACATCCTTGAGTCAGAACTGAGGAGCCGAGACTCGACCCAGACTCCACCTCTTCTTCATGTGATGAAACGCATCACAAACAGTCAAGTCAACACTACATCTTTTTGCAAAGTAAAACTTGAAATGTTCCTTGAAACGCTCACAGTCGAGGCTGTCAGCTCAGTCTGGCTCTGGGATATTCCAGATTTACGTCACTGTTTAGTAGATTATTTATCCGGAGGGATTTCATACAGGTATCAAATGTAAACCGGGATTTTCTTTTTTACGTTTTCTGTTGTATTAACTCCAGACGAATATGAGGATTGTCATTAAGAAAAAGACAAAGGACTGTTGGGAAACTTGACTTACTTGAGAGTAGACTCTCCTCCAAGATACTTGGCTTGACTTGAAAAATCATTCCAGTTATAGAAGCTTTGAACGGGTGAATTTAAGTTAAAATAAAAAGAAATATGAGATATGAAATATATATGAGGGCAGGCAGGCTTTGCATGACCACACAACTGGAATTGTTTATTTTTTATTAGACTTCTACATTGAAGTGTCTCAGTTTGTAAAAAAAAACAAAAAAAACACAATTAACAGCTTTTAAAGCATAATGTTCAAATGCCTTGTCATTTGAATGGACAGCATTGGATGAAGATGATGAAGATTTGCAATTGACTTGCTTGACTTTGTTGAGCTTCTGACTGGGAAAAAAACAAAACATTCAAGAGGGTCCTCGAGTGGGAAACATGGGCACGTGCTACTGTAATACTGTACATATTCCAGGATAAAGCGCTTCTTTCAGCGACTGAAGGACTTTGCCTCGCGCAATTTCTGTGACTGTCCGAAAGCGACACGCTGACCCCGACTCCCCTACGCTCACCTCACAATAATACACTGAATGTTTGCTGTTAGGCGTCACACACAGAACTCATGTAGGACAAAAAAAAAGTAATGTTTCGATGCCAAAGTGCTTGGAATCACTCATTTGGACAACAACAAACTCAGTGTGTTTACGTCATCATGCTTTGGTTAAATTGTAATTCTCCAGCCCTAATCAGCAAAGCACCGCTGATCTTTTTTCTAATTGAATATTTGAAACATGGCTGTTTCTTTTTCTCCCGTATGGCAGAAATGATTTCTGCACAGTCAGCAGCCTGTGAAAGAACAGAATGCAACGCGGCCCACAGTTGAGTGACAACGAGTTATAACATGTCGCTGGATTTAATGCTGCTTTCTCAGAATCAAGAAAACAACAACAGTGACACGTGCAGACAGTAGTGCCTGCAACAAATATGGGATAATTAATGTAAGAGGTTGCTTTATATACATGAGGTAGGAGGATATGACAGCATGTGCATCGTGTAGAGAAAACTGTATTTAAACTATAACCATCTATAATTGACTTGGTAAGAGGATGCTTTGTGTCACAGGGATTGTTATTGTTTGTTATTGAGAAACGTACTAATGATGAATGTACGCAGAAGCAGGCAAAGTAAGGGAAGTTTGTCAGACAGTGACTTGTTGCATGAGATGATAACTGTCAGAGTGTATTGAGCATCGCAGATTGATAATAGCTGGATGATAATGAGTTTGACTTTAAGGGCAGTGAACAAAAAAAGAGTTCATTCAAACTTCAGACATCCTCGTCTGAACTCCAGAGGGACGCGTCTGAAAGGGAAGTCCAGGGATCAGGGATCAGGGTCAGCGGCCGGGCGGAGCCTCTGGAGCCTCTGGGATGTAGAGCGTTGCTCCAGCACTGGACAGGAAGGTGGAGCGCTCAGCTCAGTCCCCTGCCAGCCGCCCCTCAGAAATCACCCAGTGTCAGTTAGCATACACTCCTGCTTCGGCCAAATTAAAGCGACTGTGTTATTTATGAACCTGCCCTCGGGCTCTTTCATTTGTTCCGCAGGTACCGGCCCGTATTTATCGCTCACATCTCCCATCATAACAAATCATAACATATATATTTCTTTTCTCTGTGATCAATCTCCCAAGTCCTCTAATGAAAAACCATCGACTGCTCCGGTGGAGTTCGCTACCATCTCTACAATAATTAACTTCTGGGCAGGTTCATTTCCAAAACTTGATGTATGATAATACATTATTGATTAGCAGACAGAGACAGATTTGCACCATAAATAACAGAGTATATTATCAATGCCCCCTCAGCACTGTAACTCGGTTACACAGGAGGTGAATTCCTGGAAATGTTTGGCGCTACAGTACATTTCTGTAATTAAAGTGGAGTTGGACAGCAACAGAAGATGGATGTGTAAACTCTGCTTTGTGGTTGTTCAGGAGCTGTTTAGAAAGAGTGACGGGCTGTTTTATGAGTTTCCTTCCAGGAGACCCAGCATCACATGACATCCATCAAGAAATTCTTTAAAATTGTTTAAAATTCAAAAACGGTTCTTGGCTGAAGCTTTCCTTTTTCCTGTAGACTCTCATGTAAAACTTCATGTTTTCATAGTTCACCCTTGATACTTGCCACATCCTAAATCTACTGAGTAACTGTTCAAAAACTCACACTGACACGAGAAAATGTTCCAGACACAGCTCAGACAAGACTTTAATGGGTAACTTTGGTATTTTCTTTCAACCTGGACCCTTTTTTCCCACGTTTTTTGTGTCTAACTGACTAAATGGGGAACAACAATTTGGGAAATTGGTCCAGTATTGAGCGAGAACGCTGCAGCCGGCAGCCGCTAAAAAGGCTGGTAGCTCCTTTCTATGATATTGTAAGACACTAATAATAACAACCTGAGCCCGTCAGTGGCAAAAACAAGCACTTTTAGTCGACTTACATTGACGGTGCTGAATTGCCTCGAGCGTTTACGTTGCAGCACTCGAACTATTTCAAAGATTGTTGACCCCATAAGTCACCTCGACACAAACACATGGGAACACAGGGTCCAGGTTGAAAACATATGTTCAATGTGTTTAATGTCATTATTCACAAATTGAAAGAATATAATCAGCGATATGATCGAGGTTTCACCAGCCTTTACCAAGTCATTCCTGCGTGGTTCAGAAAGGAAAGAAGAACATTGTAATATTAATCTTCAAGGTGCAAAAAGTTTGAAACTCTGATAAAAAGAAACTTAGTATAATCACAAAAGCACTAAATATTCTGTAAAATCAAATGAAGAATTCAAAACGATTCAGAATCACAACACTGACATAAATAAAAAGAATATGGAGAATAAATGAATCCTGACAAATTATGTATTAACTTGATGTTTGCAGATGTTATTAAATGTTTTCATTAGTGTAAAATATGGACGATGTGTGCAGGCTGCAGCCCTCTGGCTTTGAAACTGTGCACATTTCTGCTGTTTGGGAATTTAAATATAGACTTCAAATTTCATTTCCAACTTGCCTTAAAGCTTTTTAATTTTAGAAGCTTTAATATCACATGAAACCTATTAAAGTTGGTGGGCTCCAAAGTATCCAGAGTGCCTCTCAGCTCCATGACTACATGCATTTTTAACACAGCAGGTCCCAATGGGAACCAAACCCTCGCAGTGTCGCTGCTTTGCTCAACTAGCTGTGTGAAATGTATGCTGATTGATTCACATTATTTACAGGGTTATTATTCAGCCTGTCTGGCTCGTCCACTCGTGTGACTCCATGAAGATTCTTCATTCAGATGAATAACAAAAAGGTTGCAACAATAAAAAAAGAGAAGGTCCCAGATTCGGCCCCTGCAACAAGGACTAACACTGCTGAAGTCTGATCCTCACAGTGGAGGTTTCAACAGGTTTCCTACATGTGTGCTCGTACAGAGACTCACACTAACCTGTTACACACTGTTACACTAACTGACCGCACCTGGACTACAGCCAGAGAGGCTGCTCATTAGTCTTGAACAGATGGATAAACTGTTCCATATTTACATCGATGTCTCTTTCTCCGTCCAGACGACACAAACAAGATACAACTTGTTGAACAGTTCTTTATTTTTATACTTTGGCCCGAGCCAGGCTGGCCGTGTCCCCCTGTTTCCAGTCTTTCTGCTAAGACTAATTGCTTCCTCCAGCTCCACACTCAGACCTGATAGTGGTATTTAATCTTCTCATCTCGTGGAAGAAAAGTGAATTAACATATTTGCCGAAATGTCTTGACGTGGGTCCCCGTGTCAAAATCCAGTTCTAAGAACTTGATTACTTCAGTTTCGTGTTCATATGTTGTGTATTCCCTTAATGAATGTGCTTTACCACACAGACAGGTAGAATTTGCATAGATAAATGCACACAGCAAGTGTGCACACATGATTGCATTTAAAGGACGTTGTGATTCGTGGCTGTGGAAATTTCCCCAGTGCTTTTCTGTGTGCGAGTAGATTTTGAACAGAGTTTGTAGCGTGTTGGAAATGGTGGCAGCACACAGCCAGCAGGAGCAGAAGATACAGGGCCAACACAAACCTATGCAGCACCCACCAACACAAAGCCTGGCTGAGTGTTTACCTGATAACCTGCTCTGCAAATAGTTCAGTAAAAGTGCTGCTGAATGGACCAATTTTCCTTAAAAAAAAAAAAAAATCTGACCAAGGGAGTTTAACTTTTTGCCCTTTAATGTGAAAATGGGACTTTTTCTGCTTTGGTTTCCTGGTGATATCGGAGCAGTGGAGTGTGTGACGCAGCTCAGCCATCCGAGTATCAAGCCTTCATTTGTAGTGATGAGCGAGTGTTTGCTGGACGAGCCAGGCAGCCTATCTGTTAGTGCCAGGGAAGCGAGCAGCCCTTTGCTTTCCTGAGTGTTACTAAATGCCAGGATGAGATCAATTAGGGATCCAGGTCTTCAGAGGCTTTAGGAACATAATGAGGAACACTTAGGCCTAATGATTGGAGCTTTGCATTAGCCCACACCTCGCTCCCGCTTTCCCCTCTCCTTGCTGTGTGCATATTAGACACTGGCACCGGACGACTCAGCGTTTTTTTTTTTCTTCTTATTTGCTACCTCAGCATTGGCCACGCGTCTCCAAAGCAGCCACGGCCAGCATTGATCTGAAATAATTAAAGCAAATCGGAACTTTGATCACGGAAACCCAGAGAACAAGACGCTCAGGGGGAAGATTATCAACGAAAGCAGATGGAAAGGCCTTGGAGGGCTCTCGACTGTGTCGGCGCTTGTGCTACGTTGGTCAATTGTGAAACACTTCAATCCACTCTATGAAAGTGTGTGTGTGTGTGTGTGTGTGTGTGTGTGTGTGTGTGTACATATTGACACCATCATGTATAATACCCCAGTTGAAAAGCATTTTTGAGACTCTAACAACATAAAACAAAATAAAAAAAAGTGCTTATGTTGCAGGTACATAATGTAGTAGAGAAATTTCCCCTTAAAACATTATAGCGTTATATAATGAGGTATTAATGAGACTAAAAGTGAGGATATTAGATGTTATTGCTCACAGCGTACAACATGTTGATAGCTGTTTTTAGTATTTGGAGCTTTATATTAGGGATCTATATTATATATATATATATATATATATATATATTAGGGTTAATCCTAATAAATAACTTTTCTACTCCACATCATCATATTGCACATTACAGGTGAGTTTATAGGTGAGAATGAATAAAACATGTCTCACCATCAACCCAACGTTTAGCCTACTTTGTCCATATTTCTGTGAATTTTCCCAGTCGGGAAAGTAATTTTTCGAATTATTCCGAGACCCCTTGAACGCAGCATCACCAATGCACGGTCTCGACTCCACTCGTTGTTTGTTGTATTTCCATTAGGAAAAGTTAGATCTTTTTTTAGTGCCACCTCGACACAATTAACAAGCCAGCTGAGCCGAGAGCGCAGAGCTGTGATTGGTCAGAGAGAATCGTCACTAGCGTGTCACGCGGCATCCTGCACAAACCGGCGTTTTTTTTGGGTTTTTTTTCTTAAGATAGCAAACTACCTTCAAAAGCGATCACACTTTCTGTTCCCACAGAATCGTCTTCATGTTATAAGCCACAGCTGTGCATAAACACAAGTCTGTCACCTTGTGTCTGGACCTCGACACACACTCAGCATTATGAAGATCATATTGAAAAAGAAAGAAACGGCTGGAGAGAGTTTCTGTAGGTGATAAATCACAATAACACTCAGCATGCTGCTCCTGCTCCATGCATGCTGTATAACGCTTCATCCTCTCCTGGAGTTGTTTGTCTCCGGTGTGTTTTGGACCTTAAAACCTGCACTGATATTATTACTTACTGCTTTCTTTCTCCTTGTGCGGTGCGAGGGTCTAAGGACAGAGGGGGTCTGATCCTGTACAGTCTGTAAAGCCCACTGAGACTAATGCATAATTTGTGATATTGGGCTATATGAATAAACTTGATTTGATTTGCTTTCTTCTATAGTCTGTGTATAGTCAGAGAGTGGGAGGTGGAATATTCTGTTAGCAGGTTTATTGGTTTTAAATCTGGTTTATTCATAGAAAAACGGAGCCAGCCACATTCACAGTGTGGCCTGCTTCCAATGATATTGAAGCAGGTTGGCTTTTAAAGGCACAATCTGATCTATGCACCAAGCGTTTATGCAAATGGGACAGACACCTGGCAGACGTTTGGCTCTGTGACCCGATGAATATGTATTCTGTGGAGTAGCAGAGCCTGAAATGTGTTTGGTTAGTTTAGATTCAAACTGTGGGATTACATCGGGGCCAGGGTTTATAACCTAGAGTCACATGCCTGATTATTAGACAGAGATTATCTTTAGAGATTTTCAGGACCTGTACCCAGAAGCAGAAACGCCAAGTTGTCCATCACCTGCGCCGCTTTCAACAGGCTCTATAATCCGATTGGACTTTGACCTGTGAAATTGCTCCAGTTTGAGCGGCAGAGTGGCGTTGACCCGTTTGTGAGGTATTGATTTTCTGCATTGTTGTTTATATGGCAGGATTGTAAAAACAATATGGCAGAGAGGTACGTTGCGTGGCGTCAGTGAGATGCAGGGTGATGAAGAGGCGTGTGTGCTGGGTTGAGTCTGACGCCTTCAGATGTGACATGACGTGCTGCTCGTTCTCCTCAATGTGGATCTCCCATTGATGTGATGCAACCTGTGTTTATTCAGGGATTGTAGATGATGTTGTTGAGAATTATAAGTGCTCTCTGTTATTCATTTAGACACCTGGGCTTGTCAACAGTAGGGCTGCAAAAGAGGAACAGCCTTCTTTGATTAAAGTCAACATTCATGGGATTTGAACGACCAACCTCCTGTTTTTATTTGTTTTTATTTGTTTGACAAAAACAAAAAAGACAAATTAATCTTCGCTTTATTGCCACTTGCTTGCCTTTTCTGCAGCTTTCAATTATAAAGTTGTCATGGAGATGGCTCAGTTGTCATCTTATGACCTCGATATAAAACTTGGGAAACTATGTGATTTAAAAAAAAAAAAAAAAATCTTTTTTTTTAATATTCTGCTGACATGAATGGTGCATAATCCTAAAGTTGCTCAAATTTCAAAGTTTAAATTACCACAAACAAATTGACTCAGAACATTTGTGCTCAGGTAGTTCTAGTTAGTACATTAGTTAATAATAAAAAAGACATAGATGCAGTTATAAAAGAAAAGACATGTGTGCAAAGTATAATGGAGTAATACAATGGCAGGTCAGGGGGTCAGGGGTCCCCCCCCCCCTCCAAACCTTCTAAATTCACATTCAGTACAATCCCATGAAGCGTTGTCCCATGCGCCGCGTCCGGGGGAAACTATCTCTGCCGAGGACACACTGGTGTAATCCCAGTCTGTGACTAATCTGATTGCACCGTCATCAGCCCAGCAGTGTGTTTGTTCAACGCTAATTTGAAAGCCATTTCACATGGGTCTTATGCTTCATTGTGTCATCTCGGCGGTGAGCACTGTGCCCAAACAACAGGAACGTGCCTTTTTTCTTTTTTCTTTTTGCACGCACGCTTGATCCCATCACTCTCCCACTTGTCGTCGTTATAAAGAGGATTAAGCTCCGATTCGTCACGTCGTGACGGGAATTATTGGTGCCGAGATAATCTCTGATCCACCTAATTTGCTGTCAGAGAAAAGAATTGGATGAAGTGTGATGGGCTTCGAAATCCCGACGTCTTCTCATTGATCAGCGTCAACTGCGAAGCGCGTTGGCTCTGCGGTTTTTGGAGCTGGTTGGCGGTTTAGCGATGGTGCGCTCCTCCTGGTTGTCCACACCGACCCTCCGGGGACACCTGAGGTGGTCCGGCTCTGGTGACCTATTGACGACTGTTGTAATTCACTTCGCTCGCTCTCATCAGTCACTTGTGTGACCTCGGGGACCTCAAGAGAGCCGTTTGTGTGAAATATTTAAACAGACAATGGCCACGATGGGTAATCACTTATGGTAATGTGTCTATTGAATCTGAGTGGCCACAGGGATCTTTCACCGTCAACACAATCCTGCTCTTCATGATTTTAATGAATGTGATTTGGGGAAAAGGGTATTTCAGGGCTGCTTTATGGATAGATGGAAGTATGAGATGTGTACTAACTCACGCACTTCAGAGGCTCGTTGATGTTGCCAGGCGGCGCACAGCATCGCACGTCGCCGTCTCTCCTTCTTTGTGGATGCAAATTAAACACAACATGTCCTCCTACCTAAACGAGATGGCAGGTCGATTGGCAGTGACACACATGACCGTTCTCTTTAGCGTCGGGAAACAGAACTACTTGCTTTAGGTTTGGCTTAAAACAAGTAAAGGACGTAGTTATTAGTTCCTCCCAAAAGAAAAAAGAACAGAGTTAGAGGAGTTTTAATTGTAAATCTCAAAGATTAGATCATGTCATGTGTGTGTGTGTGTGTATTAAGTTTTATATTTTAGAGGAGTGACTTCCTTAAGTGCATCGTTGGCCTTCGGACATTTGACCTTCTGTCACCGCATGAAGGGCAGCTGGAGGGAAGTCTGCTGACGGCACACAGGACTCTCTAAAAATGGAACTGATGTATTTTTATTTTATTTATTATTGTTGGCATCGCATTTCAAACATCCCTTCCTGACTCAAATCGAATGATGTCAAACCTGAGGACGGATGCGGCGTGAATAACTGCAGTTTCGCCGCTCAGCAGTTCAGAGCGAGAAAGAGATGGAGGCAGCGATGATGAGCAGGAAGTAAAGATCCGTCTTCCCCCGGCTCAGTGTAGCTGCCCTTTAAAAACACTTCACTTCTCTCTTTCATCACCTTTTTAAAATGTTATTTTCCTGAACTTCTGTCTCCTGGTGAATCTCGAAGGGACATCGCTGCTGTTGACGATGTTGAGAGTATCTTTGCAATTAGGGAGGAAAAAAATGCCTTTCAATTTGAAACTTCTTGATGTCCTAAATCCTTTTTTGGACCTCAGTGGACCGCTGTCATCTCCGGGCTTTGCTCAAATGTGACATCTAAGACACCTCTGGCTGGACTTTGATAACACTTTGAGGTGCGACAAATGTTGCCTGTGTGCACTGGCATTTAAATAATTATCCACTTCCCACATGGGAGGTGAAATTTCAAAGGCCACAAATGTTACAAAGGCTTGACGTATCTTGGTCCTGATTGGCCTAAAGCGTGCCTATATCCACTTGTTTATTTGTTCCAGATTTTTCCTTTTCCCAGTGGACTGAATCATGAGGCAGCAGAATGAGTCAAAACCCCTCATACACGACGAGAGTATTTGTCATGTAGTCCCTCAAACTGTGTTTGTCCCCTCTGTGACTTACTTCGTGCTCAGCCTGGGTGTAGATCTGGATTTTTATTTTTTGTTTTCCACTTCAACTGATGTGAACCGACGCACGCTCTTTCAGCAGAGCAGACTTTACACACGGGAAAAGCCAAGCTGCAGCTTCAACCTGCTTTTTGAAAATCTTCAAAAATCATCACTGAAATAATGAATTTAATGTTGTAGTGACACGACATCATCTCTGTCCCTGCAAAACTCTTGAGTGTTGAATAAAACAAAGAATAAACAAAACGCTTTTTCTGTAAAATCCGATCTTGGATTCTCCCTTCATTAGCACCGTTGGTATCTTGGCTACGACGTAATGACCACAAACAGGGAAAAAAAATACCTCTGCGTGCGTTTTTTTACAAGTTAACTTCTCAAGACGGATGAAAGACGTCGGTAAATGTGCGAGTCCAAAACGTTAAGAGCAAACCGGAGCAGAAGATGCACCGATGAAGAAAAGATAAATTAGCATGCTGCAAACGAACAAAAGGTAATGGCTTTACAAATGAACATGCAACCATCACCGTAACATTCATCACAACTACTACGGCATTACCGTCTGATTTATGATCATTTGAGCTATGATCAGTTCACTTAAGTATTTCAGCCTGATCATCAACATCATCCGTCACTATGGATATAATACAATTCTGTGCGTTGTGATTTATGATCATTACAACATCATCCACATCAGCGCCATCATTTTACAGCAGAGACAGTCGGAGAGAGCGTGGCCTCATCTGTCAGCTGTGGACGCAGCGTGAGCCTTCACTTCTTCACTTCAGGCGAAATTATAACGTCGTCAATTACACGACTTTTATAGAGCGTCGCGTCCGCTCGTGTTTCCCAGGAAGAAATCGCATCTAGCATGTTCAAAATGTTAATTTCTTTAGTTTTCGGTCTGTCGAATTTACTTAAAGTTCAATTAAACATAAAAAACAAATGTCAATATATTAATACATTCATGCACACATATAAACATATATTTATACTGCATTACTGTATTAAAGATTTCAAGGTAGACTGACCAACGTTAGCCGAAAATATTCATGCCCCAACATGAAAAGTTGACCAATACAGTGATTGATTTATTGAGATTAAAACCAAAACAATGAGCTAAAAGAGGCTGAAAAGCTTCATTAGAGATGTAGAGCGATAATAAATATGGTGGTGGTGATTATTTTTCACATTCCACACGCGCATATCATTTGATCCATGTTTAATATATCAAATATTGATTGTTGCAGCTTTAACTTCTCATGTTTCATGCTGTGAACTCTGCTGCATCAGGTCCGGTGGATGTATTCTATGATTTTTTTTAAGATGTTCTCGCAGTGTTTAGCTTATGAGTTTTCCTCAACATTATCGTTATCTTTCACGAGACATGGACAGGGTTATTATGTCATTTATGTAATGTCAACTTACTTCCAGCACCGTCATCAATATCCTCAGTTATGATCATTATAACGTCGTTATCAGTGTGATGATTTATGACCGTTTATAACATCATCAGCGTCGTCGCTGTTTAACGCCACAGACGGAGACTGTGTGTGTGTGTGTGTGTGTGTGTGTGTGTGTGTGTGTGTGTGTGTGTGT
>CALSCE010009297.1:16499381-16529361 GCA_943593645.1 Bovichtus variegatus | reverse complement strand
TGTGTGTGTGTGTGTGTGTGTGTGTGTGTGTGTGTGTGTGTGTGTGTCATGTGACTCTGCAGGCAGCTTGGACAGTGACCTGACAGGCAGGGTGACCCAGGCGGCTGGTAACAGTGTGAACGGAGACAGCAGCCAAAATTCATTTATTGCTCTCCTCCTCCTCCTCCTCCTCCTCCTCCTCCTCCTCCTCCTCCTCCTCCTCTTCTTCCCCCTCACACACAAACACCACCCTCCTTTCCCTCCGAATCCCCCGCATGATTTGTTTTCTGATGTTTTCCACTGATGAGGGCAAGTTGCTTGGAAGGTCGGTGTGTGTTAGTGTGCTTAAACAAGTATGCATGTGTGTGCTGTCATGTGTGGAAGGTTTTGCTGCAGAAGGAGAAGAGTGTGTACTTCTGTAGCTATCTATACAAGTTTGTGTGTAGCTGCCTGTGTGTGTGTGTCTTGTGTACATGAATACCTCACGAGACAAGAACTAACAAGTGTTCTGCACCGCATTGTTTAGTTTTCCGATCACGGCCGTTCCATAATTCGCGTTTTCACCCGGCAGACCGGGATTCTGATCAGCAGTTTCCTGATAAAGCGACGGCGCTGACTGCATTACGTGTTTATGAATTGCTAATGCCGCTATTTATCATGCGCCGTGTCACGATTTACCATATTGAAAGTCACGGTTAGCGGTTTTACATTTAGAAGGTGAGGATTTAAGAGCGATCGACTGTATCGTCTGTCATTTTAATCTATGAGAGATTAATGTGGCGACGCTCTCCTCCCACGCACTCATCAGGAGTTGCAACTAATGGCTGAATAATTGTCACACTCGCTTACACCGCTTCAAACTCTCCGTTTTGCTCTTACAGACTTTAGTGGAACCGGTTTCAGTCATGAACTTGGGGTCAAGAAAGGTCAGGTGCAGGTTTTGGTCACTCCGTGGACTTTCTGAACTTCAAAAAGTCTAAAAGCTTAAACAAATAAAGAAAAGTCAGATCCAGTCAATCTCGTCCCACTCTGCAGCCTGCATTTAACTTTGTCAGGAATTCATCTAGTCTGTTTTCAATCATTGATACCACGAGTCCTGATGGCTGAGACTGACTGCTGCTTCACTGGACGACTGAGTGCTGCAAAGTGAAAATGTTCCAGCGCCAAGATAAATTATTCCTTATAAACACAGTCCATAACTTTGTCTTACTCTATGAAAGTTTTGCTCGGGCAGAACCAAAATAAAACATTTATTTCAGGAAAAAAAATAAGAATTAGGCTTTTTAATAAATGTTTCATACATTTATTTATGAGTCATGTTTAGGCGTCAAATTAATAGGTTTGTTTTTAAATTTCTAACTCTTAATTTTCCTACATTTCCCAACAGTTTTCTTCTTCAATCTTTTTTTTCAAACTGTATGTTAGAATTACATTTTCTTTGTTAAATGCTCCAGTGCTCAAGCTACGATATTTAAATTATTAAATGAGTCAATTATTTATACTGAAGTATGTTCACCATCACGTACACCTGTATAAATCATGCAAAAAGTATTATCCTGGCATATACGATATAGCTGGGAACTTCAATAAACCAAGTGGGTCAAGCAGAGCGTAAAGAAGAAATCTGCAGCATCGGATGCTGACAAGATGCTGCAGATTAAACAAATAAAAAAATATATAGAAATATTTTTGCATCTTGTTTCTGATACGTGGAACGTGGAAAACAATTAAAAAAATATAACTTTGCAACTGCTTGTTGAATGTAGCTAATAACAGGAAACGACTAATTATTTTGTAAAATTAACTGTACCCAACATTTCTTGTTGGATTTTAATACAATAGATTGATAATTCCTTTACTGGTATTATTCCTAAATATTCCTTTTACTACATTATAATTAATCCTGAGACTAAAACTGACACTGTAAGAAAAGGCTTGAAAGTGCTTCCTGTGTCTAGTTGGCTTAAAAAGCTCATTGTGAGGCTGTAGTCAAATGAAATGGGTCAGTACAGCAGCTTATTTATAGCCCAGATCACACTGCTGTCCATGCTCTTTCTCCAGGCACAGCGTGAAATGATGCAATCGCATACAAACTGCACTACAACTGCTAATGCAGTTCCACTGTAAGGCCACGGGTCACTTCAGTCCTCGCTCAGAATGAAGTCACTGTCAGTTCACTTTCAATCTAACTCAAGCTGCAAAGTATTTTATTTCCAATCTCAAGACTTGCCTGTTTAAAATGTTCATACAGCCTGTAACACAAGAACTAAAAGCACCATAAATAACTGATAATCACAATGTTTCACCTCTATCAAAGTGAGCCATAACAAAAAAATTACAAAAAAAAAAAACAATCAAAAAACTTTCAGTTTTGTGCTAAGATGACTTGCACAAATAAACTGAATGTTAGCGTTATGGTTGAATTGCAAAACTTTAGATTTTTCATAAAATACCAAAAACATTCATGAATCTCAATCAACATAAACATAAATGCATACAGATAGAGAGGAAGAGGAGAAGAAAAAAGATAGAAGAAAGGAGTAAGTCCCCCGGCAGTCTAAGCCTATAGCAGCATAACTAGGGGCTTGGCTCAAGGCAAGCCTGAGCCAGCCCTAGATATAAGCTTTATCAAAGAGGAAAGTCTTTATCCTGCTCTTAAATGTGGAGAGGGTGTCTGCCTCCACAGTAGAGGAGCTTGATAGCTCCCATTGTACTTTTGGAGACTCTAGGAAGCACAAGTAGCCCTGCGCTCTGGGAGCGCAATGCTCTAGTTGGGTTATAAGGTACTATGAGATATTTAAGATAAGATGGTGCCTGATCATTAATGGCTTTGTCGGTGCTATGTAAAAAAATCACACGGCTGTTTTGCGACTGTTTTCTCAAAGATGTTTAAGAGAAAGAGAAGGTTAGATACTGGGCTTTTTAAGAAGCGCTTTTATTATAGCTACTTTTAAAGGATTGTGGTACATAGCCAAATAATAGAGACAATCATGTTTAATAAGTGTTCATTAGGGGTAAAACTCCTTAAACAGCTTAGTTGGAATCTTAGACGAAGAAATTGTTGAAGTAAATTGGTTAAGGAGAGAAAAGCAGTCTAAATATATATCAAGTGTTACAGCTGTTTTTAAGGTTCCGGTAGTTGAAGCTAATGAATACCAACGGGAATACTCACAATTACAGTATAAACAAATATGTATGTGTCTTAAATAGAATAAACCATATTGACATTCATGCAACAAGTCAAATATATTTTATAGATATTGGTTGCCATGTCGATTCTGGTGGTAACAAGGGAGGCAATTAGTGAGCTTTTATCTTTCTTGTAATCAATCTCTTTCATGTATGTGGTCTATTTTTTTCAAAATGTTTCTTTGTCAATAATTTAAGCATTGCAGGCTGTGTGGCTACTTCGGCTCGATCCATCATCTGTGTGCATAGTGTGTGTTTGTGTGTGTGGAGACTTATTGACTGTTAGAGCTGCAGTCATTGCATGTCTGAGGGCTGAAGGCCGTACTGGGGGTTTGACATTATGCGAAGAGCATTTAATGAGCATGATGGGCTTAATAAGGTAAAGGAGTCAACTGTGCAAATACCTCGGCCTTATTGTAAAATCAATATGGCACTCAGCAGGACACAGAGCTGGTTAAGTGATTAGAGCATTAGTTTAAATAACCACTGTAAGAAAGAAAGTGTAATATCCACTAATGCACTTCACTCCTGTCAGCATGGACTGTAAAAGTTCACTTTTAATTATTCACTTTTTAATTAATTAAAATAAAACTGAATGAAATGATGATGAATTAGTCTTCATTGAAGCACTGGTTTGGACAGATCCTGCCGTTTGCCCAGTGCATGCTGTTAACCTCCAGGAGTAAAGAGACATGAACAATGAGCGAATGGCTTTTAAGGGATTGATGCCTACACACCATACTCATCTCTCAGGTTCTTGCAAATTAGGTCAAATTAATGGAAAAAGTCCTCTTATTAGCAGTTCATACACGCAGTTTATACACTATATATATATATATATATATATATGTCACAGTGTTAAACACACAGTTAACAAAACTACTTGGTTAGGTTTAGGAAAAGATTGAGGTTTAGGTTTAGTTAAGTAGGTAAGTTATGAATAAGTCAACTGTTGGTTTCACATGGGACATGAAAAGTGATTTCCTGGGTGAAAGTCATGTGTTTACTTTCTCGCTGTTTATACTATGTCACCTGACCTTTGGAGCACTGAGTGAAATAACGTGCGAAAAGCAAACATGTGTAGCAATAACAAGTGAAATTAAATAAAATTTGCATTTCTTTTTCATACGCCAAGCTCATGGAGAGAAAGGTCGTTTGATCAAACTGGTGCCGTTGAAAGACAGGATTGTTGGAACAATTTGTGATGACTTTACTTGTTGGACTTTTTAGTTCCAGTAAAGCAGCATCAGGCCACCAGCGATGTGCTGGTTCCTCGGAGTTCAGGTGCGCACATCGCTAATCCAGGTTGTTTTGATCCATTTAAACAAAATACCAATGCAGTAGTTTCAGAAAGGACACTTTGTATTGTCTATTGTCAGGCCACTGTGACCTTTAACCCTTATCTCTCTTGGGTGCTTGTATCACTACCAGGCTGCTGTAGAGTATAAATTGCTTTGGATGTGAAACTCAACAACTCATACAAATAATGTGTTATGAATACAATACAATCTCATCTTCCCGCGTGTCCAAAGTTCTCTTTCTCATTACAATCCAATCACAAGCATTGCATACATCCCTCTTTGTCTAACCAAATGTACCTTTCTGTCTTCCAGCCTGGCAGCATCGAAAGAAGCTGCGGCGAG
Organism: Bovichtus variegatus; assembly: GCA_943593645.1. Lineage (NCBI taxonomy): Eukaryota > Metazoa > Chordata > Actinopteri > Perciformes > Bovichtidae > Bovichtus > Bovichtus variegatus. The sequence continues at coordinate 16,524,550 of CALSCE010009297.1, read as the reverse complement.
GAAAGCTGCCTCCCCGATGCCGCCCTCCGAGTTCCTGGACAAACTCATGGGCAAAGTTTCGGGTTACGACGCCAGAATTCGACCGAATTTTAAAGGTAGGAGTTGCCACCAAGACTCAGTCGGATAATTCAGGAAAGTAGCCAAACGATATCCTGAAAAAGGGTCTGGTAATGTGTTGTCTCTGCATTTTATTACCTGCTCTAACTGCCTTCTTTTTAAGGGTTTAGTCAAGGTTATCTCAAGGAAGGTTTGTATTTATCTGTCTCATTAAGAAACAAAGAAAACGTTAAAAATAGATGTGACTAACATTCTGTTGCTTTGTGTTTAATCATCTCAATGTTTTTGGTTGTTCTCAATTTGTCGATCTCTTTCATTTGCCCTTTGCAGTGTTCAACAAAGGTAATTGTGCCCATTGCTCAACTTGCTAAATATAAGAATTAGGCTACTTCAGGTGTTAGATCCCAAAACCCCATTTTCTCTTTTTTGTTGTTGTTTTTGTTTTATTTACAAAACCCTGTCCCTGCACTTTTAGCCCCCATAAGTCTGTTAAACAACATCCCCATTAAGATGTTCTAGGATCTCTAGTTATCATGGTGCTAGTTGGCTACATTCCTTGGTATCCACGCAATATCCCGAGTGCTTGTTTTGGTGGGCAAGGTAATGTGCCTCTCCCACAACGTCTGCTGCTAAATATGATTTCATGATAACGATGATTATGATTCTGGTGATGATGTTAATTTGAATATTTAGTGACCTCTCCCTGAATGGAAGCCCCCAGAAAGACTCATGTCAGAGGTTTCTATATTAAACTCTCTCACATTAGGAACACAGTCTGGATATAATAAGTTTGTATGACATTAGAAACTGGGGCAACCCTCCATATTCATCAAGTGTATGAATAATACAAGGAGTAAAAAAAAAATAAAATCATCTTACCAAAAACTGTTGGAGTAATTGGAACAGACAGAAATGTTTAGAGCATAATCACAGAAAGGAAACTGGAATTGGCCTGAGGTTAACCCAATAATAGCGTAACACGTTACATTTGAGCCTTGTTGCATGTTAAATACTGACATATCTGAGTTTTCAGAATGGATGTGAGTAATTTCTATCGCTTAATATTTAGTTCTGCAGGTCATTTGTGTGTTCTGAGTGTACAAACTATTAGCACCCTGGCGATATTCCACCTTCTCCACAAATCTCTACTCTAATCCAGAATATATGCTCTTTTTGTCAAGTATCAAAATCCCTTTTTACCTGTTCTATTATATCTTATATCTTAAACCTACATGTATGTTTTACACATAACTTAGAGGTGTCTTCCTTGACACCTTGTGATATGGAACGTAAAGTTAATTCTACTGTTAATGATTTTAAATTGCTCAGGATATGAACACTGGTTCAGTTAGGACAAGGTACATGTATTGTCCCTCCAAATCTGATTAAAATCAGAGCAGTGGTGTGTGTAAGAAAACTTTTAGGTGTAGACAATATTGTTGCAAGTTTCATCACAGATGTGTCAATTACAGAGTTTCAGATTTTGGCTAATTGGATTAAGTGTTGATGATCTTTCTTACTTATTCAAATGTAATCATTCACTGCTAGTCTGCGTTTGGCAAAACCAAAAAAAGCAAACAGAGGCAATGAAGTCCCAGACTCTTCCCCTGTGCACCTCCACTGCTGCAGCTGGTAAAACCTGGAGGGAGGATGGACTGTATCTTGTTACTGATTGGCTGCCTGCGTCTCCTCTTCATCCTTACAGCAGGTGGAATTAATAGGTGTCCTAATGTTTTGTACACCCAACACACAGAGATTCAGGCTGCTAGAATGTGCAGCAGTGAACCACAGCTTATGTTTATGAATGCTACCATGGAGCTTCTTTTTTTTTTCTTTTTTTGCTGAGCCCATAATGGCACAACCCATTATATGGTCTGTAAGTGGGATATCGCAGCTCATGCAAGATAGAATTGGGAGGGGTGGAGGGGTTTTGCTGTGACCAAGTGTGTATTATTAAACCTGCCGCCTGCAAAACAGCTGATACTGCTCGTCCTTCCTGACCTGCCAAGAATTTGATCGGGTGTTTTGTGAGGAATCATCATGAGTCAATTTTGGAGACCATTTCTATTTTTTTAATTTGATTTCTCCTCAGCATCTAGTTTGGCAACAATCCCGTGTGATTTACTGCGACTAGTGCTGCATTGACCTTTACAAATCAGGATTTAAACAGGCCGACGGGACAGTTATTTGAATTTATGGCTTTTATGTTTTTTCCATTCTTCTAATGTGATGTAATAAAAAAAAAAAGTAAAATGCAGATGAAAGTGCTCTCTGGCAGTGTGTTAGACATGCAGATGATAATAACAATCCTCCAGCTGACGTCGGTGAGTTTTTGAAAATTTCAACCCCAACACAAAAAAGTAACCTAAAAATAATTTAAGTTATTGTTTTTAAACCGGTATGATATTTTCTCTCTCTCTCTCTCTCTTTTTTTTTGGGTTAATGTGTACCAAAGCAATCTGTGATGAAGACGTACTCAGGAGGATGAGCACATCTTTTATGTAATGGGCTAAACTAATTGTGTCAGGGGCCATTGTTAGCAGACAGGGCCCGATGTGAATTCAAGACTCTGTCATGGCTGTCAGGTCGACAGAGTGGCATAGCGTGAGCTCTGCGACTTGCTCATTCATGCAGTTTATTTTTTTGTCTGCGTGTGTCCCCTACCAGATAACTACGCCACTGCATTAATCACATTCACGAAATAAACAGCTTGACAGCTTTGCTCCTTAATAAACTCTGTGGGGAAAAAAGGAACAAAATAATGTAGCCTGCTTGCACAGAATGAGAGGGAATGTTAAGGTCCGCCAATCAAATAATAATAATACAATTTGTCAATAACACTGATCATAATAAATGTTGGGGAATTGTGAAGATGGAATACCGTCTTAAGACAGTTCTGAAATAATAAAACATTGAATTTTTAGGCTAAAGTTTCCCAGAATGATCATTGGATATCATGAACTACACATGGCCTACAAAGTGAAAAGAAGAAGTCTAAAAAAAGCTGCTTGCCAGTTAGCTCTCCATTTAAACACCAGGCAGTAAACTTGCTCGCTAGTGAATTAGTTCATAAAAACAACTCCCTAACTAGATAATGTGGCAGCTAGTTAGTTCACTAGCAAGCTCGATAGCAAACTTGCGTGAGCGCCACCATTCTTCCCAAATTGACAGGGAAACGATGTGTCCGTCGACGACACTACACTGTGGTATTCAGAGCAAATCATTTGACGTCAAACTGCCCTATGAACCTCCACCATTGCCTACCATCACAATAGATTATAATAATAATAAGTAAATGGGACATCATGTCGGCTAGAACACGAGAACCGTGATTCTAGGACTTCCTCCGGACCGTTCCAATGTTTCGACCGGTTGACAGTCGAGGGTGATGTAACGTTATAGCTGCTAAATGGTGACAGCATGATAGTGCAGCTAGTTTTTCTCTACCGTCTACGCACCTCATCAAATTAGCACCAGCCCCACTAATTTTGCAACCGGGGATGGAGGGAGAGAGAGAGAGGGGAGGGAAGAGATGAGATTTGCCGCAAGCTACAAATGTGCCAGCATGAAAGGAAATTACACTGATCATGACCGGGGGTCCACTGCGAGGGCAAAAAAAGCTTCCGATTGATTTAGCAGGTTCCTCCGTCGGAGAGAGAGGAGAGCAAACACTCCTGACACATTCGGGACAAGCCATTTATAATCCATGAGTTCTTTCGTTCTCTCTTCCTGCGTTCTCATTCTTTCGCTTTCTTCCTCCCCGTTCTTCTTTCTTTCCTTGACTCTCTCTCTTTCTTCCATCTTCATTAATTGACTTATTATAATTTCTGACCTTGTTCCCGTTCCTTTTTTTCCATAGGCAGCCTTGCATCTTGTGTCCCTTTCTTCTTTACCTCCTACCTCTTTTCCTTTCTTCTTTACCTCCTACCTCTTTTCCTTTCTTCTTTAGTCCTGTCAATATAGTAATTAATTTAGCAATTAATCTTTCATTCTCTCTCGGTATGTGTACCTGTGTCCTACCTTCCTTTGCTTTCCCGTAACTCTTTCTTTCTTCCTATTATTTATTACTGTACCATCAGTCTTTTTTTAATCTGCGTGTCCTTCCCTTAAATGTAATCTATGTAGTCAATCATTCCTTAATTATTTGTTCCTGCCTCCCACATCTCCTTTCAATTTTCCAACGCCACCCACATCCCTTCTTTTTACCCTGCTATCCTTCCTTCATCCCTTCATCCCTTCCTAAGAGTTTTTCATTTATTTATTGTCTACTCCTTTCTTTAAACATCAATTTTCCTTTAGCATGGATGAAAGTCAAATCCATTAGTACAGTGACCCCCCCCCCCCGCCCCCCCGCCTCCCTCCAGTTCTCGGGCCTCCTCAGAATTTGTGCCCTGTTTTCCGATCCCACTGATTCGTGAAACAAATTGGACTCCTTTGACCTGGTTGACCAGCTGGGCAGACAGAAGTGGAGCTCGCAGAGCGGGAAGAGGCTGTAAAGTTCCTCAACAGCGAGAACAGGAAGACGAGGTCCAAACGGCAACGCCGTGCCTTTCTAATCCACTAGCCCCGCTAACGACTGGCCACATGGCGCTGTACAGATACATACAGATACTGTTTGCACAAATAAGAGTTATTTCTCTTGAGTCTGAGTGTCTGTGTGTGTGCACACTTGATGAATGGCACAGACAACAGCTGCGACTCCCCTCTCCCTCTCCGCCATAACCTTGTCCTTCCTCATCACTCAAGCCGAGCGGCAACAAGGACGGTGACCGCGAGCGAGCTTCTGGTTTTAAGTTCAACCGGAATGGGCTGCTAGTGAGCCGGCTATCTATTGACCACCCCCTCCCCTGCACGACCATTCCCCCCCTGCAGGACAGAAATCGCTGCCTGAAAAGACCCTGGACACGTCGACAACCTTAAATTCAGTGTAGATCGGGTGGTGTTGTTCTACTTCAGCAGGTTTTCATTTCCAGCTCTCTTGAACAGCCTCTGTGGCTGCGTTAGCTCGGGTCTGCCTCTTAGGATGCAATCCTTTTATTTCACGCTGCTCCCACGGTTGGTTTGGCAAAGCTCCCTCCTTCTCCTTGTGCTTAAATCCCAGTGATGATCAGTGTAAAAAAAAAAAAAAAAAACCCTCCGTTGAGAATCCACCATCGTGTCACTTTGCTTCTGGGCCGAATGACGCCACCTTTCTCGCCTGAACAAGTGGACATGAGTAAATATACAACGTACGGCAGTATATTTACATGTTTGGCTTCCTCCTTTCTCCTCTTCTCTTTCCTCTTTCTCTTTCTCCACAGCTGGAGTACTTGTTACTACACAATGCTACACTACTCTATACTACACTTGTGTTGTACTACACCCTCCCTGTTCCTTTTATGCATCTCCTTTTCTCCTTGCCGGGGTTGAACGTGCCGAGCTGGGACTGTAGTTATTAGCTGTTGGAGCTTGACGTTCATTTGGTGTTATCAGCACTTGTTTAATGGCTACTTAATGGGATTAATGGGCATAAGGTAATGAGCGTGGGATGGAGGAATGGCTGCGGTGGGGGAAAACGGATGGGTCATGGAAGGGGAAGAGGGAGAGGAAGAGGGAGAGGTGGAGGAAGGTAGCATTGCAAACGGCTCGCAGACATGGAGGGATTTGCTTACGGCAGGAGCAAAAACTGCAGATGGCAAAAGTGCAGTCCAGGATCTCACGCTGCAAACACAGAATATGTTTCTACTAGCTTAGTGCCAGAATATTGATGCTAACACAGTTCCCAGTGGGCTTCAGTATGGCTGTTATGTATAACACTTGCAGCACACATGAATAAGCAGCACTGAGATGCAAACTGTAAAGTCTACTCCCTCCTCCTCCTCCTCCTCTTATTTGTATTTTTTCTGAGAGCTACTTTCTACAAGGATGCATAGACAGAAATGTGCTGGAGTGAAGGGACATCCTTGCCCAGAGGAAGGTCTCGTCGCTCTTTTAGTATTCTGGGTAATGGCCCTATCCTTTCCAAGCCAGAAAATTTGGATGGGGACTATATTGCACAGAGCAAGGAATTTTAATGTCGTTGCAGAGGTGACTCTCTCCTGAGTTATGACGAAAATATTGATCACGCTTCAATGTCTAGCGGGAGGAGGTGGAACGGCAAGGGCAGTGAAGAGAGGAATATTGAAGAGGGTAATGGTAAAAGGCAGCCAAACGTACGAGGGCACTCAAGACGGCCTGAAAGAGAGACTGATGGGGAGGGTGGGGGGAGAGGAGCGCGCAGATGAAAAGAAGCGAGGATGTTTGCACTGACTGTGCGGCCAAAAGTAGCAATTGAAATCCGTGTATTATCAAGAGCTAAAAGAGAAATGATCAAGCTGATAATTAGAGCCCTGCCAAATGAGCCATGTTGTCAAAATGAATGAACTACATATCTCTCCAGCTTTACGGTTTGCTGTGAATCCCTCGCATCATCATTGTTTCTTTTTCATCTAAAGATGGGCGAAAGGTGGAAACTCTTTAGCTCGAGGCAACGTAAAGCTAATCTGGGAGGAGTAAGAACAGTTGACGGCTACGTCACTCTGACTTCCTCCCTCTGCGGTCCACTGGTCCATGGCTAATACGTTTATAAGGAGGGGAATACTGCTTCATAAAAGGCCATCCTGTCCTCCTGTGGAATCCCATCACTCCTCTAATTAGCAGCTTGAGGGGAGAAAAAAAAAAAACGTTAAAGCCCACCCTATCGATGGAGAGGTGGACGCGGAGTTGTTTACCGCTGTGACACCATCACGGAGGCAGTAAACTGCTGTTCCACATGGCAGATGTGTCTAATCGTCCGCTGATACAGGCAACCAGGGAGTACACCGGAGAGAGGGAAAAAACATTTAGGGAAAATCCCTGTGCTCATTTAACAAAAAAATACCTTTTGTTTTCCGACATAAAGCCAAGGTTTTTTTTTTTTTTTTCTTTTTTGGTTTTTACACCTCCTCTGCAAAGCCAGGAGAATTGATTCTTCACAGTGCTTGTAATTAGCTCCCGTTATGAGATCCCCACTGCCAGCAAAGCAAAAGCCCAAAAAACCAAAGCCGCCGTGGTTTTAATGCCAGGATCAGGTGCTCAGATGTTCGACAGGCTGCCTGGCCGCGGGGCTAAGCCCGGGCTAAGCCCTGACACAGAGAGATTGCCGTGCGCAGAAGGGGGAGGAAAAATTGCCTTTCATGGATTCAGGCAGATTATAGAGTTTAAGTCACCTGTCTACAACAGTTCATGGTCACGACGAATACTTTCCATCTATCTTAGGAGCCATTTCCCTTTTTTTTTTTTCGGGCTGACAATGACAGATTACAATATCGCTCTCAGACTTCTACGCGGCGTAGTCGCCATCCTTCACAATGGCGTTTGTCAAGTACAGCAAAGCAGGCCAGGCCCGGTTTACTCAGTTCAATGTGGTTCTGAGGCAAAATAGGACATCGATCAACGGACCTGAGCTATGAAAGGGGGAAAAAGTCCTTTGTATGTAGCGAGGGGACATTTGTTTGCCCTCAGTCTATAGTTCAAAGTAATGAGATTGAAGCGAAATCAAAGGCTCTGTGGTGACATTTCTAACTTTTGTTAAGAATTAATTGCAAAGAATTGCATTTGCTGTCAAACACATATGTCATCAAATATCATTATTTGATCAAAAAAACATGACATTTTTGAAGGTCAGATTGAGCTGCACACGGGTTGACCTTTACATGAGAATATTTCTGGATCCCAGAAGGCATTTTTAATTCACAATCTTTGAGACACTTGGGTATGAACACTCGTCAGGTGAGTGTATTTTTCCCAGCCATGAAGGTTGACAGGTGGAGTGATGTGGGGTTGGTGGAGCAGACGGTAGAACCTGTCTTTGCTTCCTGTACTTCCTTGAACTTTCCAGACAAATCCGATCAGCCAATGCTCTTCAAGTCTTTTGAAGAACGGAGCAACTTTCCTGGAGTGAACAGGGGAAACGTCTTGTCACTGCGAAACAATGAATCGTTCGTCCTCAACATCCCATTCCTTGACATTAGCAGATCTGCATTTTTTCCATTATAAATCAACCTCTGTGGAGTATAAAAAGTTCCCTTTTTGGGGGTATGACTGAAATGATGTGGTCCATTTGGAAGTGGTTGAAGATTTACATTTTTGGGGGGTGGAAGTAGAACCTTTTGTCATTCCGATGGGCTCCATTTCAGCCAAATGACTTCAAATTAATGGCGCCCATTTGAAGAAAGAAGTAGGCTATAATTTCATTTCATATTTCGAGATCATTTATCCATTCCTATGAGGTTACAGCTCCATTTCGAGGGGGGAAAAAAGGATCCATTTTGAGAACTTTGTTACTAGGCCGGTTTATTTCACTTGGGAGTCCGACAAGTCGTTCTGGAAGAACTCACCACCAACTTGTTGCCCAAAAGACAAGAAAAAAAAAAAAAAAGTGTAATTTCCTTGAAGGCCAAATGTGACACAAATCAAAACGAAGCCAGTTTGACATGTAGTCTTTGCATTCTCCCCGCCCTCCTCCTCCTCCTCCTCTTCCTCCTCTTTCTCTCTGGCCTCATGCATCTCCTGTAGTGCATTTTGCTAGTCTTACTTCAGCTCCTCTTGACAGAACTGCATTGCAACCCTCCTCCTCCTGCTCATCATCTCAGTGCATCGCCTCTCCTGCCCGCTGCAGTATGGCAGTAGACTGCTCCTCTACAGACTCGTGCATCCCTCCTTCCTGCTATTGCCTTCACAGTATGTTGCCCCCCTTCCTCCCTGCCCCTCCTAAGTCTCCCCCACTGCCATACACTCACCCCCGCTGAGTGTTGGCAGCAGTGCGACACCTTTAGATAATCGAGCCTTGCTGTCTTGTTTCGCTCCTTGATAGACTAAGCGGTTGTTTTCCTTAACGAGGACAAACAACGTGTAGTTGGTAACGTGTTGTTAGAATATGCTGTGTTTAATTCTGATCTTTTTTTTATTAGACCCCAAAGGCTCCAAAAATGAAGCTACTCACAAGAAAGGTACTTTCCTTTTTCTTTTTTTTCCCCCTTTTTTTCTTCTTCTTTTCTTCCCTGACCAAGGTTCTGTGTTTGCTGCGATGACGAGGCATTTTTCCGAATGTTAAGGAAAACTAAGAATGCCTTCTTGGTTTAAGTATGCAGTATGTATTGTTGTAGGTTATGTCTATCAAAATGGTCCACATGTTATCGTCTAGAAATCACTGCAGAACATCTGGTGACAGGAGCAATTAGGCAAAAGAATATTTGCCAAACATCAGCAACAATTCAAGCTTTACTTACTTCATCATGTTGACGCAGGCATTTTTCTTTTCTTAATGCCACACATAATTGTTTCATTAGTGGCAAAACATGTTGGGGAAAAAAATTGCTCAGCGTGACAACAGTTAATTCCTCCGAATACAGCAAATATTCAGCTGTCATCCCAGGCCTGTTTCCATAAAAGTGTCAGTTCTCGCTGGCAAAGCGAAGCCTTTTCTGAGAAAGTATTGTTTGTTGTCACCCTTTGGGAGGAAAATGTAGACACACAACTCGGTGTTTAACTTGGCTTGTGTGTAAGCTCACTATCATTCTGCTGGTCAGAAAACTTGTAATTTTGGGTTTTGTAAAAAGCCGTGTTGCATTTGACTGGCTGATGAATCTATCTATCTATCACTGTAAGTCTATTGTACTGTCTGCACACATGACACTTGGCAACTCGTGCTCATAGTATGGTAGCTATATCATAGGACAACGTTCTTGTCAAGCAATACAAAATCCCTACTGGGTGCCAAATATTATAATAATTATGCAAAATATGACATGAGCTGACACGAGCTGTTTGCAGCGTTTGGATCAAAAGTATGTTTCCATTTCATGTTAGCAGGAGTGTGTGTGTGTGTGTATATACAGTTAATTTGTACTATTGCAATATACTGGATAACTGTAGGTAACTCTAGTGTGTAGTAAAATGTCTACAGTGTTGTTGTATAGTAGGATGGTATTGTATAGTCAGTTAGAAGTAATTGTGTAGTTTAGTACTGTATATTACAAAAGTATAGAACTGTGCATAGTATAGTGTATATTGTGTATTTATATAGTGTATGTAGGATGGAACACTGCAGTAGTAAAGTGATGTACAGCAGTACAGTATAGTTTTGTGTAATATAGCACTTTACATTACAGTAAAGTGCAGTAAAATAAAATAAGGTATAGTAACGTGTGTACAAATTACAGTACAGTACATTAGACACAGTAAAGTGCAGCAGTGTAGTGTGGTAGTATTAACCACATCTGTATTAACTAACAGCACCATACATTACATTTATAGACAAACAATAACAAAAACAGTCTAAAAAACTTTAATAGAAGTTTCAAATGTAAGAAAATGGCATTCAGTACAACTCTAGGTAATGACGTATAGTACAGTGCAGTACAGGGTAATACAGTGTTATGGAGTAAACTACAGTGAAGTGCAGTAAAATACAGTGAAGTGCAGTAAAATACAGTGAAGTGCAGTAAACGACAGTGAAGTGCAGTAAACTACAGTGAAGTGCAGTAAACTACAGTGAAGTGCAGTAAAATACAGTGAAGTGCAGTAAACTACAGTGAAGTGCAGTAAACGACAGTGAAGTGCAGTAAACGACAGTGAAGTGCAGTAAAATACAGTGAAGTGCAGTAAAGTGCTAGTGAATACAGACTAGTATTGTGTACGTCTCAGTACAGTTTACTTCTGTTGTACTTTGCTCCATTTGTTCTGTGCTAATCTGCATATGAGAATCTTTTCAGGCCATTTGGCTCGTTAGCTTAACATGCTAACACTCGTAGCACAGCAAGGCCTTGTTGGGCTCCTGTCAGTCGTCACTAATGTGTACGTGGCCCTGATTTACATGCACATAGAAAGCCGTGGTAGAACCCCCCACGCACGCACACACACACACACACACACACACGCACACACACACACACACACACACACACACACGCACACACACACACACACACACACACATTGGTGTCTATTCTGTTCTTCGTGCTGCAGGACTTTCCAGACAATTACTGCTGGAGATGGAGCAAACAGAGGTGATGCACTGGGCAATCTTTTTGGGCAATGCTGCCAGACACAGTTTAAGGAAGCTTGCATCCATGTTTCCTGGCAACAAAATATCCCTTAACAATTCTAGCAACAATGCTGAGGAAACACTGGAGGTCCCAATGCTCAGAAAGTGGATTTGGGCCGCCCCGTCTTAAGAGCATTAAAACTAAAATGTGACTTCAGCAGCGTCTTTATCCGCAGCACTGCAGATATCATCCTTTTGTGTTTGATTACTTTGGGTGACTAATGCTATTGAGAGAGACTCCGTTGGTTTGCAGACTAAAGACTCCAATTACCTCCTGAGCTTATTCTACTGGCCAATACTGTCAGCTTCACGGGAGACAACGTTTTGTATTTGCAGGAAGCTGCCCGTCTGCCTCCAGGCCACTGCCGTGCATAACTTATCCACTGGTAAGAGGGAGGAAAAAAAAAAAAAAAAAAGCAGATCTCATGAGGAATAATTTCTCCTTTTAATGTTCAAACAGCAGGAAAGTTCAGATATGGAGGAAGGGAATGACATACTCACAATATTTGTAGTAGTGACTGGCGAATGGCAGCAAAAATACAAGATATTTGTAATTACTACCACTATGTCAAATTTCAGAATGACATTTGTATTGCTGGTTGTAATGAATTCAACTATGCTAAGCTACACTTTAAAACGAATCAGCATGCACAACACTACTGTACAGATGAAGTTCATCTTTTTGTAGTTGAAATGTTGAAACGTCTGGAATCATTTCTACATGTTTTATATTTGATGCTCCCGTCGATTTCACCGTCGAAATGAGAAAAGTCTTGAAAACCGGCTGATTTGGAGGATAATACGAGTCAGATCGGCTAAACTGAAGAAAACTATTATAGCTAACAATCCAGGAGGCTAATATTAACACGCTAGCACTAGTTTACAGTCTAACTTACTCCAGTGAGTGCTGATCCTACACTGTAGGATAAAAACACAATAAGTCTGATTATCTACACACAGAAATATCAACACTATAACATGATATGTTCTCTGTGAGTGACAAACACAATTTGACCTCCAATACAGCCATCAGATTCTAAATCACCTGAAAGTACATTATTGACAACTAACAACAAGAGGATCTGGCATTCTGGAGATTAAAGCTCATCGATTTGTTCTTATCGTGGCTCTCAATTTGCACAGCAAGCAATAAAAGTATTTTATTTCCCTTCTGTGCGTTGACTTGGTTTGCCTGCAGTATCCTCAGTGGGACCCTCAAATGATGCTTGCTCTTCATCATCACAAACGGGAACACTTTTTGCTACAAAGCAGCGTGCAGGCTCATCTCTTTAAACCGCAGAGCCGGTCGGATTTCGCAAACTTTGGTGGAAATGTCAATTTTAGAAGAGGGGAGGACGGGAGAGGAGACATGAAGGGAAAAAGATTAGGTTAATGTAGAAGGAAGAGAGGAAAGATGTAACGCGCAGAGTCAAGGGGAGAGGGGAGAGCAAAAGCAGAGGAAAGGCAAATGCGAGGACAATCTACCAAAGAAAAGGGTCATAAAGAAAAGAGAAATGGGAGAAAATTTAATTATGCAGCGAAGGAAGCAAAAGAAATAATGAAATACAATTTTTTTTTTTTTTTAAAACTCAATTAAAGGACAGTAAAGGGGAGGAGAACTACTGGGAAAACCAGGGGAAATAAAGTGACAATAAGAGACAAGAATGCTAGAGAAAGGACGCTAGGAGACAGTGAAGGAGTTAAACAAGTGAAGGGAACACGTGAGAGCAAAGGAAAAAGGAAAAGGAAACACCAAAAAAAAAGGGGGGAAAATGAGAACTATAAGGAAAAGAAAGCAAAGAGGAAAGAATGAATGAATGACGCGTATGTGGAGACCTGAAGCACAGCACATGCTCGACGGGGAGAGAAAGCCATCATCGAGGAGGAGACGTAGGAGGAGGGGGAGGACGAGGACACACTGCGAGGGGGGGAGGGGAAGAGGAAGAGGAAGGGGGGCGTTTCTCTTCCAGCATGTTCAGCAGAATCCAGTCAGCAGGTCAGGGCCTGAAGCTTCGCCACGGCCGCCGTCGGCAGCAGCCGTTCTTCCTGATTAGAGGCTCTGCTCTGCTCCTTCTGTTGTGGGATGTTCAGCACATATTACACACAACTCACCTCCTCGCACCGGCGCTTTATGCAGATTAATGTTAGGCCATGGGATATTTGTCTGCGAACAGATTCTGGGCTCTCCTTCCCCCTCGGTGTCGTGCGAGAGGCCCCGAGGATTCAATCTGTCTCTGCAGATTTATGCTTATCCAAGTGCCCGGTTTCATGGAGGACGGCTTTGTAATATGATTGCATAGTGCTTCAGAGAGGTGACACTTTAATGTGACGACTGCAGGTTGGAGCATATTGCGGTTATTTTACTTTTTTTTATTTTTTTTTTATTGAAAGCAAAAAATAATAAAAAAAAAAAATCTGCCGCTATGTAGATTTATGCTTATCCGAGTGGCCTGTCTCACAGTGAACACCTTTATAATGTGATTGCACAGTGGTGCAGAAAGCTAACACTGCAGAATGATTACTGCAGGCTGGAGCACGGCGTGGTTTTGGGGACTGTAAAAGCAGAATATCCTTCTACACAGATTGATGCCAAGTGGCCCATTTTACAGAGCGTAATATGAGCGTAGAGCTCCTGCAGAGAGGAGACACTTGTGTGATTGCACGGCTTTTCCCCGACTCAAGACATTCCAGAAAATCTTTCACGACGAAACAAGTCATTTGTCAATGCCCCCCAAGAAAAGCCTGATATGAATGTCGCCTGATCTATAGTTACAGCGTGGTTACGCTCAGACAAGAGAAACGACATGCTTAAGGTTAGAAAAATATTGTTTTCCTGCTTGAAAGAAAGCAGTGTTGACGGTTGGCAGGCGCCGGGATGCAAGCCCCGATCTGTGATGTCGAAGTCAAACAGTGGCGTGTGTGTGCGTGTGTGTGTGTCTGTGTGTGTGTCTGCGTGTGTGTGTGATGTAAAGGAGAGGTGTTCACCGCACGCTCATAGACACTGAGCTTTGATGCACAGCAGGAATGATTCTGCACAACGTAACACGGACACGTCCGAAAACAACACGTCCAAACAGCCCACGAGGCCTGACGCGTAAAAGCAGGCTTCACGCGTGGGGATCGATCCTGTGACGCGTTATTGACAGCAGCTAAAGTCAGCTCCACGGGCCCAGGCGGCGCTGCACACACATTTTAAAATAACCAATGACAAAACAAAGTTCTTTTTTTTTTATATATATTTCATCCCCCTTTTGAAGTAAACATAAATCATTTTAAGTGAGTTAGTGAGTATTTGTTTATTAGCTAGTAAAAACAAAAGTCATAAAATGCTTCACAATAAAAGCCCTTTTTAACAAAACTAAATATTCAGTTGTTTCCGGGAGGAAAGTAAAAAAAATTCTCGTAAAAAATGTAAGCATTTAAACAATAACTCTTCTCCATCAAAGGCACTTGACTAATGTGGGTCTCATACAGTAAAATACAGACACACAGAATATGGCTTTATAGCTTTATATATTTACTTTATTGATGGACAGGAAACTAAACAGGCTACTGAAAAGGGGGCTAAAAAGAAATGGAGTGAAAAGATTGACTTTATGAATAGTATGATTTTAATTAAAGAAAGGAAAGTGTAAATACTGTGTTTGTTAAAGAAAGTCTCAGTGTTTATTCCACTTTGTAATCAGAAATGTGAATAATATAAAGATGGAGAAACTTTCAATCCTTTTACTTACAGTCGGGAAAAAAAACAGAAAAAAGTTGAAATTGAAAATCCATTCATCCGTTTTTTATACCCTCTTATCCCATAGTCGACGGTCTAAAGGAAATGAAAAGATAAAATAAGACTTTTTATTTTGAATGATATTCTGAGTGGCGCAATAAAAAAACTGTATTTAAATTATAAAACCTTTCATATCCACTTAAATTATTTAAAACGTGAAAAGGAGTATAAGGAGATAATATCGAATTGACCTGTTTTATCATTGAGGTTGAGAGAACAGGTTGAGTGTGTGTGTGTGTGTGTGTGTGTGTGTGCGTGTGTGTGTACACTAATCTGACATGACTATCTACCTTCCTCTCAAGATGATTAAAAGCATCGAGCTAACAGCAGAGCATCACGACACACTGTTAAATCACACACTGAATTATTGAGCAGATGACCATCTTACACACACACACACACGCACACACACACACACACACACACGCACAGGCAACAAACAGTCCATCTGCACAAACACACGGCCAGGCAGACAAACGTGCAAACAACAAACCGGATGGATCAAGCAAACACATACGCTCATGTTCACACACACAGAAACACACACATGGACAGTGCCAACACAAACACTATACTGCGCACATTTCTTTCCTCCTTACACACACACACACACACATACAATCCCACACACACTTTGCAGCATCACTACCTTTCAGTAAGCCAGTGGAATAAAGCTCCGGTCCCCTCTCCTCCGTCGCCGTGTTGCAGCCGTAGACCTGATATTGATTTCTGTCCCTCTGCAGTCAAGCGGCTGCCAGCCTGTCATGTCCGCCCGTCAGTCAAAACCTGGCCTGGAATAACCTGGAAGGTCCAGGAAAGCTGCTTACTAACTCACCGCAGCCATAGTTCACCATCACGTGTTAGAGAAAAGACGACGGGCCTCATGCAAGAACCACTTGTGTGAACAGATTAATTCTGAAGTGGCTTTACGACGTGTCCGGTGTTCAGGTCTTCAAACTACTGACCCGACGCATTCAAATCAATAATTGGTGATAAAAACCTATATAATTCCTGACCTTTTCCCTTAAATTTCCATCTTACATATCGTCAAAACTTTAGATTTTGACGATATGTACAATTCTACATGTCTTTTGAATTATTTAATACATTTATTCCCCACAATTTAGCTGCACTTGGATGGATGGATGTATTTTAGGGCTCTGGCCCATGATTAATGCCTCGACAAGACTGTTTTTGTGTTAGGATAATATGTATAAACAGAGGGAATATGGGAGAGAGAAAATGCACACATGCAAGCACATGCTGAGAGGCAAACACACACACACACACACTCACACACACACACACACGCACACACAAATATTATCACTGCAAACATACAGGGCACAAATAACGTCACACAGAAACTGAAAAATGCTAGCAGGCATGAATACCAATTTTGAGAAAATATGCATAGAAAAACACACACACACACACACACACGCACGCACACACACACACACACACACACACACAGCCTCAGGTAATTTCTGACCAGGCTGCCATGCATCCATCCATCTCTCCATCCTCTCCTGCCTCCCACTTTGAATACATTTCCTCTCATAATGAAACTTGAACACCCTGTGGCTGAAAGACAGAATACGAATGAGAGAGGAAGCAAGAGGCAGAGTGACAATGAGACATGAAAAGAAAGGAGGGGGGGGGGAACAAAACAGAAAGAAATAGATTTATGGAGAGGGTGAAGGAGAGATGTGGAGGAGGAGGAGTAAAACATATCATAATGGCATTTCTCCTCAATCGCTGGGGAGGAAAATGAAGTTTTTCCCTAAAGTTCACTCCATGAAGAGGCGATGATGGATGGTTGAATATGTCGGCGGGAGAAACCGCAATTCCTCATTTCGCCACTCCAATTAAAATGTGACAGGAAGTGTTTCTTTTTTTTTTTTTCCTTCTCCCCTTGCCGCTGATCAGCCGCACTGTTTACCTCCCCACTTAAAGCCAAAAGGGTTTACTGTTCTATAGAAGGAGCCAGGTACACTCTTTTATACGTGGGAGAATAATGAGAGCTGTCTGTGTAAAGGAAGAGGGATGAGACGCGTAAGTAGGGCTGCGGCATCCGCACGGCAATAAAGGCAGGAGAAGGAGAAGGCGACGCAGACAGGTTCTTCTTTCAGCTGTTGGATGTGGCTTCACAGACGAGAAGAGGGGTAAAAACAACAACAAGTCTTGTTCCTATAGAGTTTCATGGTTGAGCCAGGAGACGGACGGCACTTTAAGGTTTCAAAGCTTCCAAAGCTTTTCTTTTCTCCCCCCCTCCCTCCCTCCCTCCCTCCCTCCCTCCCGGCGTTTCACAGCCTTCATGTTTATCTCCTCCTCCGCTGTCGTGTCTGGGTGTAATAGAGGGAGTAAATTGAATAAAACAGCAGCAGCAGTAGGAACACTGAAAGTTACTCTCCTGCTTCTCTTCTCCGCCTGTAGTCCTGCTCGTAGGTGTGTACGGAAAGTCTGGGAACATCCTTGAAAGTTTGTCAATTCAAGGGAGAAACTAAAGCCAATATCTGTTTTGTGTTTTTTTTTATCAATATGCAACAGCAAAATGAAAGCTTTTTATTTTTGAAATAACTTGCACGGCGACTGTCGGGCCTCACTACAGCTGTTGTGGCTGAATGTTGTGCAAATCCCTGCAGCACATTCGTTTGGGAAAGAGATGTCCAACTCTCCATTACAGGAAAACAAATGTATATGTTTATATATATTCCTATATTCCAGTAAGACCAGTAAAGATGTAAAGTTCCAGCGAAGCTGCCAGAACATACCTGCAATGACGCTGCATTTGTGGCCAAAGAGCCTTTTTTTTTCCCCGTCTCAGTACAGGATCAGTTTTTATGACTTTTAGCAAACTTTTTCAGAAGTAGAGCTGAGTAACTTCCAGGAATATAAAGCTCTCAGCGTTTGATAAAATGTTCATTATTTCACTGTTTCACTCTCGAGGCAGGAGATTTATGACGCTTTAAAGTTCCCAGGGGAACCTGCTTTATTTTTCTTCTTCTCTCGCTGGCATTTCAGCTCTGTTGTTTATGCATGGAGGATAAGAACAAAATGATCACCTCCTCGGCTGCAAAGAAAAACAACCCTCGACTTCTCTCTCTCTCTCTCTCTCTTCTTTCTTTCTCTGTCAATCTCTCTCTCCCTCGGTCCTGCTTGTAAAATGATTCCTGTTCCTCAACTTCCATGAGCACGTGTGAGTAATATATATCAGTCCAATAAAAAAAAGGAGAACCGCTATACCGGACCATAAAGTGTACAGACGCCGCCCTTTAAATATTTAATGTCTCACAGCCATTGTAGTATTTTTTTGCTGAGGGCAGCTCAATTGCCAAAGAGGCGATCCTGCGTAATTCAGAGCATTATTCATCTAATTTGTAGCCCGCAACTTTTCTCCTCCTCTTGCCTCCCTTTGCTTTGTTTAGCTCTATGCTTTGTTGCTGTGAATAAATGTGTCCTCACCGCTGCTGCGCTGAGGTGTCACTTAGAGGCGTGCAAATTGGGCACCAGGAGAGGAGGGAGCTAAATAAAGCGTAGGAGAGCAGGGCCAAGACAATCCTCCAGATACCTGTGTTTTACAACCCTCCTAAGGCCCGATAATGGGTACGCTCCATTATCTTGATGTCCTTGATGTACCACCTATGCTCTCCTACCACCTATGCTCTTCTTCTACTTCTTCTGCTTCTTAAAAAGCACGAGGCGTGCGAGTGGATTTTACCTGAAGCTCACATTGGAACAGACGCGGCTGCTTGAGGTTTGGCAACCAATCGAGGACGAAGACGACCAAATGTGTCTGTGACCACATCTTTTTTATTTTGTAATTAGGCTGATCTCTGATGTTGCAAGAATGCCATAACTTGTGGTGTGAGAGCATGAATATATTCTTTGAGTATGTTCTGCAGTCAGACCACAGCTTGATATAATCTCAGAACTTCTCCTTCAGGTTCGGACTTTTGTTGTTTTGTGAAAATAATATCTCCGATTTTGTTAACTTCTCAAGCTCCACAGACAGATAACAACTGTTGGTAAATAACGTCAGTTTTCCACTGACCTTTGTGTGTTTATTATTTATGTTTTTTTTCCAAAAAAAAAGATTTATGATTTTGTTTTTCTCTTCCGTTTTCAAATTTTTTAATGATCAAAGTTGGCATGAAAAAGCAGTATGATATTCTATCTAAAGCACTTCTATGACCTCTGATAGTGTTTTGATGAAAGATAGTTCAGTGCTATCACATTTGCAAAAGTAAAATTGAGATATACTGATATATATATATATATATATATAGATATATTATTATTCAAAATATCAATTATTCACCAAAAGTCCAAAATGCACTCGTCTGAAAGATTTTTTTAGCTGTAACTTCCCCGTCCACCAACAGAATCTGGCAGATTGACTTCCTGAGCTCATCAAAACTTAAATCTGCTCCTCAGACATGCACGGCTCCGCTGAGCTGCGGCTGCTTTCAGCTTCCAACGCTCCGTTCGTGAGGACGTCCGGCTATTGTTGAGTCATTGTCTGCAGTGAGTCCCGGACTGATGCTGATGAGACCTCTGAGCGTCACTGGAGGTTTGTGAGGACGCAAGAAGTGTGTGTCTGTCAGCCGAGGACTCCAAGGAAACAAACACACGGATCTCCTTCTGCATTTAAGGGACATGTTATATAATACATATGTATGTATATATATTGGCAGAAGTACAACTCTGAAGTGAGAGACAGAGGATGTTGACAGAGGTATTCAAAAGTGCAACAAACCTCATGCCATTTGTCCGATCCAAAATGACTCTAGCTTTTCCTGATCTGGGTAAGTTTTGGCAACTGAAACTATTTGGCGATGGAAAGTTTTTGTTCTTCCTAGTTAAAAGGAAACAAACGTGAAGCGAACACTAGTTTCTGAAGTTAAAGCTGGAAGCATGTATTGGAAAGAGTGTTTTTTTTGGTAGCAGCGCCATTGGCTGGATCCTTCTTATTGCTGTGATTCGTCTGTTTGACAAGCTTGTTGAAATAGAGAGGGGGGGGGTGAACAGATGCTGGTCTTCCTTTTGTTTACTGTAGAGAGGATTCTTTGATCCTGCCTTTCTGAAAATGCAACACATAGACTGCTTCAATTCCTACTAGATGTATTTACAAGGCTTCAAGTACCAACTGGGCATTGCTGGATGTGAGATTCACCACAACACTGGCACCAGCGCTGCTCCCTGCAGCCCTGGTGCACCTGCTATATCATCCGAGCATATGGCTTCTGGTGGACTTGGCGTGACCTTCTGTTTAGTGGACGCTTCGATCCAAAACGGCGTCCAACGTCATGAGCGGATACATTTGTAATAAGAGTGGCTCCATTGGGGATGGGAAGCTTCGTCTTGGAGCAGTTATGAGAAATGTGCTACGTTGCCAAGTTTCCAGCGACGCTAAAAGTTACTTTGAGGTAGTGTTGATACAGAGACGTGTTTGGAATCCACGCCGCGCATCCTCGGCTGGCAGCTCGCCGCTGCGTCCAGTGACCGTTTAAAAATTGAGGACGAGATGTTGAAGTTGACGCCGGAAATGTCTCCAAGTCTGCTTTGGGAGGAGGGCAAAACCCACCCAACTATTAATCATTCAAAATAAAAAAAAGCAATCACAGGCACTTCCCTGGCAGGTTTATCAGGCTGTCATCTTCATACCATCTCTATTTAGGCCTATCTACTTCCTGGATAACCACCAAACACTCTTTTCTTGCTGTCAGTTTGGCTCCGAGTTGAAAAATGAGCAGATGATGATGACCAAACTAGACGCTAACAACTAAAAGTGTTCCGCAGAGAACCAGTGTGGTGAATCGAAGCCAAAGTTTAGAGATTCTCTCTTTTCAAAGAGGAGATAGATTTTAAGATATTCTACCAACTATACTTCACTGGGAATATTTTTTGATTTATTTTTCATATTGCGTCGATACATGAAGTAAGAGTCCCATCTCATTCTTTTAACTCTTCTTTATTTCTGCAAGAAGCGTCACTTTAAACTCTCCCAGTGTTTGCACACTAGAACCAAATCAGTGCATGGACAACTTGAAATAGGATAAAAAATTTAATATATTTGACATTAAGAAATTCCTGGTACCAATGAAAAAGTAAAGGGATAAAACAAACCGTCTCGTGGGGAAACCTCAGTGTACATGTCGCGCAATAAAGGGAGCATCTGGCCACATTGCGAAAGCGTTTTTTAAACAAAGAATATCAAGAGGATTACATGACGAGTTCTCAATCTTAATATCTGTCAGAGGAAATCTGAAATGGAAAGTTTTATGAAATTCCTCAGTGAGCCGTCCCTGTCAAAACACAAAGTGCATCTTTCAACGTGCTGCGGGAAATTACAGAAGGTTCACACGAGGAAGTCTTACTTTGGAGTGGGAGCCCCCTACAATGACAACATATTTCATGGACTTGTACAGATGGTTTCCGAGGCTCGTGTTTTGTGCGTGACCCAGCGGGATCACACACGGGGAGCTCTGGGACTGTTTAAGAGCATTTCCTCAGTAAGAGGCTGCAGTGGCTGCAGTTAGCAGAAGTGCTGAGAGGCCCCACTCGTTTGTTTCATCCTGCTTTATTGCTGTTGTCACTTGTTTTTAATGAAAGTGGAGTTCAGTGGAAGAAGGGCGGGGGGATTTATTCGTGCCGACGCACCTCAGCAGGCATGCTCAGCGTGCGCGTGTGTGTGTGTGTTTAAGAGACAAGGCGTGTGTGTGTGTATTCAGTGAAATTAACTTTAGTTCACATGCCAAGGGCTGGTAGAGTAGAACACTCACAGAATAGTCTAAATAATTCATATACATTTTAAAAAAAAACATTTTCAGAGCAGTCCTTTGTAATATACTCAGTTATTTGTGAATAGCTTTTAGGAATCAAAGTCAATTTACTATTGTATCTTTAGGTTACTCATACTTCTACGGCAGTCCAATCTACAAATGTAATATTTAATCACGCAGGCAGGGGATTTGCTTTGTGTTGATTCGATGTGCGATGGCCAGCAGGGACAAACTTTGTATGCATGCAGAGAACAAGGGCCGTGTGCAACATATTTAAATGTTATCAGCTGCGAAAGGTTACAAAGCAATGAGGCGTGTCGACATTATGTATCCGTGCAAAACTGTATGTTAATGAGTGTTAATATGTGTTTTGTGTGAGTGCGGTGCGTCGTGTAAGCTCCATGCATACGTGTCCTTCAGTGTAACATGCGTGTGTGTTCCATACACGCCCGAGTGCACCTGCACATCTCCCTGTACACTTAAGCACAAATGGTGTGTGTATGGGTGTGTGCGCGCCTTTCCATGTTTATGCTTGTGCCCCTCTTTTTGTTTACTGTGTGTGTGTGTGTGTGTGTGTGTGTGTGTGTGTGTGTGTGTGTGTGTGTGTGTGGGTGTATCCATGTCATTTGGTGTGTTTGTTTATTGAACATTTTTGCTCATTTGCTCTTGTATGTGTTCCTCCTCGGTGTGCGTAATGTATCATGGGTTTGTGTTATCTGTGTGTGTCTATATTTAGTGTATGTTCATCTGAATGTGTGTGTGTGTGTGTGTGTGTGTGTGTGTGTCCAGCCTGGTCTCACCAAATGGCGTATGACACACCGAAGGCTTTTCTCGATGGGAAAAATGTGTTTTTTCCGCTCTTCTCCCGACTGCCTTCAGTAATAGTTCATCCCCTTCCAAGTACTTTCTGAAAGTGCCTGTCCCGTTCCAAACAGTTTCCAATGACGGCCTCTCAGGTGGTTCTGTGTAAACACACCGTCTGGAACGTGAGGTTCGACATTACCGAGCGTTTAAAGCTGCGACCGTGTGTCCACATGTGAAAGGTTGGGTGTGAGGATTGGCCGTTAATTGTCACATGCGAAGCTTAAAATGCGTAGACATGACAGTGTCAGGGGTCCACTTAAAATTCTTATCTGAAAGAAAAGTTCCTACGTTTCGTAACCAAATTTGCTCTTCATCAGGCACACAAAAAATCCGAAAGATTCTGGTGTGTATTATTGAAGAAATATGTCAAAGCAAAATGAAACCCCTCCCCCAAACAGTGATCGTCCAATTATATCGGCAACCGTAACGAGACACGGCCTGTCTGCCGGGGATTTCTCCACATCTCAAAGTGGTGTGCACTGCGCTCTATAAAGAGTGACTCTGTATTTTTTAGTGCCTTTACAAAAACCAAAATGGATGGATTAAACAGTTTCCAACTATCAATTAAAGATAATTACCAGGCTAGTAACAGCTGATAAAAACCTAAAAAAAAAATGACAGTTGCCATTTCCAACAGCAAACTCAAAAATAAGAAGCTAACCCCCACTGCTTCAAATATGATTATGGATTGTTGGTGGTACATGTGGCAGTTATTATAAAGTGCATGCATGCAGTGGTAGGATGGAGGGCTTGAGTGGAGTTGCAACAGTAACCGAGGGTGGCAGGGCTGAGCTAAGTGTCAGCGTCAGCTCCCAAATTAGAAGGGCACTCAGATAGCGCAGACCTCCGGCAAGGCCACATGCCCTGTCTCGCAATGTTAATGAAAGTGAAAAAATAAATTGTGTATCCACCCCGTGATTCGGATTCAGAATGTATTGCGTTCTCCCTTGGCCCGTGCTTTATGCTTCCACCGAGATTCATGAAATTCATGATTAATCCTGCTGACACGCGGACAAACACACCAGACCGAAAAACATTTCCTTGTTGGCGGAGGTACTCATAAGAAACACTCACGCATATGGGGAAAATGGAAGCACTAATCAAGTATAGAAAAAAACGAATTCTAATCATGAGAGAGCGCTGGATGAAATGCATTTTGAAAACTCAATTACAAAAAGGGTTTAATTAAGGATCCTTCATTGCATACAAGATGCTAAGGAATGCATTACGTCATCGAGTGTCCTTACAAGTACTGTATAGAAGTGCAGGAGTGTGTGTGTGCGTGCGTGCGAGTGTGCAGTGTGTAGCTCAGGCCATTTGGAACACACACGGAGGCAAATATAAATGTGCAGCTAGAGTAGCCTGTGAGTCACACTGCCAGCCTGTCCTCCATGACAGTTAATGAGCTGTCGCTTCTTCCTCCTTTCTGTCTTTTTCTGCTGCACCCCCGTCTTCTGTCTTTATTGGAAAGCTATAAAGCAAACTGTCTCTCTCTCTCCTCCTCTCCTTCTCTGGATGGTTATTAAACGAACTGCTGAGGGAGAGAAGCAGAGGGAGGAGGTTTTCGATGGGGGTGGGGGGGGGGGGTATTAGCTTCTCCTACTCCTCCTCGGGTTTTTTTGTGTCACGCGCTGCGAGGGACGTCAAACGAAGACAAATTATGATATCCCTCTGCTCGCCTCCCTCCTGCCACGGAGCGAGAGGACTTTGAAGGAGGGATTTTGAACAAAGCCAGGATGCAGATGAAATGTGTCAGAGGACTTGAGTTAGGCCTGAAAGCCATTCTGAGGGAAAACACAGTGATAATGTAATACCAGCTGGTTTATGGATAAACCCTTTGATGCACTCAGACACATCGGAGCTCGGGCTCACTGGGTTTGTCGAGCCTGTGTACATCAGATACAGTCAGGTGGTGCAGCTGGGGTGACTCCATTTATCTTCAAGTGTGTGTACACCCAGTCTTTCTACTCCTGCAGTGAGAGAAATTAAGAAAAGATATGTTTACCATGAATTCTTAATAACAAGTAAACACTGTTGTGTGGGCAAATGCTGCTTTTACAAACATGCCCCTGTGTGTGTGGACTCATGAGCTTGTGGTTACAACATGGGAAGCTGTGTACGCGATACGCTTGCCGCGGTGCAGGTCGCTGCTAGACAACGGCAATATTTACGTTACTATCGGCGTCTAAAAGGCACCGAGGCTAACGTTTTAGCGGGTATATATGCAAGAAATGCAAGGCGTAATGACAGAGGGAAAAAGATGAGGCCGTCTTCACAACTGAAATTACAATATAATAATACCGAAAGATTAACGTCCATGGCCTCCGCCATTTCTCAAAACGTCAACAAACACGAGCTTTCAGAAAATGTCCACTTCCGAGGTTGTGAATACCGCAAGTGGGGCGGCTCATACGGACTCTTCTCGTGGTAAACACTCATTCGAAGGCAGCATTAGTGTCACCACTCTCTAGTAAGTGTAGGTCCAGATGATGTAGTTACTGTGTGAGCAAATCCATCAGTTTCCTGGTCAATCGAGCTGCAAGAGGAGGCAAATCTGTAGCAGTGTGGGGTCCAG